>JADBJO010000810.1:112500-115000 GCA_016801955.1 Conus betulinus | reverse complement strand
TCCACAATGTCTTTAACGAAATGTGCCGTCCATAAAGGTGGTATTGAAAAGGACTGAAGACCACGACAATCACACCAGACACAATGTCTTACAAAGAAATGAAAGGCCGTCATAATGGTGGTAAAGAAAACGGACTGAAAGGCGACAATCACACCAGTCAAGGAACTAAAAAAGAGAAAAGAAGAAAGAAGAAAAAAGAAGAAAGAAAGAAGAAGAAGAAGAAGAAGAAGAAGAAGAAGAGAAGAAGAAGAAGAAGAGTAGCAAAAGAAGAGGCAGATGAAGAAGATGAGGTGGACGAAAGAAGCTTTTTCTGTTTTGGGCGAAAATCAAACAAGTTCACGGATGTATAGCAGAACCTGTATGAAGATTGTGGAAGAGACTGAAATGGAAATCCGACAAAGACTTCGAACTAATCACACGCACGCACGCACGCACGCACGCGCGCGCGCACGCACGCACGCACACACACACACACACACACACACACACACACACACACACAAGAGAATAAAAAGATAAGATTGCGTGCACATTTCAATCAATGAACGGGTACGAAAAGGGAAGGAGAAGAGGAACACGTGCGAACACGCTCAAAAAGTATACCGTTCAGGAGAGAATGGGAAAAGATGGTAGGAAGGGAGAAAGGGTAGAAAATTATTTTCCCCTCTACCAAGTAAGTTATATACATACACCCCCGCCTATTAGTTCATCCGTCTGTTAAAAACTTTACTCAAAAACCAAGAAACCGAACTGACAAAAACTTGGTAACAAGCTGCAGTGTGGCCCAAAACACGAAAGCTGTTCAAGCTGAATGCGGATCCGTTGTGCGCAACCACGTCAAACTGGGGATCCAGTAGCCGTTCAGAAAGAAACACGTCAAACTGGGGACTTTAGAGCTGTTTAGAAAAAAAAACACATCAACTTGAAGATCCAGGAGTCTTTCGGTAACAAACAAGTCAAATAGAAAGCAGCAGTTGTTAGCAAAAATCACGTTAAACAAGGGATCCGAAGAGTCGTGCAGTAAGAACCATGTAAAACTGGGGATCCAGGAGTCGTTCTGCAAGACCCACGTCAAACTGGGGATCCAGGAACTGTTCAGTAAGAACCACGTCAAACTGGGGATCCAGGAACAGTTCAGTAAGAACCACGTCAAATTGGGGATCCAGGAACAGTTCAGTAAGAACCACGTCAAATTGGGGATCCAGGAACAGTTCAGAACCACGTCAAAAATGGGGATCCAGGAACAGTTCAGTAAAAACCACGTCAAATTGGGGGATCCAGGAACAGTTCAGTAAGAACCACGTCAAATTGGGGTCCAGGGGCTGTTCAGAAAGAACCACGTCAAACTGAGGATCCAGGAGTTTCAGTAAGAACTACGTCAAACTTGGGATCCAGCCGTTTCAGTAAGAACCACGTCAAACTGGGGACCTGGAGCTGTTCAGAAAGAACCACGTCAAACTGAGGATCCAGGAGTTTCAGTAAGAACTACGTCAAACTGGGATCCAGCATCCGTTCAGTAAGAACCACGTCAAACTGGGGACCTGGAGCTGTTCAGAAAGAACCATGTCAAACTGGGGATCCAGGAGCTGTTCAGTAAGAACCACGTCAAACTGGGGATCCAGCATCTGCTCAGTAAGAACCACGTCAAACTGGGGATCTAGGAGCCGATCGGAAAGAACCACGTCAAACTGGGGATCCAGGAGCCGATCAGTAAGAACAACATAAAAATGGGGATCCAGGAGCCAATCAGATAGAACCACGTCAAACTGTGGAACTTAGAGACGTTCAGCAACAGCCACGTCAAACTGGGGATCCAGGAGCCGTTCAGCAAGAACCACGTCAAACTGGGGATCCAGGAGCCGTTCAGCAAGAACCACGTCAAACTGGGGATCCAGGAGCCGTTCAGCAAGAACCACGTCAAACTGGGGATCCAGGAGCCGTTCAGCAAGAACCACGTCAAACTGGGGATCCAGGAGCCGTTCAGCAAGAACCACGTCAAACTGGGGATCCAGGAGCCGTTCAGCAAGAACCACGTCAAACTGGGGATCCAGGAGCCGTTCAGCAAGAACCACGTCAAACTGGGGATCCAGGAGCCGTTCAGTAAGAACCACGTCAAACTGGGGATCCAGGAGTCGTTCAGCAGGAGCAAAATCAATGAAAGAATCAAGGAGCCATCTAACAAGAACCACGTCAAACTGGGGATCTCGAAACTGCTCAGCAATGTTATTAATAACTACCAAACCGATTTCAACAGAACTTGCAGAAAACAAACGTGGCCCACACATAAAGCCGTTCAATCTGGGCACGGGTCTTGATTAAAGGCAGCTCTGAAGAGGCCCAAGTCTGCCAGGCTATAGGATTAAAAACTATGAATCCGGATCAAAAAGCGGAACCAAAACCCGTTCGACGTAGATCCTTAAAAAATCCCTTGTAGCTGGTGTTGTCATTGACTTTTTGACTTATACCAAGGGTACTTATATAGCGCTTATCCCCGGCCAGA
>JADBJO010000810.1:102500-107500 GCA_016801955.1 Conus betulinus | reverse complement strand
TAAATAATATGAATTGTAATCTGGCCGCCAGCACCATGAATAAATTGAATCATTGTAATCTAGTAGCCATGGCTACAAGCAATATGAAATGTTGTAATCTAGTCGCCATGACTACAAGCAGCATGAATTGTTGTAATCTAGTCGCCATGACTACAAGCAGCATGAATTGTTGTAATCTGGTCGCCGAGACCATAAACAACATGAATTAAATTGTAATCTGGTCGCCGGGACCATAAGCAACGTGAACTAAATTGTTGCAATCTGGTCGCCGGTGTAACGAAAAGTTTTAACTCCCCGAATGGTTTAACTTCCAGGGAGTTAAACTGTTCATATGTAAATTTTAACTCCCTGGGAATTAAACTAGAATGACTCCCACCCTTTGCCAAAATAACTCCACTCAGTAAAACTTCAAAATGTTCTAAAATCTTTTTTTTGTACAAGTCTCAACAAATTCTTGAAAACGTTAAGGGGGAATCATTTTGTACATATATCAGACTTTGACTCCCACACTGTAACAGAATGACCCCGCTTGGAGTTAGTCTGCACTATATCCAGATTAACTCCCGGGAGTTAATCCAGGTGTGTAAAAGTTTAACTCCCTGCCCACTAAGGGGAGTCAGTTTTTCACAGATTAGAGTAACTCCCCTGGGAGTTAATGTGTACACGTGTTTTCTGACTCGCAAGGAGTTACTTTGTAACAGAGGGGGAGTTAATCTGATCATGACTAAGATGACTCCCCACCCACCCATTCCCAGATGTCTTTCTGTAAGAGAATGGAGAAGGGGATTTAATGTTCATGATCATCATCATCACAGGGAAAGGAAATGTCCGTGTACATATTCATGTGCTCATCTATGATGTCCATGACATTTTACTATGCCTTTTTTTGTATATAATCTGTGTGTATAGTCTGTATATACATGAATTAATGGCTTGATGTCTTTAGTAGAAATACTGTACCTTCAGTCTTTGGCGTTCTGTCTGTCTGTCTGTCTGTCTGTCTGTCTGTCTGTCTGTCTGTCTGTCTCTCTCTCTCTCTCTCTCTCTCCCCATGGAATCTATGCGAGTATCAGTCACCCATTAAGTGTAGGCCATTACACTCAAATGGTATAGAGAAATGGAAAATTTTCAAGTTTTCATTGTGTCATGCACGAGTAGTCGCGACGTGACGTAATTTTTTTTGTATTGACTCACTACATCTTGGAGAGAAGGAAGGAGAAAAAGGGTTGGCATAGATTAGAAGTTTGTGTGTGAGAAACATGGGATACAGAAAGGGGGACGGGGGGGGGGGGGGGGGGGGGGGGGGGGGGGAGGGGGAGGGGGGCTGCCTGTATTTGTACAATTTGTACAAGAGGGTGGCTGCTTGGGACCGACTTGATGAAGTTGTCAGGTGACTCGTCACAGGTGTGGGGCTGTGCGTGTGCCAAACTAAAAAACGAAAGTCGGCCAGCCAATCAGAAAAACAAACAAACAAAAACAAAAAACATTTTTCAATAAAATTCAGGACACGTCACTAATTCACAGAAACCAACAATATCGAAGCAAACAATTCTACCTGACAAGTCTTGATCTGGCAAGTTAGTGTAGGAACACACACACACACACACACACACACACACACACGCAACCAGCAACTTACAGAGCAGCTAGGTGTTGCAATGACTGCAAGAAAATATTCAATTATAAACAAAGCTTGCTCTTATGTCTTAGATTGAAGAAATAGGGGGAGATAAGCATTCATATCTGCAGTGGTAGATAATTCTGCCTAACAGTATGTGCTGGAGTGGGTGAATGGGGAATAATAAATGCTTCTCAAAATGAGCCTTCAGCAAGCTTGTAGTCTCCAAGGGGGAGACAATCTCCAATATGGAGAGGAAAACTCACTAACATGTAACTCCTGGTCAGATACCGGTATTTCGTTATTGGTATCTGACCAGGAGTTACATGAAATGAAGGCTCATTTTGAGAAGCATTTATTATTCCCCATTCACCCACTCAAGCACATACTGTCAGTTAGGCAGAATTATCTACCACCGCAGATATGAATGCTTTTCTCCCGCTATTTCTTCAATCTAAGACATAAGAGCTAGCTTTGTTTATATATATATATATAATATATATATATATATATATATATATATATATCAGATGCATGTGTGGTAGCAAGGTGCGGGGAGTGGGTGGTGGGTGGGATTCATTCTGGTGGTATGTCAGATTAACTCCCCTGGAGTCAAACTGAAACAGAGAGGGAGTTAGTTTTTTATATTCTAGTTTAACTCCCAGGGAGCTAAAATTTACAAATGAACAGTTTAACTCCTTGGGAGTTTAAACCATTCGGGGAGTTAAAACTTTTCGTTACACCGGACCATAAGCAACGTGAATTAAATTGCTGTAATCTAGTCGCCAGTACTGTAAGCAACATGTACTGAATCATTGTTACCTGGTCGCCAGGCCTATAAGCCAACTTGAACTGAAATGTTCCAATCTGGCGACTGAATGGTGAGGATGTAAACACTGCTCCCAATGGACACAACCTGTCCTGTCTACAGTGTCTGCTAAGCCCATGTGACCGCTACAGTTTGTTTCGTTTTGTGTTATCACCACAAAACTAACTGCTTTTGACTATTTCCTTTTCATTAAAAAAAAATTCTGGGCATGAAAACAATTTCAAGCGAAATAGTTCACAGCGTTAGCGCGGCCTAGGTCTTGTCCTTCTGAAAAATGTCAGCGGCAGCCTAACCATCATCATTTCCATCAGTAACTGATGTGCAAGTCTTTTTTTCTTAGATGTGCTGTGTTCATCGCTATTTCTCAGAACAGGGTTTTTTCATATAATCATGCCTCCAATTGGTAGCGGCCCAGAAAATGACCCATGTGCTCAACCGGATTATATTATAACTTGAAACTGACACTAGTCTGAAACGAAGGATGAAGGTAAGAAACCAGCGGTATACGTGTAGGTAATTACGATAAAGAAATTTAGATAATTTTTACTTCCTGTGTATAAAAAAAGCTAAATACAAACAAACGAACTCTAATCATCGATTTCTTTGTGTACAATGCGTTCCAACTGTCGCGAGGTGATGTACTGGATATACATCATCATATGACTGGTCTTGTACTGGATGGAACGGGAAGCCGCCCTCAGCGTCGCCAAATGATTGCTCAGTTATTCCATGTCGTGACAGACAACGATCTATGCATGAATACACCACGTGAGTCTGAGTCTCAGTATGCCTCTCTCTCTCTCTCTCTCTCTCTGTCCGTCTGTCAGTCTGTCTCTCTCTCTGTCTGTCTGTCTGTCTCTCTTTCTCTTTATCTCTGTCTGTCTGTCTGTCTGTCAGACTGACCGTCACTGCGTATCTGTCCGACTCTTTCTTTTTCTCCGTTTCTCTTTCTCTCTCTCTGTCTGTGGTGTGTGTGTGTGTGTGTGTGTGTGGTGTGTGTGTGGCGTGTGTGTGTGTGTGTGTGTGTGTGTGTGGTGTGTGTGTGTGTGTGTGTGTGTGTGTGTGTGTGTGTGTGTGTGTGTGTGTGTGTGTGTGGTGTGTGTGGGGTGGGGGGGGGGGGGTTCTCTCTTATGTGAGTGTGCGAGTATATGTAAACACAGCCTCTCTATGTCTCCTTCTGTCTCTCCCTCCCTCCGCTCCCCCTCCCCTCCCCCCCCCCCCTCTCTCTCCTCTCTCTCTTCTCTGTCTCTCTCGTCTCTTTGGGGACGCCGGGTTCTCTTCTGTACAGATACCTCCCTTTCTTCTTCAAGTTTCTGTATCACTAACGTTGTCCTTTCTATTACTCTCTGACTGTGACCTTTACTGTCGTCCCCGTCATTCCAGACATTATCCAGTTTTCGTTTTGGAGATTCTTTCACTTTCCCTACTAACAATTTAGACACGTCATATTCAAAATGATAATAATGCTAATGCTAATGTAAGAATAATTATTATTATTATTTTATCATTATTATCATTATGAATACCATTATTATTATTATTTATCATTATTACTATCATCATTACTGTTGTCATTATCATCCTCATTATCATTTTTCGTTATTGTCTTCATTATTATTATTCGAGGGAGTGGTGTGATTGTCGTAATATGGGCGACTTCGTAGCATAAATCACACACACACACACACACACACACACAACACACACACACACACACACACACACACACACACACACACACACACACTGCAGAGCGTAAATCTATTCTGCATGACTGTTTGCCCATAGGCATTTGTTCATACTTTTTTTTTTTTTTTTTTTTTTTTGGGGGGGGGGGGGGGGGGGGGGGGGGGGGGGGGGGGGGGGGTTACATTCAAATGTTTTTTCCATTAATTTATCGTGCTTTTTTTTTTTTTTGGAACCAACAAAGTGAACGGAAAAGCTTGCAGTTACAACGCAACCTAGACTTACAGTCCGCGTTTTAAGATGTCATAAGCTTAGTTGCCATGTCAGTATGTTGTGTTTCATCTTTTGTATGCTGTTTTTTCTTTTTTCCAAGACACAGCCCTTTTTGAGAATGTGACATTTTTCGGGACGACTTTTTTTTTCAGGTTGTTACTTTTTTGAAGTTGTGACAATTTTGGGGATGACCTTTTTCAGGATGTGACCAATTTGAGGTTGTGACATTTTTTCCGGAATTACCTTTTTCCAGGATGTGAACTTTTTGAGGTTGTGACATTTTCGGGATGACCTTTTAAGGATGCAACATTTTTGAGAATAATTATGCATTCTCCGGGATGACCTTTTCAGGAGGTGATTTTTTTAAAGATTGTGATATTGTTTGCGATTACCGTCTTTATCAGGACGTGATCTTTTCGAGGTTGTGACATTTTTCGGAATCAGCTTTTCAAGGATATACACTTTTTGAGGTTCTGACTTTCTTCGGGATGACCGTTTTTCAGAGTGTGACCTTTCGTTCAGGATGCGACCTTTTATTCCGGATGTGAGCTTTTATTCGGGATGTGACCTGTTATTCCGGATGTGACCTTTCGC
>JADBJO010000810.1:97500-100000 GCA_016801955.1 Conus betulinus | reverse complement strand
TGAAGAATAATCCTCTCTCTCTCTCTCTCTGTCTCTCTCTCTCTCTCTCTCTCTCTCTCTCTCTCTCTCTCTCGCGCGCGCGCGCGCGCGCGCGCGCGCGCTCGCTCACCGGCTCATTTCTGTGTTTCGCACTTGGCACACACACACACGCACCACCACACTAAAGCATTAAAAAGAAAGACCGCAGCTGACGTCTAAAACCAATAATTGAATGAAAACATTGAAACTGAAAAAAAGAGAGAGAGAGAAAGAGGCAGAGAGAGAGAGAGAGAGAGAGAGAGAGAGAGAGAGAGAGATACAGAGATACAAAGAGAGACAGAGAGAGAGAGACAGAGAGAGTGAGGGAAGTGGGGACACGTGCATTAAAATATGAAACACACACACACACACACACACACACACACACACACACACACACACACAGAAAAAACTCTAAGGTCATCCCGACCTCCTCCACCCTCCCCCCCCCCATCCACCCCCTCCCCACACATACAAACACACTTTCACCCCCAACTGAAAGAACTGGAAAAAAAAAAAAAAAAACACCTCTCAGTTAAGGTGCGGAAGAGTAGCGCTCTGTACCAGGATGTTGCCAGCACACGCCCGCTCCGGTCACGTGGCTGGTATCGAACCAAACGTCCAATGAAAAAGGGCCACGTGGCGGCATGCGCGTGCTGTGCATACAGACCTGATGCTCCCTGTCTCCACAGGTTGCCTTTCATATTAAGTCACCACCAGTCCTGACTGGGAATTAAAAACACAACACAACACAAAACAAAACCCTCCTTGATGACATCATGGAACGGGACAGGCCGCACGCAGTGTGTGTGTGTGTGTGTGTGTGTGTGTGTGTGTGTGTGTGTGTGTGTGTGTGTGTATGTTGTTGTGTGTGTTTGTGCGTGCGTGCGTGCGTGCGCGCGCGCGCGCGCGCGTGTGTGTATGCGTAGGTGTGTGGGGGGGGGGGGGGGGGGGGGAGGGGGGTGAAAGAGAGACAAGAAGAGAGAGAGTTTGAAAGAGTGAGAGACACTGACAGAGAGACACATACAGAAAGAGAGAGAGGCAGACAGAGAGAGAGAGAAACGGACACAAAGAGACAGACAGAGAGGGAGACAGAGAGAGAAGAGAGAGATAGAGATAGAGAGACAGACAGACAGACGGACAGACAGACTGACAGACAGACTGACTGAAGCACGCATGCACACATACACAAAGAGAGAGAGAGAGAGAGAGAGAGAGAGAAGAGAGAGAGAGAGAGAGAGAGAGAGAGAGAGAGAGAGAGAGGAAATGATGACGATGGCGGCGACGACGACGACGATGGTGATGATGATGATGATGATGATGATGATGACGACGACGACGATGACTGTGGATGAGAACTCCGGGTCCGACGCCCCAAGTTTTATAGAGACAGGCACGGAGCAAACGTCAAATATCTGTCCTGAGTATCAAAGAACGTGCTATCTTAAAACGACAGACCGGCGCTTTAAGAGGGAAAAAAAAAAAAGGGGGGGGGGGGAGGGGGGCGAAGGAAGGAGGTGGGAGAGTGGGGAAGCAAAGAGAGGTGGAGTGGGTGGGGGTATAGTAAAAGAAAGAAGTCTTTGACAGGACGACGAAACATTTGACGCGCGCTCCGGCATGGTTCTGGAAATAGAAGGCATCAAAGACCGAGGTTGTTTTCGTTCCTGCTTTGAACAACCTGCACTCGTCAGCCGCCTTCTGAGAGGGTTTGTGAAGCGGTGTCCAGTGTCTTCAAATTTCGACTTGTTATCTTGCAGAAAAGAGCCTGAAGCAGAGACTCAAAGCTTTTCCTTTAATATACATCATTAAAAATATATGTCTATTTGCTCTTTTTTTTGCAGCTTTTTTTTTTTGCGCACTTTCTATATCTACTCATTTTCTTTTTGAGCTCTTCGCCAGCTGACTTGTAGTTTGCTTCTCTCCGTGGATGTGAGAACAGCACACAAGTATATTATTATGTAGTAGGCCCTGTAACTCTGTTGAGGACGTTCTTTACTGGACCGCGAACCTTGTTGGTCGACACCACGATCTCGGCTATCCTTGTCTCTGTTCCTAATCTTTTTTCTTTTTTTTTCTTTCGTTCTCCCCCTCCATTTTTTTTTTCACTTTTTACAAGTTCTTTCTTCTTCTTCTTCTTCTTCTTCTTTCTTTCTTTTCTTTCTTTCTTGTAAGTCCTCCATCCTCCCATTTTGCCCCCACTTTTTTTCCCCTTATTTTCCATGATTTATCAACTCTCATTCACCCTCCGAATCTGTATGTTGTTTTGCCGTTGGACATTCTCATGTGAACTTTAGTCTTTTATCGTTTGATACAGAGCATCTGGGTTTATCAATGTACTACTAATCTTTGGTGTATTGACACATTCATATTCCTTGTTGCAACAAAGAAAAAGAGAATGAGAGAAAGAAAGAAGGACCGACCGACAGACACACTGACAGACAGACAGAGAAAAAGAAGGAAGGAAAGGAAGGGAGGAAGGAAA
>JADBJO010000810.1:82500-85000 GCA_016801955.1 Conus betulinus | reverse complement strand
GTGATGTATGTATGTATGTATGCATGCATGCATGCATGCTTGCATGTCTGCAGGTCTGTCTGTGTCTGTCTGTATTTTTTTAAAACTGCCTTCGTATCAATGGGGGGTCATGCAAGATGTTACCGTTCCACATACGTCGGTTCTCTATAAACCTCCTCATTGTCGCTCCATGACAGCACTTTTCAATGGACACGGAGCAAAAATAAACGAACAGATTAACAAAACTAACGTATCATGTAAATAACTGAACACGCAATAAATACACAATGAATTAAAAGGAAATAAAGAAGCAGGAGAGAAAGAGAGAGTATGTCAGAAGGGAAACGCCGATGTGTAAACGCTTGTTTCGGCACGATCTGACGTGACGCCATTTGTGTGTGTGACACGGTCCTACAAGGCAAATCATCTTCACGAGTCCTAGGCCGCACTTCCACATTGCCACCTGCTGATATGGCAAGGCTCAAGACCTCTTCTTCATTTTTCTTCTTCTTCCCCTGTCCTCGCCTACAGCACGAAGGCTCATCACTGACAGGAAATGTGCTGTCTTTGTGACATCTTCTGAGATGTCTTCTTCCTTTTGTCCTTTCGCTCATCGGGCTGACGTCTGAACGTGCGCGACACATGTGCACTTTTTTTCCTCCCCTTTGGGGTGTGTGTGTGTGTGTGTGTGTGTGTGTGTGTGTGTGTGTGTGTGTGTGTGTGTGTGTGTGTGTGTGTGTGTGCGTGTGCGTGCGTCGCGTGCGTGCTCGCCCGCGTGTGTTGTGTGTGTTTGTGTGTGTATGTATGTATGTACGTGTGTATGTGCGTGTGTATGTTTATGTGTGTGTCTTTACTCTGTGTGTGTACGTGTGTGCGTGCGTTCATACGTGTGTGCGTGCATGTGTGCGCGCGCGTGTGTGTGTGTGCGCGCGCATGTGTGTGTGTGTGTGTGTGTGTGTGTGTGTGTGTGTGTGTGTGTGTGTGTGTGGTGTGTGTGTGTGTGTGTGTGTGACACCCATTCTTCCGAGGCATGACAGTCTACTTATCTCCGAAGGAAGGACTGGGCTTTGACCTGCATGCGAGTGTTGTTTTGTTTTGTTTGCTTTCTTTACCTTGTTCTTTTAAAAGGCTCACGTTTGAACACGGGACTTCGGTTTAAAGTCTCATCCGAAGATCTTGCATGGGGGGTTGGAGTCCACACAGGCACTGACTTCGAAAACAAAATCTGGTCTAACCTGTCTGTCGTAAGCGGAGGACTGAACCCAGACCCCCTTGAGATCAAGAGAAGAATACTTTATCCACGACGCAAAAACCACCTCCTCCCTCTCCCTCTACTACCCCTCCTTGCTCGCTCATCCCTTCACACCCCCCTCCCCCCCCCCCCCCACCACACACATATCCTTCCCCACCCCCCCACCCCCAAGCCAGTCCCAGGCTTAACTGTAACGCCTCGGAAGAGATTTGAACCCTTAACAAGTCAGGCATGCAGATCTAGTGGCGTGCAAGCCACACCCTGGTGCCAAAGACCCAGACCCCTCCCCCTTCTGCTCACGCAGCCCCCATCCCCCTTCCTACCTCCCCTCCCCCCCCCCCCCCCCCCCACACACACACACACACACACACAACCGCCCTTCTTCACGACACAAAACAAATTAGCTTAGGAATACGAAGGAGCTTCATCATCGCTGGGAGGTGATCCATCTAGGAGAAGGTAAACTTTAGATAGAACTCTTCAGTGGCAGGTATTGGTCAGTGACAATGACAATGACAATGGTTTATATTCACGTCTAGGCCACGGCTCCTTATGAAGGGGGTAGGTGAACAGACAACATATTTAATGAACAAAATAGGGGGAGGGGGGACCGAACCCCGTGAAGACACCCTCTTCCCATCCCCCCTCCTCCTGATAGACACCTGACCAAAACTACGCGGGGGACAAAAAAGCAAACGTAACAATGTTCATAACATAAGCATCCATAAAACAGAGAGACAGAGAAAGGAAAAACAACCGCAACTTGCGATACAAAGTGACACAACTAATCCACAACCTTGCGTATGACACTCCTTAAAGAAAACCAAATCAAATTGTCTGCTTGATTCTGCCTGTCTGTCTGTATGTCTGTCTGTCCTCCTCCCTCCTCCCTCCCCCTCCCTCCTCCTCTCTCTCTCTCTCTCTCTCTCTCTCTCTCTCTCTCTCACTCTCTCTCTTTTTTTCATTTTTGCTGTGAGTAGGTTTATATTGTATTTTGACTCAGGCGTAAGATGCATTGTTTAATTGTGTGAATGCCCCCTTCATTATGGAGCTTTGGCCTAAAATCTGATTAACATTCGTATTCGTATTCTCTATTCTCTCTCTCTCTCTCTCTCTCTCTCTCTCTCTCTCTCTCTCCTCTCTCTCTCTCTCTCTCTCTCTCTCTCTCCTCACACACACACACACACACACACAAACACAAAACACACACACACACAACACAAGAGTAGAAAAAGTAAAGAAAAAAGACATAGATAAATAAACACATGA
>JADBJO010000810.1:70000-75000 GCA_016801955.1 Conus betulinus | reverse complement strand
CTTGATATTTATGCATTCTTTTTGTGTAGAGTAGGCATGGCAAGTTTGTGAATGGTGTTACTACGTTACTACTGATAACTTCCATCAGGGATGACAGAACACAGTTTCTCTCTTTTGGAGAGATCTGGATGTTGGGACAGTGGGGAAGGGGCGGGGGTGGGGGTGGGGGGGTTGTGGGGAGGCGGCTAGCAGGCCGGTCTTACTCTTAGGGTCTTAGTAGTCTAGCCTTCCTTTTCGGTAACTGCCAAAAAAAAATCAGAAGCAGTGGGTGGGTGGGGGAGGGGGATGTGGTGCTATTGAGGCATCTTAGCAATATGACAAATAATGGTTTGTTCTCTCTGTCTCTCTCTCTCTCTCACTCACTTTGTCTCTCTGTCTCTGTCTGCTGTCTCTCTCTCTCTCTCTCTCTCTCTCTCTCTCTCTCTCTCTCTCTCTCTCTCTCCTCTCTCTCTGTATACTTGTATACTAACCTTTAGTGTAGTGAGAGGTTATTTGTACTAACATTAGTAGTTTAGTGACGGCAAGTCTGAAAATGGTTCAATGTGCTAAGAACTTCTCCGTCAAAAAACAAGTCAGTCTCAGTCTCTCTCTCTCTCTCTCTCTCTCTCTCTCTCTCTCTCTCTCTCCCAAGAGTTAAGGGAGGGATGTTCAAGCTTGCTCAGTTGCTTGATCGGAAATTTCCCTTTCGGTGACCAAAAAAAAAAAAAATTTTTTTTCGGGTTTACTTTGTGGTTGCAGATGCCACGCTAGTGGTGATCATTCTGGCCGTGTGAAGACATGGGAAGAGGTTAAAAGCTGCTACTCCTGGATTCGACATGACCAGATCCAGATCTTTGTCCGCACATGCCCAGAATGTTCGACGCGCATTCCTGTGAAAAGACCACCTGCAGGGAAGCCGATCATCTCACTGGGTTTCATGACTCGCATGCAAATGGCTCTGATAGACATGACCAGCAGCCTGATGCTAACTACACATGGATTCTCCACATGCCAGATCACTTCAGCAAATTCAGCTGGTCGCATCCGTTGACGTCTAAACGAGCTGCGGAAGTTGCTGAAAACTTGTCCAAACATTCAGTTTGTTCGGGTCCCCTAGGCTTCTTCAGAGTGACAACGGACGAGAATTTGTGGCCAAGGTGATTGATGAGTTGACGTTAAGGTGGCCAGGGCTGGTCATCATCCATGGCAGACCACGGCATCCACAGTCCCAGGGATGTGTGGAAAGGGGCAATGGAGATCTGGAGTTGAAACTAGGCAAGTGGATGGCAGAAAATCGACTACAGGGTGGGCTGTAGGACTGAACCACATTACATATGCCATGAACACCTCAATCAGTGCAACAACACGTAAAACACCGTACAAAATCGTGTTCGGGCAGTTAGCCAGGACAGACTGTGAGGAAGAACTTGAACGCACAGGTGACAGAGTGGGGAAGCATTTTCACAACAATCAAACGAAATTATGACACAAAAATGCTGTTGACACTGAAATACAGACTGAAGGTACTGGTGACACCGAAATTCTTTCAGAAGGTACTGGTGACTTTGAAATTCTGGCAGAGGGTACTGGTGACACCGACATTCTGACAGAGGGTACTGGTGACACCGAAATTCTTTCAGAAGGTACTGGTGACTTTGAAATTCTGGCAGAAGGCACTGGTGACACTGACATTCTGACAGAGGGGTACTGTGACACCGACATTATGAAAGAACCTCATCACAAAAAAATTCGCATGTTTGCAGCAATAAACTACCTCAGGGCTGCCAACAAACAGCAAGTCAATTTTGATGCCAAAGTTAAACACATTACAAAAACATTTGAAGCTGGCGATACTGTGGGCATTAACACTGACAAAGTTGATAGAACCAACACAGATGCCCGTCTCCTCCCGTGCAAAGTACTTCAGGTACACAATAAAGGTAGACAAACGTTCTATACTTTTATTCTCAAAAGATGGGGTCTTGAAAACAAAATTTCCTTTTACCGATATAGTTGCCATGAGAAACGTGTGTTTTCCTGCGTTAGAAAACGTTAATCCAGCTAGCCTACAGGAATTGCCTATCATTCAGGCCTCAAGAAGAATGGTTGAGTGGCAGAAGAGCAGCGCGAGCACACTCACATCCACAGTGTGCACAGCAAGGGCCAATATACGACTAATAAATGTAAGTGCAAACAAGCCTCACTTGCATGCTCAACCAAGTGTCACCCGTCAGAAAAAGGCATGGGGTCTCTATTAGTAGATTCGCCGACTCTACCAAATCGCCGTCTGTACTCCAAGGTCAGTAGATGGCAATTCCCATTTTTACTATTGGTACAAATGGCAGTCGGCATCCCTATAGTAGAACTGGCGATTCTACTTGTAGAGGTGGCGATCGCCATGTGTACCAGTAGAAATGGCGATCGCAATATCTGCTAGTAGAATTGCCAGTTCTACCCAGATTTCCATCTCTACGCTGACATACATATGCATGAATGCATGCATGCATACATACATATGTGTACACACACACACACACACACACACACACACACACACACACACACACACACACACACACACACAGATAAGTAAGTAAGCGAGGAGGGGGGGGGAGGGGGGAGAACAAGACTAGAGCGTGTGTAGAATTCCCCTGTCGTTAAAGACTGTGACTTGGCAAAGATTAAACAATCAAACCAACACAAAAGAGGGTGGCGGGGACAGACGCAGCTGTGAAGGAATATAGCATTGAAAAAGAGGGTATCACACAAATCTTTCACTAGCAGCACACAGGGGTCATGATAGCCTGTCTTGAAACAACAACAACAACAACAAAAAAATCAGTGATGCACGCTGATTGTGTTGACGGTCTTACACTACCTATAATTCTGTGGTACTCTCACCCACCACAGGTTCAAATACAGAATCCTATGGCGCCCTACAACAGCCGGTGAAAGGTAGAAAAGTTTGATAAGGACTAAAGCACTGGTGGGAAATAAGCTGCAAAAGGACTAAAATCAGTATGCAAAGAATAATAAACACAGGGAGAAGGGGGGGGGATAGGCAATCTTTGAGCTATGCTTCAGGATCCGTTGAAGGATTCGTGGGAGGCCAAAAAGTGTCAACAGTCACATCCTTTAATCACCCAAGCATTGTCAGTCACGTCACAGCAGCTACGAACTATGCAGAAAACCCACACTTGGATCTCGTAATGAAAGACGCAATCTCTCCCACTGATTGTCCAAACAATAATGTATGGAACAATTAAGTACGGGGTGAAAACAAACACATGCTAACAGTTCCCCCTCCGTGATTAAAACAATATTTCTATATGGGAGAAAACAGCCTAATGTGCCCCCCCTCCTCCCCCCCCAACCCGCAACCAAAATCCTTATTCCCCTAGCGCAAGCACAGTCCCTCCTTCCACTTCGATCTGGACGGGTCGAACAGGTTTCATCTCCCCCCCCCCCCCCCAAGACATGACCTCACTCACACATAGATGGTGATACCTCCTATACATTCTGCCCCCCTTCCTCTCCCTCCCCCCTCATCCCCACTGGCTCTCTCTTCCCACCCCCACCCCCTTCCTTCGCCATTTCCCTTTCTACCCAACCTGTCTGTCTAACCACTTCTCTCCTTCTATCGAAACCTAAACTGGTTTCGTCTTGATCTTACTATTATTTCGAATCACGAAAAGGGGCAAATGAAGTATCCACCGCTCTTTCCTTACACCGTCCATCTCTGTCCAGCCTCTGCTCCCCTTCCCGCACCTCCCCCACCCCCACCACAAACTGCCCACTCCCACCAACCTCCTTGCAGGCTTTCCACCTTCCACCTCTCGATCCCCACCACTACCCCCATCCACCCTCCCACGTACCACAGCCGTCCCTATCAAACTCCAAAACGGTATATGCTGGACTTTGTCTAAGATGGCTGAAATCCTCGTTCAGGTTGGGGCTGGCTGTTCAAATTCTGTCCCCATTCTAACTCCTCCCCCCCCCCCCCCCCCTTGAGCTTGTGTTAGTCCTATAGTATCTCGACCCACCCACACATCTATCCCTTCCACCCACCTCTCTTTGTCCCAAGTATCCACCTATCCTACCCCCCTCCCTTCCCTTCCTTCCCCCACTTTCCACCCCCCAACACCACCAAATACCTCCATAACCTTAAATAGGCGTCTTCATCTCTTTTTTTTTTTTCCCCCTTTTTTATTATGGGTCTTCTCCAGGAACAGGAAGGCGTGGAGTTTCCCCGCTCTCGTTCGTCTGAAGAGTTCTTCTCCTCTTCCACTCATCTCCACGCCCTCCACCTCACCCCCCCCCCCCCCCCCCCTCCCCACCATTTACTCTGCCGCCAGCGAGAGAAGGGTGAGCGGCTGTGTGTGTGGGGTGGGTGGGGGGGAGGTAGGGAGGGAGGAGGGGGGAGGGGCAGCATTAACCAGCCAGCCAGTCGGTTCGCTCGGTTGTACCCGCCCGTGCCAGTTAGCCAGCCAGCTAGCCAGCTAGTAGCCCTCGTCATATTCCTTCCTCCTCCTGCTGCTGCCAGGCTTGGGAGACCCCCACCCTCACCCCCTTCCCACCCCCACCCTCACCCTCCCAAAGATCCCACAGCAGCTTGGTCAGAGAGAGGGAAAGGGGGGGGGGGGGGGGGAGAAGAGAAGAGACAGGGGAGAATGAAAGGGGCGGTTATCTAGATGTGATCGGCGTAGCGGGGCACAATGTCAATTTCCACACGATTCCCGCGAGTACGATTCGATTTCTCGGCAATGTCACTTGCGCACCGATGGAAGATTAATGCCTTCGGAGCTGTGTCCTCCTCCTCTTGCTCCTCCTCCTTCTCCCTCTCGTCCTCCTCCTCCTCCTCTTCCTTCTCCCTCTCGTCCTTCTCCTCCTCCTCCTCCTCCTCCCTCTTCTTCTCCTCCTCCTCCCTCCTTCTTCTTCTCCTGTGTGCCTTGCCGGACCGAAGCCGGGGTAGGCTGTAGGCTGTTTGGTTAGCTGACTTGGATCGGAGGGACGTGTGTGTG
>JADBJO010000810.1:55000-62500 GCA_016801955.1 Conus betulinus | reverse complement strand
ACAACAGCAACAAAAAAGTGTTCGAACAACTTCAATTTAGATTGACGACACCACTGAGGTAATCAAATAAGGAAGACTGTCTAAGAATTTTTGTTTATGATGTGTTTCTTATGTTCTCAAGGGCTAGTATACCTCGTTTCTTGTTTTTCTTGTGTAAAGAGCAAAGGCTTGTTCCAACATCCCAAGTCTGAAATTCGTCATTATGTATTTGATGTGTACACCATTTCCAATTGAAAAAAAAAAAAAGAAATAAAATAGGAGAAATTACAAACAGAGAACGTTCTCGGCAGTGTGTCAATCATTGTCAAAAGCAGCTTACAGACCGTCCAAACATTTCTAACCGAACACAAACCGAACTAAAAGAGAGACAGACGCGTACGCTAATTACCAATATTTTTGTCCCCTACGCTTCCAGATCAACGTATGGTTAGCTTTGCATGGTATTTTGTTTCTTCATTTGAAGTAAATGTTGTCCACAGCGAAGGCATTTAACCGCTCAAAACTAGAGTACACGTGAATCTATTCCGCTTCACCATAAACAAGGTCATTAAGCGTTCGCCTATCCAGGATGATAGGTCCTTTGGGGGCCTTAAGCACAAAAAGGTGCAGATTCACAATGCGTGGTGGGCGATATCTGATCCCCATGATTCAGATCCATCTTGTACAGTTGGATGCTCTTGACAAACAACTTGAAATAGAAGTTGAACACGTCTTACTGAACATTTATACTTCATAACACAGTGCAAACATTCGGTTGTCAATGGGAAGATTCTTGTAATTATCCAAGACTTAAATGAGGAGAGAGAGAGAGAGAGATGAGAGAGAGGAGAGAGGAGAGAGAGACGAGAGAAAAAGAGAGAGAGAGAGAGACAGACAGACAGACAGACAGAGACAGAGTCAGAGAGACAGAGAACAAATTCATAAAGACAGACTGTCTGAAGAGGAAAAAAAAAAAAAAACAAACCGAAAACAAATATCATGAAAGACACAAAGGGCCCTGTTTCTTCTGCGACACAGAAGGGAGAGAGAGAGAGACGAGAGAGAGGAGAGAGAAGGGGAGAGAGAGAGAGGGAGAGAGGATTTTAGAGAGAGGACGGAGAGAGAGAGAGAGAGAGAGAGAGAGTCCGCAGCAAAATATAGTGCGTGCGTGGGTTTCTGGCTCCCCCCTCCCCCTCCCAAACACCACCCTTGAACAGTCGTTTCTTTGCTTCCGACCCAAAATTGAGACAACCCTCTCCCTAACTCAGCCCCTTCACCAGTACTAATCTCTCCTCTGTCCCGTCGCCCATCGCCCCCCCCCCCCCCCCCACTCCTCTCTTTCTCCTCCATATCCACCATCTCTCTCGGTCTCTGATTATCCAGCGACTTGTCGCCTTCATGACAGCACTATCCTAACATTGGAACAACAGGAACCAGGCGGAGGACAGTCCTGACAAAAAAGGCAAGGGGGGGGGGGGGGGGGGGGGGGGGGGGGGGGGGTATGGGGGGACAGAGGGGTTTGGTGAAGGGGGGGTGGAAGGGAGAGGGAGTTTGGGATGGGGAGAGTGGAGGGGGGGCGGGGGGGGGGGGGGGGGGGGGGGGGGGGGGGGGATGGATGGAGGGCGTATCTCACGGCTACAGTTTCCAAGGTAGGAGGAGGGTGGAAAAAAACAACAAAAAGGTAGTTCTTCATCTCTTTCACACATACACTGCTCTCTCTGTCCTTGTCTTTGTCTCTGTTTCTGTCTCTGTCTGTGCGTGTCTGTTCTGCCTGTCTATCTCTGTGTCTGTCTGGTCTCTGTCTCTGTCTCTCTCTCAACACACACACCACACACACACACAACACACACACACACACCACACAACACACACACACACACACTTACACACGCAAGCACGCACGCACACACACAAGTGATGTATGCTCACTCTCTCACACACACACAAACACACACACCACACACACGCAGAGTTACAAACGCACACACACACGCACGCATGCACGCACGCACGGGTTCGCACACACACACACACACACACACACACACACACACACACACACACACACACACACACATGCGCCCGCAACTTGCCCATGAAAAGTGCGTGATTTCTCCTTTACTCATCACTGTAATATCCAGCAGGGCCCTACGTGGTGATCGGATTTTTAACAACACTATACCACTGCTACTACTGCTAGTAGTAGTGCTGCTAGCAGTAGTAGTAGTAGTTGTAATGATGATGATCTCAACATAATGAGAATGATGATGCTATTGTGTTGTTGTTGTTGTTGTTGTTGTTGTTGATGATGATGATGATGATGATGATGATAGTAATAACACTACTACTACTACTACTACTACTACTACTACTACTACTGGTGCTGCTGCTGCTGCTGCTACTACAATTACTACTACCACTGCTACCACCACCACCACCACCACCACCACCACTCCTCCGCTCCTCCTCATCTACTCCTACTCCGACTACTACCATTTTCACATCCGATGCTTTTCAGCTGGAATGATGATGCTCGTACCCTTAAGATTACGTAGAAGGAACCATGCAAAGCAACATCAAAACGAAACCTAAATATCGAGGAAAAAAGGAAACATTAGATGTTGATAATGGAACATCAGATGTTGATAAATGGAACATCAGATGTTGATAATGGAACATTAGATGTTGATAATGGAACATCAAATGTTGATAATGGAACATCAGATGTTAATGGAACATGATAATGGAACATTAGATGTTGATAATGGAACATCAGATGTGATAATGGAACATCAGCTGTGATGATAATGGAACATCAGATGTGATAATGGAACATCAGATGTTGATAATGGAACATCAGATGTTGATAATGGAACATCAGATGTTGATAATGGAACATTAGATGTTGATAATGGAACATCAGATGTTGATAATGGAACATTAGATGTTGATAATGGAACATCAGCTGTTGATAATGGAAATCAGATGTTGATAATGGAAACATCAGATGTTGATAATGGAATAATGGATCAGATGTTGATAATGGAACATCAGATGTTGATAATGGAACATCAGATGTTGATAATGGAACATCAGATGTTGATAATGGAACATTAGATGTTGATAATGGGAACATCAGATGTTGATAATGGAACATCAGATGTTGATAATGGAACACATCAGATGTTGATAATGGAACATCAGATGTTGATAACGGAACATTAGATGTTGATAATGGAACATCAGATGTTGATAATGGAACATCAGATGTTGATAATGGAACATTATATGTTGATAATGGAACATCAGATGTTGATAATGGAACATTAGATGTTGATAATGGAACATCAGATGTTGATAATGGAACATTAGATGTTGATAATGGAACATCAGATGTTGATAATGGAACATCAGATGTTGATAATGGAACATCAGATGTTGATAATGGAACATCAGATGTTGATAATGGAACATTAGATGTTGATAATGGAACATTAGATGTTGATAATGGAACATTAGATGTTGATAATGGAACATTAGATGTTGATAATGGAACATCAGATGTTGATAATGGAACATCAGATGTTGATAATGGAACATCAGATGTTGATAATGGAACATTAGATGTTGATAAATGGAACAAATTATGTCGTGTTGATAATGGAACATCAGATGTTGATAATGGAACATCAGATGCTGATAATGGAACATGAGATGTGTTGATAATGGAACATCAGATGTTGATAATGGAACATCAGATGTTGATAATGGAACATCAGATGTGATAATGGAACATTAGACGGTTGATAATGGGCAGGTCAGATGTTGATAATGGAACATCAGATGTTGGGATGGAACATAATGGGTTGTGAAAGGTGGATGGGGGAGGATAATGAGGGGAATCAGATGTTGATAAGGAACATGTGATGCGTAAGTGTGTGTGTGTGCATGTGTGTGTGTGTAATGGAACATCAGATGTGTGTGTGTGTGTGGAACATCAGTGTGTGTGATAATGTGGTGATGTTGATATGGAACATGTGTGTGTTGTAATGGAACATCAGTGTGTAATGTGTGTGTGTGTGTGTGGACGAATGCGTGCGTGCGTTGATGTGTGGTGCATCAGATGTGTGTAATGGAACATCAGATGTTGATAATGGAACATCAGATGTTGATAATGGAACATCAGATGTTGTGAATGGAACATCAGATGTTGATAATGGAACATGAGTGTTGATAATGGAACATCAGTTGTGGATGTGTGGTGTGCGCATTGATAATGTGTGTGATAATGGAACATGTGTGTTGATAAATGGAACATCAGATGTGTGATAATGGAACATCAGTGTTTGATATGTTAATGGAACATGAGTGTTGATAATGGAACATCAGAGTTGATAATGGAAACATCAGATGGTGAACATGATGTGATAATGTGAACATCAGTGTGTGATAATGGAACATGTGTTGTTGTTGTGGAACATGTGTGTGGTGTAATGGACATGGGGGGGGGGGGATAATGGAACATCAGATGTTGATAATGGAACACTCAGGCGTGTGATAATGGAACATCAGTGTGTTGATAATGTTGTGTGTGTGTGTGGTGATAATGGAACATTGTGTGTGTGAGTGTGTGTGTGTTGTGTGTGTGTGGTGTGTGTGTGTGTGTGTGGTGTGTGTGTGTGTGTGTGTGTGTGGAAACATGTATGTGTGTGTAATGGAACATTTGTGTTGTGTGGAACATGTGATGTGTGTGTGAACATGTGATGTTGTGTGTGCGCTGTGTGTGTGGGTGTGTGGTGTGGGTGTGTGGTGTGATGGTGTGTGTGTGTGTGTGTGTGTGTGTGTGTGTGTGTTGTGGTGTGTGTGTGTGTGTGTGGTGTGTGGTGTGTGTGTGTGTGTGTGTGTGTTGTGTGTGTGTGTGTGTGTGTGTGGTGTGTGTGTGGTGCGTGCGTGCGTGCGTGCGTGCGTATTTGTGTGTGTGTGCGTGTGTGTGTGGTTTTGTGTTGGTGTGTGTGTGTGTGTGTGTGTGTGTGTGGTGTGTGTGTGTGTGTGTGTGTGTGTGGTGTGGTGTTGGTGGCGCGGTGGTGGTGGGTGTGTGTGTGTGTGTGTGTGTGTGTGTGTGTGTGTGTGTGTGTGTGTGTGTGTGGTGTGTGTGTGTGTGTGTGTGTGTGCGTGTGTGTGTGTGTGTGTGTGTGTGTGTGGTGTGGTGTGTGTGTGTTTGTGTGTATGTATTGCGTTGGGTGTGTGTGTGTGTGTGTGGTGTGTTGTTGTGTGTGTGTGTGGGTGTGTGTGTGTGTGTGGTGTGTGTGTGTGTGTGTGTGCGTGTGTGCGTGTGTGTGCGTGTGTGTGTCGTGTGTGTGTGTGTGTGTGTGTGTGTGTGTGTGTGTGTGTGTGTTGAACGGTAACAACAATTGGCTCAAGCTGTGACCCTCTGCTGAGCCAGAGGGAGACGTCACGAGTGATGAATGCTGGTCAGAAATAAAAAAAGAAAGAAAATGGGCAAGAACAATAAATAAAAAAGACAGACATCAACAGAAAAAGAAAAGAAGTATATAAAAAAAGAATTTTTTTTTTTTTAAAAAAAAAAAAAGGAAAGGAAAGGAAAGAAAGTAGGAAAACGAAAAAAAAAAAGCATAAAAAGAATAAAATAAAAATAAAAGATAAAAACTAAGTTTAAAAAATGAAAGATGGATAACAGAAAAGAAAGAACGAAAAAAAAAATGACAATACAAAAAAAAAAAAAAAAAACCAAGGAAATTACACAAAGAATAAACGAAACAACAGGAACACCAACAAAAAAGACAGGTAAAAAGATGTACAGGAAGGATAAGACACACAAAAAAAAAAAACGAAGACCCGAAGAAGAAAGAAAAAAAAGGAAGAATGAAAGGTAAGAAAGGAAGAAAGAAAGTAAGGAAAAAACAAAAAAAAGTTCGAAATCAAAGATATACATGAAAGAAAACACAGAAAACTAAGAGAAAACAAAAAAGGACGACAAAAGAGAAAAGAAGACCGAAGGAAAAAAAAAAAAAGAATAGGAAGGGAAAAACGTGCGAAGGGGGACGGGTGGGGGGGGGGGGGGGGGAGGTGGGGTGGGGGGTGGGAGGAGAAAGAAAGAAGAAAGAAACAAACAAACAAAATAAAAATAACATAAAAGTGATAAATGTAAGACAGAGAGAGAGAGAGAGAGAGAGAGAAGAGAGAGAGAGGGGTGGGGGGGTGGGGGGGGGGGAAGGGGGTGGATGGAGAGAGAGAGAGAGAGAGAGAGTCAGGCAGACAGCGGCAGAGAGAGAGACAGAGAGAGAATTTGAAGGAAGACAAAAAGCCGGACATGCACAAGCTCTTGAGACAATCCAGATTTACGTAAGGGGCGGGAGAGGGAAGAAAGGGAGGGGGTGGGGTGGGGGGTGGATGGTGGGTGATTGTGAGTCACCGAAACATTGATTTTGTTCCCCTTTTTAGTGGGAGTTTCCGTAATTTTCTAATTTACGACTGGACTATTTCATTTTCAAAACACAACTTCACTCGTACGAAGTCGGCACAAAAAAAAAGGAAAAAGGATAAAGAGAAATCCACCTTTCACTTTTCTCTACTCACCGAGAGTTCCCTTTAGTTTTATTCGTCTTTAATAACAGTTCTAAAACTATGCTTGGAAAAAAAAGGAGAGAGGAGGCAGCAGAAGAAGAAGGAGGAGGAGGAGGAGGAGAGGAGGAGGAGGAGGAGAAGAGAAGAAGAAGAAGAAGAAGAAGAAGAAGAGAGACGGCGACGACGACGACGACGACGACGACGACGACGACGACAAAGAAGAAGAAGAAGAAGAAGAGAAGAAGAAGAAGAAAAGAATGGATGCATGGAGGGGAAGAAGAAAGGAAGACAAAAAAAAAAAAACAAAAAAGGAGGTAGGGGATGAGGGGCTGGGTGCTAGGGAGGTGGGAGAGGGAAGACAGGGGTGGGGGTGGGGGTGGGGATGGGGGGGGCGGGGGGTAGAGAGAGGGTACACAAGATGTAGGCTACAAACCGACCGGCAAAACTGACAAGCGGCAAAGACAGACTGACGCACACACTGATAACGCGTGCTCAAGATCATGAGTGACTCGCACAGACAGTGAAAGGCTTTGTGTGGAACGCTTAGACAGGGTGAGGGTGAAATGTGAAAGGAGGGGGGCGGGGTTGGGGGGTTGGGAGGGAGGGTGGTGAGGGGAGAGTGGAGGAGGGATGGAGGGGTGGGGGCATGGAGGGCAGGGAGGGGGGGGGGAGAGGGAGGGAAAGTGAAAAACCACTTTTTTTTGTCAGTGGTATCAAAGTCCAATGTCAGGGAAAAATAAACCACTGAGGAATCTGACGGCTACGGACGTCGTCTGTATCTGTGAGAGAGAGAGAGAGAGAGAGAGAGAGAGAGAGAGAGAGAGAGAGAGAGAGAGAGAGAGAGAGAGAGAGAGGAGAGAGAGAGAGAGAGAGAGGAATGGGTTTTGGCACACGTGAGAAAAGAGCTCTCTCTCTTCCTCCTCTTCTTCTTCTTCT
>JADBJO010000810.1:32500-47500 GCA_016801955.1 Conus betulinus | reverse complement strand
GACATTTGACGCTGTGCCTCCCTTAGTCATTGCAATCATCAATGTTCGTGTTAAAAATCGATCACAAAACAAAACAAAACAAAAATACCAGGTTCGCGGGTGTCTAAAACAAGGTCTTAAAAATTTTTTTTTTCAAAATCTCTTCACATGTAGCCCTCCCCCCCCCTCTGTCTCTCTCTCTCTCTCTCTCTCTTTCTGTGTGTGTGTGTGTGTGTGTGTGTGTGTGTGTGTGTGTGTGTGTGTGTGTGTGTGTGTGTGTGCGTGCGTGCGCTTGTTTGTCTGTCTTCGTGTTTAGTTTGTGACAGCATGGAAAGTAACTGTTATTATTTTTTATTTGTTTGTTAGTTTTATTTAATTGATTTTTAATTACTTTTTTGTTTTAATAAATCATCTCTCTCTCTCTCTCTCTCTCTCTCTCTCTCTCTCTCTCAAAAACCAAACTGGCATGCAGAAATAACTGGTAACGGGTAAGTATTGGTATTTATTTCAAAAGCATTTTTTCCGGCACAAGAGTACTCAACTTTTGTTACAAATTAATTGCACAGAGACGGTTCCATGGGATTCAGATTGAGGTTTAGTGTCTGAAAATCGCAGCAGACAATGATTTCTAATTTACGACTCTTCAATCATATCATTTCTCCGTGTTTCAGGAATGAAAATGAACAAGAACACTTTCTGTTTCACTGTGTGCGGGGGGAAGGGGAAGAAGAACGTTGGGGAGGGGAGGAGGATTACACACAGAAGAGGACGGGTGGGTGGAGGTGACCTACCAGGTAGGGTGGTGGGTGGGTGGCGATGGTGATATATGAGTGGGTGCGAGTGGCATTTCTGCTTTTGGCATCGGTTGTTATCCCCCCTTATGTTATTTTAAACAGGAAGGGATAGTGTGCTGACGATGTAGAGACAGAGGTAGGTTTCAAAGACAAAATGTCTGCATCTCCAAAGAATGGAACAAAAGAACACGACGTATGAATATACATACCTATGTCCGTTGCCCCCCCTCCCCCCTCCTGTCTCTCTCTCTCTCTCATCTGTGTGTGTGTGTGTGTGTGTGTGTGTGTGCGTGCGTGCGCGCGCGCGCGCACGCGCGTGTGCGTATGCATGTATATGTATCTATCTACATCTTTACCCATTAGACTGTGCCTCCCTTTCCTCGAATGGTGACGTGTCAGCTTGGTTTGTCTGACCCGCCGTCCAGCGGGACCCCTATCACTGACTGTATGGATGGATGTTCTTGTGAAGGAAAACCGATGCCTCCAATGGCCGGTTTTGCTGAATGGCCAAAGGTCTGTTAAACAACTGTCTGTTCCCGTTCATGTCACCCACCACAGGCCTGGGTACCCACGATCAAATCTCTGCCTGTAATGTCGCCGCCTGCAAGACGAATGGAACTTGCAGACGGATAACAAACGATCTAAAATCTGTCCAAACCCGAGAGATTTTGACCCATGCTCCAGGGGCGGCCGTACAGAAGAAACGGTCTTGTACCGTTTGCATACAGGCCACTCCTTTACACCCATTCTTATCAGTTAAAAGGCGAAGAAGCTCCGCGGCGCATTTCATGTCATGTACCACTTATCGTGAAACATATCCTTTTACAGTGTTGGGACTTGCATGATGTGAAACATAAACATGATACAGCAGACTCCATGAAAACCTTGTTCGGGGATGTCCCAGCTGATGTGATCTTTGGAATTTCTGAGGGAATATTAACATTTTTCGTCTGATCGAAGATCTTATGGAGGAAAATTTTTAAACAAAATTTCCGGTGTGTTTTTAGAAGGCGTTTTTTCAAAGGACAGCCCTGGTATAGCCCTTTGCGGTCGGCTGGGCAATAAACAAACATAACCTTACTTTACCTGTTTGTGCATTTAGGTCTCCTATCAGGATTGTGATCGCTCTCTCTCTCTCTCTCTCTCTCTGGTTTTATAAGAACTTTTTGTAACTGCTCACAGAATTCATCCTCCCATTCTTGCTTCGTATTGTGTATAGGAGTGAGACATTAGATGGCCATGGGTTTTCCTCGCTTTTGCGCTGATTCTTACCGTCATGACTCGTGATGACACCTGTTCCCACTCTACCACTGCCTTTGCTGCTGCTCCTTCTGTGTCGTCTTGTTCTTTATCGCCATGCCCGGGGCAGACGACTGACCCTCCGCCGGAGTGTGACGGGTCCCACACCATTCCATCTGCTCCCGCAGATTCCAAGTCCTTGGATGTTGTGTCTCCTCATTTCCTTGGCTGCTGGCCGTTCATACCCTACACTCCCTCCCCCCTCCCCTCCCAGTGTAATACACTGCACACATTGCACTGACATCCAAGGTTCCATACGCCTGGTCGCTGCTTTCGTTCATAGAAGATCAGTCAGCAGCCCGCCTTCCCGAACGCTTTGAAGAGCCTGCGTGAGGCATCTTCCCGAGTCAAGCGATGCTCTTCTGTTTCTGCTGTTGACGTGTCTCTGGCTCTCACGGTATAACCAGGTGAGGTTGCTTACCCTACGCCCGACCTTCCTTCCTCTGCTCCGGCTTGGGACTAATGAGACGCTCCAAGGAAACCGCCGGGCAAAGTTCTTTGATAGTGTGTACCTCTATGATTTTAGGAGCATCTCGGATAGTTCCAGTTTAATTTTGGCATCCAGGCATGAACATACTGGAAATTATGCCTTGAGTGTTGTGTGTTGTAAAATGCAGAGTGTTGAATGTACCCTGTCATGAGAGCAACGACCTTTTTTATGAACAGTTATTCAAGTCTCCCCCTCTCTCTCTCTCTTTTCTCCCTCTTTCTCTCACGCACATACATACCGACACACACACACAACACACACACACACACACACACACACACACACACACACACACACACACACACGTGCACACTCACACAAATACATAAGCGCGCTTGGTGCACCACTATAAGTGCATGCATCTCGCACGTACAAACGGGTATGCGCACAGCACGTGCACAATCTTACGCTTCCGTGTGACAAGCCCTCTCAGTAACGCAGTCCAGTGAACACCAGCATCAACCCTCGCAACAAACGTCTTTATCCACATGCCCAGACAACCTCTCACGTCTTCGCTATATCTCGTGCAGCTGCTCCACTAAAAGATCAGACGATGTGCGTGTGTGTGAATGTGCGCGCAAGCATGCGTGTGTGTATGCGTGCGTGCGTGCGTGCGTGTGTGTGTGTGTGTGTGTGTGTGTGTGTGTGTGTGTGTGTGTGTGTGTGTGTGTGTGTGTGTGTCTGTGTGAACATGTGCATGCCTGTATGATTCAATTACAAGAACAAATAAAGCAACCCCCCCCCCCCCCGCACCTCAGAAAACATTATTTAAAGTGAAAAAAAAATCCCATTACACAATATGTAAAACTATAGGGAACGCGTCCAATGGACCACTTTGTCAGTTCTTGAGCACTGTCAATCATATTTGATAGGTAATACGATGCCGGTCGATTAATGTGTAGAAGAACGAACGGTTAACCACTCAAAAAATGTTAAACAAATTTAAAGATATATACCAACTGAACTACGTGACAAGCTTTTGCAAATTGTGTAAAGATAGAACCAGTCATTTAATAATCTAGATAGAGACAGGGAAACCGGATCCATCAGATGGAGTATCGTCACCAGTTTTGCTAATAATTTTTCCTTTGCTCTTGGACAGTAAATTAATAGATGTTCAACTCCAACTCTTTCTCCACACATACATTTAACATTTTTGCTGAATTTTGTGCGAAGTGAATTCAACCGCATTCTATGCATTAAGCTTTGTATTTCTCTAGGTATGGAGGCAAGGTCGGGTCTTGATGAGGCCATTAGATTTTTTCCCAGAATTGGGTTTAATACAGTTGCGGTAATAGTTAATTTCTGAGTTCTCTAATACATTTCTGAATTTTTTTTACTGGACGCTTCGTTTATTAAAGAATAACATTCACTTAAATCTAAGGGAATGTCAAGTAGTATTGATCCTTCGACATTTCGGGCTGCCTTTCTTGCAGCCTGATCGACCCTCTCATTTGCTGAAATTCCACAATGAGAAGGCACCCAGCAAAATGTGACTGTGTATGCATTTAGCTGACAGAAGATGTATGACATGGTTTATTTCTGTTATTATCTCAACACGTACTTTTGGATTGGAAGACTGAATAGCGCTAAGGGCCGATTTAGAATCGGTGCATACTAGAATTTGACAAGAGTTTAAGAGGAAAAAACTCAAGACGTGGTGTAATGACATCAAAATGGCAACAAGCTCAGCACTGAAAATTGAAAAATGTCTACCAAGATGGTACAACTTTTTTCACTTTTAAATCAGGTATTGTAAATGCTGCTCCTGTATCCAGATTATCTAGCACTGAACCATCCGTATAGATTTTCAAATAGTTTTTGTATGTATTTTCTAAATGAATATCGATGACATTTTTCAATATATAAGGTGGATCTTTTTTGGACACATCTGCATAATTTGTATCAAAGGTAGCTTTGGCTTGCTCCCATCTTGGAAAAGGTAAAAAGGGACAGCTTATTAGCAATTTTTGTTTCGTTTATATTAGAATCTTTTAGGAGGTTAGAGGCAAATGACTGGATAGATTTTGTAGATTGCATTCTTCTGGCCCGTTCACGAAATCTGTTTCTGAATTTAAGGATACTTCTTTTGCACAGAAGTTATCCTGTGAAAGACTCTTTTAATATGAATTTGAAGCACATGCTTTTCGTAATGCATTCAGAGGCAATATTCCGATTTCACTGTATGTTCCTATGTTAGATGTATGTGTGGGAACTCCAAGAGCAAGTTTGTAAGCCTTGCAGTCAATACTCTGTAGTTTATTTAATAGATATTGTGGAGCGCTGAAAAAGACTTCTTGAGCATAGATTAATCGTGAGCGCACAAGAGCAGTAGATAATAAAGTTAAAAAGTATGCGTGTCTTGCCCCCACGGTTGTTTTGTTTATAATTTTCAAAAAGTTTAAACTTTTCCTTGCTTTGTTTAAGATGTATTCAATATGTACATTCCAAGAAAGTTTGGAGGTTAAGTATACACCTAGGAATTTAACAGTTTTTACATACTCTAAAGCAATCCCATCTAAAGTGAAATGAAGGGAGTTTCTCCCGGATCATATCCAGCATTGAATAGCATGATATTTGTTTTTTTTTACTGAAAGTACCAGCCCGTTTTCATTTAAAAAGCTAACAATTTTATTCAGTTCATGTTGGTATTTAATTCGTATATAGTTTAGCCATCTAAAGGGAGTTTTTCTTTTCATAGTTACCTTCATCCATAGGCATATATCATCAGCAAACTGTGCTAACACTGTGTCTTTACATAGGCCTTTGGGTAAATCTGCCATTAAAATATTGAATAAAATTGGGGAGATTACTGATCCTGCGGAAGACCCATTGTAATTTTCTTGGATTTGAATATACATGTTCTATTCTTGCTTGAATGGTTCTATTTTCTAAAAATGATTCTACAAAATTATACATGTTACCACTTATTCCAATAGTTTTCAGTTTATACAAGAGTCTTTTTATGCCATACCTGCTCGTATGCTTTTCTTATATCAAAAAAGGTTGCAAGGATATTCTTTCGTCGCGCAAATTGTTGTTTGACATGTGTTTGACTAAGTGTTCTATTGTTGATCTACCACTTTGAAATCCAGCTTGATTAATAGGTATAATCTGATGTTTATTGCAATGATAAACTAATCTTTTTAATATTATTCTTTCCATTAGTTTACAAGAGTGTGTGATGTTAAAAGCTATTGGACGATAACTATTAATATTTGAGCGAGGCTTCCCATGTTTATGAATTGGAACGATAACAGACTGTTTCCCATACTGAAGGTATTTTGCCATCATTCCAACATTTTTTCAATACAAAAATGAAGAAAATGTATAACATTAGGTGGCAGATGGCACAACATTTCATTGGAAATGCCATCTAGACCTACCGATGTTTTCTTGTTACCTAGGTTAGAGAGACATTCCTGCGCGCGCGTGTGTTTTGTGCAAAAATAAAACAAAGGAAAACTTGCCAATACGTAACACACTAACGTTTCACCAAGACAGTCCTTGACGTGGCATATACCCATCTTCCTATACACGGCAACACTTCCCTTTGCCACCTGTGTCAGCTCCACAGAACCGTTTAACTCGCCCATCAATCTGAAGCCAAACTAACTATCAGAGCCCGCTATCTCCGGAGAGAGGCGATCTTTGAAGGCACAGCAATCCGGCCGGCAGTTAACGACCCCCGGCATGGGACCAGAGAAAGGAAAAAGCCTTGAGGGGGGTCACCTCCACCCAGTCGCCACTGGGCAACATGTTTTGGAGACGCAACCCTCCTAGCTCAGGTCTTTTCTCGTCGCCCAAACTCTAGCTACCCACCCCCACCCCCAGTCCCCTCACCCCCCCCCCCCCCCCACCCCCAATCTGCTCCGCTTCTTCCTTGCTGTCCTCTTCCTCGACTGTGCTCTACTCCTCGGTCGCACCCTGCCTGTGGCGATGATGAAAGAGATGTGAAGAGAACGCCGGTTCATCTGCGCAATTCAAAGAGAAGTGGGAGGGTTTTTTAAAAGGGAAAGAGACCCTTGGGGGGTTTGCGACAGAGAGAGAGAGAGAGAGAGAGAGAGACAGACAGACAGACAGAGACAGTCAGAGAGAGAAAGAGTATTAACAATGTGGAGGCTACTTGGAAATTGTGAGATGCGCAAGTGTCAGAATTTTTCCTAGGGTCTCTCACCCCGCCACCTCCTCTTCAAACACACACACACACACACACGCTCACACACACGCTCACGCACACACACTGAAACCAATTTATTGTCAGATTAACTCAAGGTTGTACTGAGGCGCGCGCGCGCGCGCGCGCACACACACACACACACACGCGCGCGCGCGCGCGCGCGCGCGCACACACACACACACACACACACACACACACACACACACACACACACACCACCAGACCTGTCTACCTCAAAACTGAATCATTAGTATTCCTTGGAGTAAAAATGTTTAGTATTCCATAACAAAAAAAAGAGTAATTTTTTTTTACATTGAACTTTAATATGGATCTTACATCGCGCTATTCTTGCAGCCAACTCACTGCGCTGTACTCACACTCAAACACTCACACCAGCTAGCACAAGTGCGCTACACACACACTGCACGTATCTTGTTGACCATCTCATTAATAAATATCATAATGCCCTCATCCCTTCCACACATCCCCCTCTGCCCACACACACACAGAGTGACAGACAGTCACACACATGTATACCCTTCATACAGTTTACTATTTCCAAACGATGATTTCGTTTGTTCTCTACTGCCATTTTGTCAAACGTTGATTTCGTTTATTCTCAACTGTCGTTTTGTCAAACGTTGGTTTCGTTTGTCTCTATTGTCTTTTTGTCAACGAAAATTTGGATCCCATACCCGGACACTTCTGTTTTCTGAACGTATCCAAGAGAGAATTAGGTCGGTTTGTCTTTTGCAGCCAGCAGCATCATAATTCAGTCTGAAAAAAAAAAAAAAACCCTTTCTCAAGTCGGTTCAGTTCCACTCCTTACCCTACCCACGCAAACACGCTCAATCCAAAAAAGAACCGCTCCTCCCTCCCCCCTCCCACGTCCTCTTATCTTCCACCGTCACCATTCTCAGTCTCCTTCAGCTCAACACGTCCACACTGACACCACCCCACCCCCACCCTACACCTCAATCTCTCTTCTTCCTCGTTCTTTCACGGGGTCTTCGTGCTTGATGAACACCCGGTGAAAGCTACGAGCGCGCCTGCCGTCGACGTGGGCCACTTCTTTATTAATCTGTCTCCAAGAAGCCAAACCTGTAATAAATAGGCAAATAGATAGATAAATAGATAGATAGATAGGTAGATAAATACACAGATAGATAAATAGCTAGATAGATAGGTAGATAAATAGATAGATAGCTAGATAAATAGATAGATAGGTTAATAAAGTTTAATCACAGAGCAGGGGGAAGACAGGGCAAGTGTCATTTCACGGGATATCCACCTGGAGCGTGATTGGAAATGGGAAGAGAGGGACAAGGACAGAAAGAGGACACTGAAGGGTTGGGGGGGGTTGAGGAATGTGGGGGGGGGGGGGGGGGAGGGGGGGGGCTGGGTTGGGTGTGATGGCAATACCTGGTTATTGTGATGTGGTGGGCACGTGGAGGTTGGGGAAAGAGGTGTGGGGGGGGGGTGGGGGGGGGGGGCTGGGGGTGAGAGAGGGAGAATATCTGTGAGTTGTTTTCGTGAGCTGATGACTGGATGGATACCTGGCTACGTTCTTGTCGTTACAGTCCTCTGAGGAAGACCTTCAACAGGTTGAAATATTGGGAATCATTTATGAGTCTGTTGATTTCATTTCTGTTTTATGTGTGTGCGTGCGCGCGCGCATGTATGTGTGTGTATAGATATATATGTATTTTACACACACACACACACACACACACACACACACACATATATATATATATATATATATATATATATATATATATATATATATCCTATCCTTCATGACTTTTTCACGGGAGGAATGGTGGATCAGCTTTGCTTTCTCCCAGCTTCTCTGTGAATGCCTCCTACTCACCCACCGACCCCCCCCATCCACAGGGTCCCCTACGCCTGTCCCCCTCTTCAGATTTTCAGCCAGGAACGTTTCTGGCATGAGTCAAACTGAATGAGACAGGGGATCAACAACCTTGGTACAGTGGTTATAATCGCGGGATGCTGACTTTAAAGTCATTGTTGCTAGTCCTGACAGTGGCAGGTGTGTGTGTGTGTGTGTGTGTGTGTGTGTGTGTGTGTGTGTGTGTGTGTGTGTTTGAATGCCTCCTACTCACCGACTCGCCCACTCATCTACAGAGTCCACACACACACACACACACACACACACACACACACACACACGCACGCACGCACACACAAGTGCTCTCTCACTCTTTCTCTCTCTCTCTCTCTCTCTCACACACACACACACACACACACACACACACACACACACACACACACACACACACACACACACTCCCACAGATACCGTTCCACCTTCCAGCCCATCTGCCCCCCGTCCCAGCTCCCCCCCCCCCCCCCCTAACAAACGTTTACCTTTTATATTTGCTTGTTGTGTATTTAGTTTCCTCACCAGCCTTCTTCTCTTCCTCCACCCACCCCCTCAACCGTTTCCATAGCAGGCACTACTAACAGCTGTTACGGTTGTTTTGCTGCTTGATTTTTGAGTTTCCTTTCTCTCTCTCTCTCTCACACACACACACACACACGCACGCACGCACGCGCACGCACGTACGCACGCACGCACGCACACACACACACACACGCAAACACGCGCACGCGCGTGCGCTCACTCACGTGTGTGTGAGTGAGTGTGAGTGTGAGCGTGTGTGTATGCGTGCGTGCGTGTGTGCGCACACACACACACACACACGCAAACACGCGCACGCGCGTGCGCTCACTCACGTGTGTGTGAGTGAGTGTGAGTGTGAGCGTGTGTGTATGCGTGCGTGCGTGCGTGCGTGTGTGTGTGTGTGTGTATGTGTGTGTGTGTGTCTGTTGTCTGTCTGTCTGGAAACCCTCTCTCTCAACCTGGCAGCATGTCAATTCAAACAAAATTGTGGGCCATTGTTACGGATAGAATGGGCGGTGTCTGCAGGTGTCTGACTGTCTGACTCTCACACAGAAATTATGGATGCATGCATGACTTTTTTTCCAATCACATACACACACACCCACTCACCCGAACATTGATAGCCAGGCAACACTTTTTTTTGTTTTATGCTGCCTGAGCCATCAGACAAACATATATAATAAATTCAAAAATCATAACTAGTCGGCACGCCAACCACAAGGCGTACACCCAAACTATATGTATATACTAATATTTCAAATACGCCAAACAGGGCGCACGACACAAAATATATCTATATTCAATTCACTATCTACTGTCGCTGCTGGTTCCAACGACGATGAAGGCGGCGACGACGACGACGAAACGATGAAGAGGACAAGGACGACAAGACGATGAAGATGAAGACGACAACGTCTACAGCGTCAAGTCTGATACAGAACTTGCAAGACGTCAGAGCTGTGGCTCAAAGAAAAAAAAAAAAAAAACACTAGCACTCACGGCGTCTCTGCCGGCGACAGGGTGACAGTCTCACACAGGAGCTGTGGCTCACACACACAGAAGCACAGAACTCAGCGACGGCCTCGCCAACAGGTCGCTGGTTCAAAAAACTTGGAGCGGCGCTCTGGCTTGGCAGCAGCGGCGTCTCCAGCCCAACTGGCTCAGCGGGTAGTCGGTCCCGGGCGCAGTGGCAAGTAGGGTAGATTGCCGGCACTCAGGCCGACCTCTCCACACCGTCACACGGTGGAGAAGGGGGTAGACACAGCTACGAACCCCTGACCCTCACACAGTAGCAGCCAGTCCCCCTCAGTCCAGGGAACACATCTACCTGGGGGAAACTGACTGCCCCCCCCCCCCAAAAAAAAAAACAACAGCTGGGCCCCCTCTTCGGCCTTCTGGAATGCTGCGGAGCCGGAATCACTGCAGAGACTGCCTAACCGGTTCAGCTCACCCGGCTTTAACAGTGCGCAGGTGAGCAGCAGTCAGGTAAACTTTTCAACCGGCTTCCGGACGACTACCTTCCGGTTAGCACGGTTGCATGAAAATTTGTGTGACTGGATGGGAAACGGTCCGTCACAGCCATCAACCTCTAACTTTTAGCCACATTATCGTTTCCTTTTTTAACTGGGTTCCCCATCCTCCCATTACCCGCTTTTCTTTCTCCCCCCCCCTCCACCTCCCACCCCCCCCCCCCCCCCCAGCAGTAAATGGGTGCCTGATTTAGCTCAGAGAAGGTGAAAGGTGACTGAGGTAGAAGGATGGGCACGCTTTCTATCATGCCGTGCCCCGTACGACGTGAACGTTTGACAGTTCACTGCACCGACGGCCGCTAGTCTATACGGCTTCAGTCTGTAACCTTAACACGTGAAAACGCTGACATGCTATTGTCTCAGAGGATAACTGAGTTCCGTCATGGTCAGCCCATTGTCCAGTTGCAGCGTCTATTGTGGCTGCGCATCCCAATTCTCAGAACTCCGTGAAGAGAGTGTTGTGTTGTGTATATGCATATGTATATATCTCACAAACATTACTACAAACGGACAAACAGCTTAAAATTCACTTTGTCGCCTAACCGCATGAGCAAACCTCAACGAAGAAATTAAGCAACATTTTCAGAAAAAAAAACACAAAAAAACATGAATGAGTTTGAAACTGATACTTTTCAAACTGGAGTGTTACTGCGTGTTTCTCTCTCTCTCTCTCTCTCTCTCTCTCTCTCTCTCTCTCTCTCTCTCTCTCTCGCGCGCGCGCGCGCGCGCGCGCGCGTGTGTGTGTGTGTGTGTGTGTGTGTGTGTGTGTGTGTGTGTGTGTGTGTGTGTGTGTGTGTGTGTTTCCCGCCGATAGAATGTCATGAAATCACGTCGGTTCATCCAAGAGCATTATGTCTTTGTTTATGGTTTGAAGAACTGATATCTAATGTACCGTTTTTCCTGTATTCGCAGTGAGGTATGGGAAACAACATGATCTGTCCTTGAAAACATATTTTTTTTAATAGTGTGTTGGGACTTGCACGATGTGAGAGACATAAACACTTTACAGCAGACTCCCGTGACAATCTTGTTCAGAGATGTCCCACCTGATGCGATCTTTGAATTTCTGAAAGAGATGAACATTCTTCATCTGATCTAGGATTTTACGGAAGAATGATTTTAGTCGAAGTTTCCGGTGTCTTTTTATGAGGTGTTTTAATAGTTTGTGTGACCGATTTTTTTTTTTTTTCAGTTTGTGACTGACTTCAACGCGGTGACAGCCCTGTGGTCCCTTTGTGGTCGGCTGGCTGTAGCAACATTACTCCCACCGTACCTTTGGAATGACGGATTTTGCTGCCGCTGCTGCTGCGGGGCGAATGCAATGTCTGGTTTTGTGGCTGTGCTGACGCTGCTCTCTGCGCTTTATCGTTACAGCGGCTGCTGGCTCCTCTCTTCTGGACGTTCCCCTGTGTGCCAGCCCTGGTCTCTCTCCATTCACTGCCATCACCTCCTCCTCCTCCCAGTCTGCTGGGCTGATGTTACTGACCTCCGTGTGTCGTCTGCCACACATCCTTGAAGCATAGTCTGAGTCTTTCAGCTGCTCTGGTGCCAGAGGCGAGCTCTTCGCACGGCGTCCATCCATCCTTGGGGGATTTTGCCGTTGTCCTTTCCTGCTGGCGTGGTAAATAGCGATCGCCTAGCTAGCTCAATGTGTAAGATTACTGATTTACGTTTGTATAACGATAGAGAGAGAGAGAGAGAGAGAGAGAGAGAGAGAGAGAGAGAGAGAGAGAGAGACAGACAGACAGACAGACAGACAGACAGAGGAGAGAGGGAGAGAGATGAAAAGGTTCAGAACGGATCATTTATTTGACGTCTGAATTGTAATATTGGACGACAAAGCGTGTTGGAGAGAGAGAGAGAGAGAGAGAGAGAGAGAGAGAGAGAGAGAGAGAGAGAGAGAGAGAGAGAGAGAGAGAGAGAGAGAGAGAGAGAGACAGACAGACAGAGACAGACAGACAAAGAGGGTGAGGCTAGGTGGGTAGAGGAAGAAGGACGAAATAATCAACCAACCGTAACAAATTTTCAACAAGAGAATAGCACCGTTCGGTCTAACCACCATCAAATCCATGTTATTGAAGTATGTATCTCGGGGCTTGTTAGGTATATTTCCTTAAAAAGATCTTGTGCTTTTGATACTTATATAGTGAAGATAAAGTAAAGATGTGTGGACTTTTCACATAAGCATATTCACATTTTCCGTGTATACATTGTTTCCCTGAAGGAACAGTTGATGCGAAGGTTTCCAACAAACAGTAAATGTCACGAACTGACAACTTTAAAGATGCTCATTCCAGTTAAGGAAGACTTTGTCAAAGCCTCTCTTTTCGCTTGTACATTACCAGCGTACTGAACCGCCCGTCCACCATCAACAATGAAGCCATCGATCGACTACCCCCCAATTCCGATCGATGAGACGCTGGACGCCGTGCCAACTTTGGAGGAGACCCAGAAAGCAATTCGTCCGTTATCCAGTGGCAAAGCGCCTGGCTCAGACGCAATCCCAGCTGAGGTCTACAAAGAGGGTGGTGCGGCTCTGGTGAAGAAACTTCATCAACTCCTTCAGATCATATGGCAGCACAAGACAGTTCCTCAAGATCTTAAAGATGCCTCCATCGTTCATCTCTACAAACGCAAAGGAAACCGTCAGGTCTGCGACAACTATCGTGGAATCTCCCTGCTATCCATCGCAGGCAAGATCCTGGCTAGAGTTCTACTCAACGGCTCAGCACACATCTTCAGGAAGGTCTCCTACCTCAGCTTCAAGAAAAGTGTCAGGAACAGAATGTCGACCTGTACTCCACCTATGTTGATCTGACCAAAACTTTGACACTGTCAGTAGGGAGGGGCTTTGGAGAATTATGGCGAAGTACGGATTCCCCAGAAAATTCATTGCCATCGTACGCCAACTTCACGACGGCATGCTGGCCAGAAGTCCAAGACAACTGCTCCCACTCTGTTCAGCCTCATGTTCTCGGCTGTGTTGACTGACGCATTCAGTGACGCGGAAACAGGCATCGTCATCAAGTACCGTACAGATGGATCAGTCTTCAATCTCAGGCGACTTCAAGCGAAAACCAAGGTCTCGACAGACACTGTCAATGACTTCCTCTTTGCGGACGACTGTGCCCTCAACGCTGTCTCAGAAGCCACAATGCAACACAGTGTTGACAAGTTCTCTGCTGCTTGCAACACTTCGGCTTGACAATCAATACGAAAATACGAAAAAGACTGAAGTGATGCACCAGCCAGCCCCGGGAAAGCCATATACGTTGAGCCAGTCATCACTATCACTGGACAGCAACTGAACGCGGTGGATAAGTTCACCTACCTAGGCAGCACTCTGTCCAGAAACGTTGTCATCGACGATGAGGTGAATGCCCGGCTCGCCAAAGCTAGTGCCGCTTTTGGCAGACTCCACAAGAACGTATGGAACAGGAGAGGCATCACCCTAGAGACCAAGATCAAGGTGTATCGGGCCATAGTTCTCACCACACTGCTCTATGGCTGTGAAACATGGACGGTTTACCAGCGTCACGCCAGGAAACTGAACCATTTCCACACCCACATGCCTCAGAAGACTCATGGGCATTAAGTGGCAAGATAAGATTCCGGACACTGAAGTCCTCACTTGTGCTGGCCTGCCTAACATCTTCACCATCCTGATGCAGTCACAGCTTCGCTGGGCAGGTCATGTAGTTCGCATGCCAGACCATCGGCTGCCAAAGAAACTATTGTTTGTTTGGCGAACTACAACAAGAAAAACGCTCTCATGGAGGCCAGAAGAAACGTTTCAAAGACAACCTCAAATCTTCCCTGAAGGCCTTCAACATCAGCCACACAACATAGGAGCAGATTGCCCAGAAAGAGACGGGTGGCGATCAGTTGTCTGCAAAGGTGCAGAAACCTGTGAAAGTAACAGAATTGCTGCAGCTGAGCAGCGCAGGATGATCAGGAAGACCAGCGCCAACAGATCTCCAACTACCGCCACCATCCCCTGTCCATACTGTGATAGGACGTTCCGGGCGCAGAGCGGCCTGACCAGTCATCTACGCACTCACCCCCCAGGATGACTAGACGGTCTTCGTCGTCTCGACGGACGGACAAATAACAACAACAACCAGAAGCTTTGCCCCTTCAAAGTTCACGATGTGGTGGAACCCAATGGTTGTCAGGATCAAAATCTTTTGAACTTAGACTATGCATGAAGGAACTTAAACATATACTGTATATTACTTTTCCTTGAGGAAGAAACGCGTGGTGTGAAGTAAATGAAAAAGTGTAGATGACTTTTCTTTGAC
>JADBJO010000810.1:22500-27500 GCA_016801955.1 Conus betulinus | reverse complement strand
GTATTAGCATCATTATGTATTAGTATCACTACATTGTATTAGCATCACTACATTGTATTAGCATCATTATTGTATTAGCATAATTATTGTATTAGTATCACTACATTGTATTAGCATCACTACAATTGTATTAGCATCATTATTGTATTAGTATCACACTACATTGTATTAGCATCATTATTGTATTAGCATCATTATTGTATTAGTATCACTACATTGCATTAGCATCACTACATTGTATTAGCATCATTATTGTATTAGTATCACTACATTGTATTAGCATCACTACATTGTATTAGCATCATTATTGTATTAACATCACACCGTATTGTATTAGCATCATTATTGTATTTGCATCATTATTGTATTAGCATCACTACATTGTATTAGCATCACCGTATTGTATTAGCATCGTTAACATGATCATTAAGTTGCTACTCCTTTTAAGTGGGGGTCTTCAAGTTTTTGTCGTGGAGGGAGGGGAGGATGAGAGGGGGGTGGCCGGAGGAGCGGGAGGCGGGCGATAAGATAAAGCAGGCTAGAGAGTGAATATTTTACGATTTCGTCTGATGGCGAATATGGTACCACTTACACATCTGATGGGGGGACAAATGTCTCTTGACAATAGATCGAAGAGGTCCTTTAATAGATGTCAGAGAGAGAGAAAATGAGAGAGAGAGAGAGAGAGAGAGAGAGAGAAGAGAGAGAGAGAGAGAGAGAGAGAGAGAGAGAGAGAGAGAGAGAGTTTCTCTAAACCGTCTACTAAACATGCCCAAGGAGTCCAATCAAAGAAAAACGAAATTTTTGACACCCCCTCGATCGATATCTTAGTAACAAAGAGAAAGGGGTGTGCCCTACCAACACTTTTCACAAGCCTCGTCTGTACTCTCTCTCTCTCTCTCTCTTTTCCCCTTCCATGTCATTCCTCCCCCTCTCTCTTTCTCTCTCTCTCCCCTCTCCCCGCCCCCCCCCCTGTCTTTTTCTCTCTCCTCATTCACCCCTTCTGTCTTCCCCTCCCCCTTTTCGTTTCTCTCTCTTAACCCCTCCCCATCTCTGTCTGTCTCTTCTTCCTCTCCCTTTCATCGCCCCGTTCTCTCTCTCTCTCTCTCTCTTCTCTCTCCCCCCCCCCCCCGTTCCATCACTACTCTTTTCTTTTCCTTCTCCCCTTCCCCCTTCTTCCACCCCCGCTCTTCAGGGACTCTCCCTCCTCTCTCTCTCTCTCTCTCTCTCTGTCTGTCTGTCTGTCTGGCTGGCTGTCTGGCTGTCTTGTCTCCGAACACTACACATAAGATTTCCAAACGATCGATCCGCGCCCTTTCACACACAGGTTTTAAACTTACGCCTCATCGAATATCAGGCAGGGCGTGAAACGCACAGTGATTGCGGAGTGATCGGAGATGATAGAAGGTTTCGATCCGTGGGCTCATCGATCCGCAGTGTTATCGTGACGATTAGTCGCCGCCTGTTCAGAATTCACTGCGCCTGTCTGACCCGAAAGGATGATATACCGAAAGGCGATGAATGTCTCAATGGAGCAATGGAGGCGTGTATCGTGTTTTCGTTTATTTTTTAGTTTGGTGTGCTTTATTCTTGTCTACCACCTCTTTTATTCCTTTCTTTCCTTCCCTCTCCCAAACTATGTCGTTCACGTTCGGAAGATATTTCATTGTTCCTCGAAGAAGAAGAAGAAGAAGAGAAGACAGAAGAAGAAGAAGAGAAGACGAAGGAAAAGAAGAAGAAGAAGAAGAAGAAGAAGAAAGAAGAGAAGAAAGAAGAAGAAGAAAGAAAGAAGGAGAAGAAGAAGAAGAAGAGAAGAAGAAGAGAAGAAAGAAGAAGAAGAATAAGAAGAAAGAAGAAGAACAGAAAGAGAAAGAGAAGATATGAAGAGATGAAGAAGAAGAAACGATGACAAGAACGATGACGATGGAAAAAAGAAGATAGCGTGAAGATGGCGATGACGAGATGATGATGATGAAGATCAAGAAGAAGAAGAAGAAGAAGAAGACGAAGAAGAAGAAGAGAAAGAAGAAGAAGAATTGTAGGAACACAAAGAAAACTGTTATGTCCGTAAGTGATATTGACAAATACGATGGATGGATGGGAAGAGAAGAAATGTTCAAGAGCATTTACAATTATCTCCTGTACACCAAAAGGAATCCCCTTCTCCCGATCAGTGAGGCCCCGAAGAAAAACAAATGAATTTACACACACACACACACACACACACACACACACACACACACACACACACACACACACACACACACACACACACGCGCGCGCGCGCGCGCACACACACACACACATACACACACACACACAGAGACAGAGAGAGAGAGGAGAAACAAGAGGAGGAGTGGAGAAGGAGGAGGAGGAGGAGAAGGAGAAAGGTTATTATTTTCATAAGTGAAATTAACGATACGATTGATCATGTGGAAAAAAAAGAGGGAAAATGCAAGCGCATTTGAAACCATCCCCCTTCGAACAAAAGGTACCCTCTCCAGGAGGGAGTGGGGCGGGGGGCAAGTGAGGTGGAGGGGGAGGGGATAAACATCTCGGTCCTATTGTAAACACCTCACCTCACCTCCCATCTATCCATCCCTTTTCCTCCATCCCTCACCCTATCCCTGACCCCTGTACCCCTTTCTCATCTCTCCCCTGCCCGCACCTCCCACCCCTCAACACAATGGCACCAGCCAGTGACATGTCCTCTCCCACCCCCTCAACACAATGGCACCAGACAGTGACATGTCCTCTCCCACCCCTCAACACAATGGCACCAGACAGTGACATGCCCTCTCCCACCCCTCAACACAATGGCACCACACAGTGCCATGTCCTCTCCCCACCCCCTCAACACAATGGCACCAGACAGTGACATGTCCTCTCCCATCCCCTCAACACAATGGCACCAGACAGTGACATGTCCTCTCCCACCCCCTCAACACAATGGCACCAGACATGTCCTCTCCCACCCCCCTCAACACAATGGCACCAGACAGTGCCATGTCCTCTCCCACCCCCCTCAACACAATGGCACCAGACAGTGACATGTCCTCTCCCACCCCCCCTCAACACAATGGCACACCAGACAGTGACATGTCCTCTCCCACCCCTCAACACAATGGCACCAGACAGTGACATGTCCTCTCCCACCCCCTCAACACAATGGCACCAGACACAGTGCCATGTCCTCTCCCACCCCCTCAACACAATGGCACCAGACAGTGACATGTCCTCTCCCACCCCTCAACACAATGGCACCAGACAGTGACATGCCCTCTCCCACCCCCTCAACACAATGGCACCACACAGTGACATGTCCTCTCCCACCCCCTCAACACAATGGCACCAGACAGTGCCATGTCTCTCCCCCACCCCAAACACAATGGCACCAGACAGTGACATGTCCTCTCCCACCCCCTCAACACAATGGCACCAGACAGTGACATGTCCTCTCCCACCCTCAACACAATGGCACCAGACAGTGACATGTCCTCTCCCACCCCCAACACAATGGCACCAGACAGTGCCATGTCCTCTCCACCCCTCAACACAATGGCACCAGACAGTGCCATGTCCTCTCCCACCCCCTCAACACAATGGCACCAGACAGTGACATGTCCTCTCCCACCCCTCAACACAATGGCACCAGACAGTGACATGTCCTCTCCACCCCTCAACACAATGGCACCAGACAGTGACATGTCCTCTCCCACCCCCCCCTCAACACAATGGCACCAGACAGTGCCATGTCCTCTCCCACCCCTCAACACAATGGCACCAGACAGTGACATGTCCTCTCCCACCCCTCAACACAATGGCACCAGACAGTGCCATGTCCTCTCCCACCCCCTCAACACAATGGCACCAGACAGTGCCATGTCCTCTCCCACCCCCTCAACACAATGGCACCACACAGTGAACATGTCCTCTCCCCCCCTCAACACAATGGCACCAGACAGTGACATGCCCTCTCCCACCCCTCAACACAAATGGCACCAGACAGTGCCATGTCCTCTCCCACCCCCCTCAACACAATGGCACCAGACAGTGACATGTCCTCTCCCATCCCCTCAACACAATGGCACCAGACAGTGACATGCCCTCTCCCACCCCTCAACACAATGGCACCAGACAGTGACATGTCCTCTCCCACCCCTCAACACAATGGCACCAGACAGTGACATGCCCTCTCCCACCCCCTCAACACAATGGCACCAGACAGTGACATGTCCTCTCCCATCCCCTCAACACAATGGCACCAGACAGTGACATGTCCTCTCCACACCCCCTCAACACAATGGCACCAGACAGTGACATGTCCTCTCCCACCCCTCAACACAATGGCACCAGACAGTGACATGTCCTCTCCCACCCCCTCAACACAATGGCACCAGACAGTGCCATGTCCTCTCCCACCCCACAACACAATGGCACCAGACAGTGCACAGTGACATGTCCTCTCCCACCCCCTCAACACAATGGCACCAGACAGTGCCATGTCCTCTCCCACCCCCTCACACACATGGCACCAGACAGTGCCATGTCCTCTCCCACCCCCTCAACACAATGGCACCACACAGTGACATGTCCTCTCCCACCCCCTCAACACAATGGCACCAGACAGTGACATGTCCTCTCCCATCCCCCTCAACACAATGGCACCACACAGTGACATGTCCTCTCCCACCCCCTCAACACAATGGCACCAGACAGTGACATGTCCTCTCCCACCCCTCAACACAATGGCACCAGACAGTGACATGTCCTCTCCCACCCCCTCAACACAATGGCACCACACAGTGACATGTCCTCTCCCACCCCAATCAACACATGTTGGCACCCACACAGTGACATGTCCTCCCCACCCCCTCAACACAATGGCACCAGACAGTGACATGTCCTCTCCCACCCCCTCAACACAATGGCACCAGACAGTGACATGTCCTCTCCCACCCCCTCAACACAATGGCACCAGACAGTGCCATGTCCTCTCC
>JADBJO010000810.1:0-7500 GCA_016801955.1 Conus betulinus | reverse complement strand
TGGGCTGTACAGCTTAATAGCAATAAACATAGTTGGTTCGTTCTCTGTCACACACACACACACACACACACACACACACACACACACACACACACGAATGTCCACACTCGTCTGTACGTATCCCTCATCCCCTACTCCATGAACTCCCCGCTCTCCTCCTCTTTCCCCCAGAGAATGCGAAGCCAACCACCATGCTTCCCCCCCCCCCCCCCCTTCTTCTACCCCCTCAGCACCACCCCCATACAGTCACTTGCACTCACGTATGCGTGTGGGCGGGCGCGCGCGCACGCACACACACACACACACACACACACACACACACACACACACACACACACACACACACACACACAGAAAGGGGGGGGGGAGGGGAGAGAGAGAGAGAGAGAGAGAGAGAGAGAGAGAGAGAGAGAGGCCGCAGCTAAAACGCAACCATATGATAGAACCACAATCAAATCATTCTCTGTCTGCCTGTCTGTCTGTCTGTCTGTCTCTCTCCACCCAGCTTTAATCCTCCCCATCATCATTAGCATAATTTTTTGTTCTTTTTATGCCTTTCAACAACAACAACAACAAAAGAAGTAAACTCGCAGAACGATCCAGGACCGCTGATCTGTATTTTATAAAAGTATGATGGTCTTGTCCCCAGGGTACAGCCCATGATTTGGCCAAGTCTGGTTAAAAAAAGTTCAGTGGATTTTACGTCATTCTATTTATAAAAACAAAACAAACAAGCACACGGAAAAACTAGGTACAGCAATTTTTGCGTAATCCAACTGATAATCAAACAAACAAACCACCGTGAACTAAGTTCAATGATATTTGTGTAATCTTGCTCACAGTAAACAACCGTAAACTAGGTTCAGTGATTTTGCGTAATCCCGCTCATAGGCACAGAAACAAACGGAAACTAGGTTCAGTGATTTTGCTTAATCCTGCTAACAAGACAAACATACAGCGAAACGGAAACCAGATTGGGATATCTTTTAACTTTATCCTGCTATTATGCAAACAAACTGACAAACGGAAACTAAATTCAGTATTTTTTGCGTAATTCTCCCAATAGGCGAACAAACAACAAAACGGAAACTAGGTTCAGCGATGTTCACGTGATCCTAACAGTCAAACAAACAGGTAAACAGAAGCTGGTTTCAGAGATTTTTGGCTGAATCTTGTTGACAGGCGAAACACACGACGAAACTGAAACTAGCTTCAGTGATTTTGCTGCAATCCTGACAAAGAGACACATTTGGAAACTAGGTTCAGTGATTTTTGCAGCAATCCTGATACTAGTGATAGGCAAAGAGAAACACGGAAAACTGAGATAAATGATTTTTTGCGCCGTTCTGCTTGTAGGCAAACGAACAAAGAAACAAACAAAAAAAAAATGAAAACATGACCTCTTTAGTGGAAGTCAGTGATTTTTTTTTGCTTCATTCTGCTAATAGGAAAACGAACGAAGAAACAAACAAACAAAACAAACAAACAAAATGGATGAAAAATAACCTCTTTGGTGGAAGTACACATACAAAGCTACCTACTGTCCCCGTCGCTCCCCCCCCCCCTCCCCTTTCTTTAACGTTGGTGTGGATCCGGATAAACGGATGGATCCCAGGACGACGGCGAAGGTCTGTGTCCTGTCTTGTCCTCTTCCAGGGGCCGTATGCACATGTCGTCGGTAAACTTTACTTCTACAACAAGATCACCTCCAGGGTACAAACCCTGTGGGTTCAGCGCAATCTACTTCGTATTCGTATTCTTTGGGTTTTGTCTCGGTTTCTACCTGCGAGGTGGCCAGAGTGCAAAGGGTGAAGGTCAGATAAAAGAGAGGATTCCCTCCTTCTGCGCATGTCTTGAATAACCACAAACGTCGTGCCGTCTGCTTTACAGATGCGGAGGTTCTTGTCCTCTTGCAGGCCATTAGAGATGACCGACAAGTTCTGTTGTGTGTAGGATAAATACTAGCAACATGATCCCTAAAAAGAATGAAGCGTGGGCGAGAGTTGCAGCTGATGTGTCAGCCTTGGGCGTAGCGTTGCGCACAGTGACGGGGGTGCGCAACAAATGGAGAGATTTAAAGGAGGTGTTGTGGCAGAAGGCTGCTGCTTCGAAGACTGGGGGTGGGCCTCCGCAGAAACTCCCACCCATTCACTGACTTAGTGAACGCAATCCAGGTGAGGGGGCTCTGCACTGTCATCTGGCATTGCAGGTATGTAGCATGTACGCTGGAATTGTGTGTATTTCAGTGTTCGTGCGAATGATTTGGGGTGTCAGTTACTGTTCTTTGTGATATGTATTACTGTCCATCTGTCATTCTGTGCCTTGTGTGAAATGTGTAACTGTTACTGTTGTCAGTGTCACTAGTCAGTTTAATGTCAGACTGTGACAACTTTCATCATTATTATTTTTTTTCTTTTGACAGGCTAACATGACACTGTAAAAGTGTAATCAATGATCAGTGTGTAACTGAGAGTGAGACTGACTCTCTCTCTCTGGCTGTATGTGTGTCATTGTGTCGTGTCTTGCGTGTAATATGATTCCTGCAAAGTAGAAGAACATTAGTCCTAATTGATAGTAAGTCTTGAAATCATACCCTTTCTGTAGCTCTAGAGTGTGGATTATTGGATTACTACCTCCAAAACGAATTGTGAAGTAGTCAAACTACCAATGTTTGTGATGATTTTTTTGTACTATTACTACTAATTATACTAATAGATACTAATGATGTTTTTTCCAGTATAAAATGAAGGTGTTCCTCTACTGATATGCACAGTTATAATATCTGAAGGAATTCAAACAAAACAAGTTATATGATGTTACATGCTAATACTAAAGTGCATTTTCCTCTGTGTGTGTGTGTGTGTTTTTTTTTGGGGGGGGGGGGTGCTAAACAATGTCTTATGATCGATATTATATATTTTTTTGTCTTTTTCAGTGCACGGAACAGATTCAAGCAGCACCTAGACTTGAGAGTGTGAGTATTTTGCCTTTTCTTTATTTTTTTCTTTCCAACTATTCATTCATCTACTACAATGTAGTGAAAACAGAGGCACCTGTCTTGTCAGCTTTTCTCTGTATTGTACCTTTTATTGTGTTAATAGTGTTGAACTCAAATGTTAAACTGAATCACAAATAGCCTACGCACGCACATACACATACACACTACACAAACACAAGTGTATGTTGATAGTATAGATATGTTTTCAGTGTTGTGGAGCCCATGGGTGATAACTACTTCTTTCTGTCCCACTGTCAGTCTCCTTACACTTCATTTCCTTTCATGTTAGCAGCATTTGATGATTTTATGCTGCTTCCAGAAAACATTCAGGCAAAGCTTGTGTGATGTGAAGATGTAGAACTGAGGCTGTGAAAACACAGTACATACACACATATTTCAGGTTTGGTTTTATAGCATTGGTTCAGTTTGTACTTGTACGCTTTGAAGCCTTTAGCCTGTTATTTTGTCGCTCCCATGAACATGCTTAGAATGTTTCTGGCCTAAATCATTCTATGGTAAAGTTTGTTGAGTAGATACTAGATATACTGTGACCAATGTTTGTCCAGTAGATATATCAAGGTGTTGATGGTTTCCGCTTTAACAAAGTGATTACATAGGCCTACTCTGTGATAGTATATATTGTAGTCACAATGTCTTCTCCCACTATGTTATAGAGATTACAACCCTATTCTTTGGCCTATTACATGTGATATTACCCTAGCAGTATAGATCAGCAAAAATGTTGATTTACATACTTCCTAAATTGTCTTATCAATTAAATGAGCAGACTAATGTATTACTGTTAGTGCATTCATTGATAACTATTAATCATTCTCAAGAGGTGTGAAAGACCGTGCAATAATTGATAAATACATTTTCAGCAGGTGAAAGATATTTGAAAGTTCGGAGATGACCGAGAGAGAGGTGGGAGGAGGGGGTTGTTTGATCAAATGATGTAATCAGTGTGTTGGTGAGGTGGAGAGAAAGAGAGAATCTGTGTGCACACCATGGTTGTGGTCAGTATCTGTGTTAAGAGAAAAACTGAATAATTTTGCAGCTGAGCACTTTACTTATGTATTATCTTCTGTCTTGTTATTGTGTGTTTGTTGTTTGTTTGTTTATGTTACTGTTATAGCCTACTGGTTTTCTTCATTTTTTTTTTTAGAAACTTGCTTCATGTATGTTTCAGCACAAGAGACTGTGGTGTCAAGAAATCCAGTGTTACCCAAAGAGGAAGATGTGGCAACAGGTAATGAATAGTTGATTTCTTTATTTATTTATTTATTTTTTTATTGATCAGTAGCATATGCAAGCTTTTTTTTTTTGCGTAGGGTCAAGTCTCCACTGGACCTCTTAGGGCTGCAGTCTGGATGCTATGTGCCAAATGTGGTGCTGATTGGCTCAGAAATGTGTTCACTGTGGCTAACATAGCAAGTTGAAACCGTCATATTATGAACAGAGACATAAGATTAGAAACTGTGCTTTGGCGTTTTGTTATATAAGTGTGAGAATCCCTCTGTCTTAGTCAGTCAGTGATTAAGACTGAGCATAAGTTTGCTCTAGCACTTGAATATTTCATGTAGTCTTTGCCACATAAAGCTGCTGTTCAAAATGCAGGTATGGAGCTCATTTAGTCACAATGGAATTTATTTTGTATGAAATTTTTTTTTTCTTCTCAATTTTTTTTTTTTTTTTTTTTTTTTTTTTTTTTTGGGAAGGGGGTGTGTGTCTGTTTATTTTTGAGGCAGTTATTTGCTACATATGCAGTATGTCTGTTGCAGTGGGAGGTGGTGCGGTGGCCTCAAGTTCTGTGGTGGTGTCAAGTTCACTTGTCACAATACATGGTGTCGACTGTGTGACAGCAGGTAATGTTTCTCTTTTCTAATGTTATCAAGGCTTATTTAATACTATACCCATCGACTTTTGCAAAGGATCACATTGCCAAACATTGGAAAAAAACCCAAAACCCACTAACTTTGGTAAAAACAAATAACCACATTTCATTCTTCTTTTTCTTTTCTTCCTTCCTCTTCAGTGTGGAGGGCCCACAATCCAACTTGATTATTCTGGCACATATTCCTTCTACTCCTGTTAGGTAATTCAGTAACACAAAAAAGAAAAAGAATGAAATACAGATGTATATTGAATTAAAATGAACTAGGTATCAAAAGTGATTATTTTTCAATTTGATCCTTAGCAAAAGTGGATGAGTATATATAGTAGGCTACTGTATATATGTAATTGAGCGGCCCAGTCGCTCATTTGGACTGATTGGACTGGACTGTGTGTCCATATTAATTCCTACTACTACCAACCAAATTGGTTTGGTGGTGTCAGTCGAATATAAATTCTTCTTAGGAAGCTCTATATGATCAGCCAAGCAGGGGTCCCTACTCTTACTAGTGCTACAAGAATGTAATGTTTGTACAATATAATACCATAGTGATTGATAATAGTAATAAAAAGATGCTACAGTACATAATATTTTTGGTTTAGTTATGTACATGTAATAAGTAAATAAAAGATAGTTTGTATAGTTACAATTATGCATTGACTGTGAAGGTAATGTTTTCTTCTGGCAAACACAATAATTTTTTTTCTGGATAGATATGATTTTTAGTAAATGCCTCATTCATAAGTCATTGTTTTACATTTCTTTTAAGGCACTTCTGATTTAGCAGTCTTTAGACAAATATTCAATAACAAATCTGAAACAAATGATCATGATCAATTTGACAGGATCTGATCCATGCGAGGTGCTCTTGGCAAGGAGCAGCCCCTCCCAACCAGCCTCGGCCAATGCCAGCCTCTCCCAGGAAGGTATGTGCACATTTGACTTCATTGGCTCAATTGTGTTAGGATGCCTAAGGCCTATAAGAGTAAGAGAGAGAAAGAGAGAGAGAGAGTGAGAGCACTGGCCATGAGACTACTTTTCTCTTGCATTCAGTCAATGTTGCTGAGGAGATCCCTTTTACATTTGAGACTGTACAACAGGTATGGTCTGAGGTTTTATGTTACTCAGCAGACAGACCTCTATATTTTTGTACACCTAATATTTTGGAAATAGTTGTAAATATACTATTTTTTTCTGGAACTGACCCAGACATTTTAGACCAAAAGACATAAAAATGGTTATATTGAAACCAAAACATGACGTCAATAAATATTTCTGTTTAAAGCTGGATATTTGGACATTGAAATAGTGTGCACAATGTAAAAACTGTGTAACTTTTTATATGCTACTTGATAAAGGCGAACAAAGTTCACATACACTTTTAATTCACATTTTCCACATATTTATAGCAATTTTTTTTGGGGGGGGGGGGGGGGGGCAAAAACTCAGCCTTTGAATGTGATAAAATGTCTGTGGGATCTTTCACCTTTGTGACAGAATCTATAATGGTTTTTTCTTTTTAACAGATGAAATGATCTTGGATTTAGTGGCAGCCAGCTCTGTGTCCACACCAGTTTCAGGTGCAAGGAAGGCAAGTCAGGAAATACCTTCATAGTTGCAGGATATGGCATGCAGGCATAAAAACATTTACCACCAAATAACCCATTTCTTTGAAACACTTTGTAATGCAGTTGGGATCCGTTAATTGACTTAAGGGAACCTTATGCTTTAAAACCACATGTGTGCAGTATGTTTTCAGGAGGTTCCACTTCACTATCACATTCTCTGTTGTCTCATTGGCTATTTTCTCTATTTTCTGCCTACCATGGTCTTCACTTTCATGAACAACACTGCAAGTGCCTGTTTCTCTTAGGCCTGGTTGATAGCAGAATATAATAGTGTCTGTGATGTGTTATGAAAAAAAGCATAAAAAACAGCCCTGTCACAGAGTCCCACACTGAAATTGAACTCCATAGCACTGAAATCACTATCATCATTGCATTTAGAAATATGTCACATGATCTTTGGTGATACTTATTGGAGCATGGCTCTGTAGCAGCAATAGGGGGAAAAGGCAAAAAAAAGAACCCCAAAACAACTCTGACACATATCCCATCCAACTGGGGCTGATCACCGGCGATAATACTTTTTTAATTTTTGACGTTTTTTTTTTAATAACCTGTGTATGTAGAATAGAAAAAGACATTTGTCTGAATGAAAATCTGCGGTGTACACTCTTAATCTCATTACTCATTGTCAGTTCTTTCTTTCATGCAGTTCACTCTTGAACCTCATCCACTGAGGCAAAGTCAGAATGTAAATACATTTTGTACAGCCTTAAATGAAAAGAACAGACACAAACTACAGTTTTTAAAAACAGTGGATATATGTTTATTTATCAACACAGCACATATAAAATTAACAAAGCACAAACACAAAAGAGTAGGTCAAGTACAAGGTATCTAAAATCATACATGCCAGTACTATGAATCAGTAATCATGTTGATAGAGAATCACTGAATTCACGGGCAATACATTCCACACACTTCTCATCACAGCTATCGCTGTCTGAAAGCACTCCTCCCATCAAACTTTCAGAAATTGAAGC
>JADBJO010000809.1:532500-542500 GCA_016801955.1 Conus betulinus | reverse complement strand
GCATGCAATCTTCGTTGTGCAGAGATTGGATAAAGTGCGTGTGATGGTGCGCCCCTTTTTTTTCCAATCTTGTTTTTATCTTGAATGAAATCGTTTCGAACGATTGTCGTCTGCACATTTGTATAGACATGAGACTGGCGAATGTTCTTTTCCTTTTCTTCTTCCTCCACCCTCCCCCCCCCCCCCCCCCCCCCCCCCCCTCCCCCTCCCCCCCCCGAGGCCCGGACTCCGCACACTCAACCATCCCTTTCAGACAATGTGAAGACAGGTTTCCATTTTGTTTTCAACTTGTCTGTCTGTGGTTTGTCAGGCTCTGCACGGGCCCAACGTGCTTGGCACGGAAAACATCATTTTATTCGCTTCCACCGGCAAGGTCAAGCCCATCACTACATCAGGTAAGCAGGCGGGAGTGACGTGAGTGTCCAAAAATAGACGGCTGTTTTTTTTGGCAAAGTATGTGTGGAGCTGACAGTGGTTCAGCCTTTTCTTCAGTAATCATGGTGTCTGTGTCCTCTCTCTTTGTCTCTGTCTCTGTCTGTCTGTCTGTCTGCCTGTCTGTCTGTCTGTCTGTCTGTCTGTCTCTCTCTCTCTCTCTCTCTCTCTCTCTCTCTCTCTCTCTCTCTCTCTCTCTCTCTCTGTATATATGTGTGTGCGTGGTGCACATATGTGTTTGTGTGTATGTGTGTGTGTGTGCGCGCGCAGGCGCGTATGTGGGTGTGTTATTTGTATAACAATTCGTAACGCATTCAAATATTGACATTTTTAATATATATATATATTTTTTTTTTTTTTTAATATATTAACAAAAAAAGATAAATCATTTTCTACATCAAAAGCATGAGAATGTGACACAAAGACAGAGAAATAACTGACGATAGTAAACATGGAGAAAGGGGTAAGATGAAGGGGGTGAGGCAGAGTCAGTCATAGAAGAGGGGAAGTTAGTTACATGCAAGCGACTTGTTAAAGCTGGTCCTTTGTTTTCGTTGTTTTAAATGTTATTTGTCCTGCCTGAAAAAGGTCAACAGGTCGGAGTGCGTTCTTTTTGTTTTGTAATTTGTTTGTTCTTTGCTCTTATGTTTTAATTTCTGAAGAGAAGGCAGTTTAGCCGTTGGTATGGATGACACATTTCATCTAGCATGCATCCCTCGTAAAAATCAAAGGAAGGAGTGAAATCTGGGTGACAGATATCGACTGAATGACAGAGGAAGCTGATGATTAGCGCCAGCAGGCAGCTTTTCAGTCGGTTCTACCTCAGTAGGCAACCCGTTGTGTAAACCAGTGCGTAGATGGTAAAAACCATAGAGCTTGGTCTCTAACAGCCGATAAGCGCTGTATTATGATAATAATGATGACGACGACGATGATGACGACGACGATGATGATGATGACGACGTCGACGACTATGATGATGATGACGATAACGACGACGGCGATGATAATGATGATGATGATGAGAAAATTGGTAATTATGTTAGACAACCCTGACACGAGTTGACATATTACCTGAGGTCACTGTATAACGTGAGCTGACGCAATGTGTGAGATGACAAATGACACGACATAGCATAACATGAATGGAGACCCACGCCTATCCTGTTTGCCTTGTCCTCCGCCCCTCCCCCCCTCCCCAGCACCAACGGCGTGTTCCCCCACGGGCAGAAGGACTGCGCGGAGGACACGGACCTCAGCGAACAGTGGCGCCTGCTGACCGATGGCTACTCCCAGTCCAAGTGGGTGGCCGAACAGCTGGTGGCCAGGGCCGGACAGAGGGGGCTCCCCGTCACATCTACAGGCTGGGTAAGACCCGGAGAAGGATGGGGGTAGAGGGGTCGAATCTGGGGCTGTCAGTTTCTGAAGGCTGTGTTGTTCAGGAACCAGCTTTGAACGCGATTATTGCAAGACAGCGTGAATCGGTACGCTGTACATATGTGTGTACGCCCATGTACGCTGGCAGGCATGTGTACACACACGTTTTGTACACACACACGCGTGCATGCAGGAGCAGGCTCATACAAGCCTACAGATCGCACACACGCATACATATGCACACGCACGCAATCATGCGCGCGTGCATACACACACCACACACGCACACACACACACACACACACACACACACACACACACACACACACACACACACACACACACACACACACACACACACACACACACACACACACACACACCGCATACACTGACACACACGCATGTGCCCGTGCCACCCACCCATGCACACACATGTAACTACACGCGTATACTCTCATGCAAATACACACATATACTGATAATGTTGGCGGAAGCAATGTTAGGTAGGCACACAAAAAAGGTCTTCCCAGCTTGGGCTAATGCGCAGATCAGACATCTGCTAAGACGTGTCCATGAAACTTCGTCTTATTCGTTTATCCATCAGCTGTAAATTGTGGCAGTGTGGTCTCGAAACTTAGCAGCTGTCGTGTAGCGTATATGGCCTAGTCCGCATGTAATGACACCTTGATGAAACTGAATTGTGCGCAGTGTGGTTTCGAAACTTAGCAGAGGTGGTGTAAGGTATATGGACCAGTCCACACGCTGTGACTGCGTACACTGACACACACGCATGTACTCGTGCCACCCACCCATGCACACACACACACACACACACACACACACACACATATAACTTCATGCGTATAATCTCATGCAAATACACACATATAATGATAATGTTGGCGGAGGCAATGTTAGGTAGGCACAACTGAAACTCATGAACCAAGTCTACACTCCAGTAATGGAAGACAGCATAAATGTTCGCCACGTGCCCACTCTTTGTGACGTAAAGGCAAAGGATGGATTAAACAGTGGGGAACAAGTGTGAGTGAAATTGAGAAACAAACCTGGACATGCATGTCTTTTTTTTTTTCTGTCTCATCATTGTGTCTTAAATGAGACATTCATCCGTGTCCCATCTTCCGGTTATGTCGCGGACAGCTACATGCCAGCTGGTCTTGTGTCCCATCTAAGCACCAACAAGCCTACTGTGATGACTGGAGGCGGAGCTCAAAACGCGAAAGCAAAAGTTGAAGTACTCGTCCAAAGGATGAAAGTCGACTGGCCGTAGGCATGAATCAAATGGTTCTGTTCAAAATAGGGAGCTGAGTGGTTCCCACTGCTGTCTGTGAAAGATTAAGGTTGAGAGGTCAAAAAAGCGTCGTGTTTTGTTTTGTAATGTGTTTGTCCCAGTTGTCGGGTGGATTAAGTGTGCCTTTTTTTTTTTTTTTACAATTTGTTGTAATTGGTTTGCTCAAGGGATTATCCAATGTGTTAAGATCGGTAGGGACTGAGCTAGGTCTGGTTTAGTTTAGCATTGTTTGATATTTGATCATGATTTACCTCGTTTTTTTTTTTTTTTTTTTTTTTTTTTTTTTTTTGGCTGTTCATTGGCTCGTTCGTTGCGTTTCTTGTTTGTCAGGGTTTGGGAGGAATATTTTACGTTTCTTTAATCCATCCTTTGTTTTACATCAGGGTGTTGGGAGGAATATTTTACGTGCTGTAAAGTTAATGCCTAATCATGAGCATCCTTCGTTTTACATCACAAGGTGTTCGCACGTGGGACAAACTGATTTCGTTGACTGCCGCAACTAAGAATGAGCTGCTGTAAAGTTAATGCCTAATCATGAGCAGTCGTCTGTTGGGTCCAGCATGGAAGTGGCACCGCACGACATCAGTTCAATCGAAGCTGACAGTTTGTGTTCCCATAGCCATCGACATTCTCTGTGAATCGTTGGGATTTGGAAAAGGGCCTTGGGCAGTCCATGCTGTCTACAGCTTTCTGCCCTGAATCACAGCGCAATCTGGGTTACGACCAGTCCAGTCACTCACGTTGTTCATCCAGAACTCCTCTGGTCTGCAACTGCTACGACTCCTACAAGCTGTGTGTGTCTTTCAGGTAACCTGGGAGGGGACCGAATGAACGCCGCATGGAACCGTCAGGACTTCACCCTGCTGCTGCTGGCAGCCTGCGCTAAGTACAGCGTCGCCCCGGACACCGACTGGGAGGTGGAGATGACCCCCGTGGACTTTGTGGCCCAGGTCATCGTCAGGCTCGTGCAGCTTCCCGACCTGGCCATCGGCAAGACTCTGCACGTGATCAACGACAAGCCTCTGCCTGCAAGGTGCAGCAGCGGGGTGTGTCTGTGGGTGCTGTCATCTGGAATGGCGTTGAATATTTACACTTGGGTTTGAAGGACCGCTGTGGAACAGGGCGTCTTGTTTGTAGGTTTATTTGTCTTTTTGTAAATGAGTCGAGAAATGGGTGGTGAAATTTCGCAGGACTGTTTTTAGCTTTCGGCATCTACACACACACACACACACACACACACACACACACACACACACACACACACACACACACACACACACACACACACACACACAAAATACACGAACAACAGGGGTCGGGTGTCATGAGTTTTTGTTTCTTCATGAGTGTGTGTTTCACTTTTCGCAGGACTGTTTTTAGCTTTCGGTATCTACACCAATATTTTCTTTTTGCTCACAGGTTGAATTAATTTACAAATCAAAAAGTCGACTCCAATAATCTTTTTGCCCACAGGTTAAATTAGTTTTCTTCACGCAAGTGTGCAGAAACCGAATTTTATGTTCATCCCCTATGAAATTGAGAAGAAGAAGGAAAAAAACACACCTACGTTTACATACCGATGCCCCTGTAGTGAATGCCCTCCACACGCTGTCGTAATCAGTGTGCCAGTAACAATCTAGAGTACTGAAGGAGAACGAAGCTGAAATTGTCTGCGTTTTCATCTTTCGAGAGTCAACTCTCACACCATACAAGGCCAATAATCCCGACATGTTAAATTGCATTGTTTACTACACCTTAAGCAACCACGAAGGCCAAATGGCCGGGACGTGCAGTGTCATTTAAAGTTCAACCATGTTCAGATGGCGCTTCATCTTTTAGGATGAATTTGCACCAGTTACATGTTACAAAGTTCCACCCATAACTGCATCTGAATTTCATCAGCTGACAGAGTGGTAGTCTTTGATTTATACATTAGTCATGAAAAACCTCATGACACCCGACCCCTGTTGTTCGTGTGTGTGTGTGTGTGTGTGTGTGTGTGTGTGTGTGTGTGTGTGTGTGTGTGTGTGTGTGTGTGTGTTGATGTGCACACATCCCCATCAGTTTAGGTTTTCAAATGTCGGCTCAAGTGGGGGCTTTAGTTTATGAAAAGAATTAATAACCACCCGTCTGAAATCGTAATAAAGTTCTTGCTTTTAATGAGATTTAACAGTGAATGTGCATCCTACGGTCTTTCTTGGACCCAAACGATAAGTGCATGAATCATTGCTGATTCTTCATTGGATCTAATAGGCTGTGTTCCGATCATTTTCCAGGTGGATCTTCAAATGGATGAATGCCAACGGCTACTACCTTTCCATGGTTCCTTTCAAGAAGTGGAGGAAAAAAGTGAGTCTTTCTAATTTGTGTATATGACAGGTATTGTGGACTCGCCTGTACGTGTGAGTGATAGAATGCACGTGTGTGGATTGACGGTGTCTGTGTTTTTTGTATGTGTAGTGTTGTCGGTAAAGTAAAAGAGGTAATATGAATTTGGCGTGTGAGATTATGCCTCTCTCTCTCTCTCTCTCTCTCTCTCTCTCTCTCTCTCTCTCTCTCTCTCTCTCTCTCTCTCTCTCTCTCTCTCTCTCTCTCTCTCTCTCTCTCTCTCTCTCTCCATTTTTGCCCGTGTGTTTTTAAATCCATCCTTCTTTTCCTGCTTCTTTGAATACTGATTTTCTGAATCGCGTACGTGTACCTGCGTATACGTCTGCATACACGTATTCATCTACCTGAGTGTTCATTCACCCACCCGTTTATCCATCCACCCATCTTTCTGTCCATCAAAATCATAATCCATGCATACGTACATTCATCATACATCTCTCTACATCGATGTGCGTGTGTGTGTGTGTGTGTGTGTGTGTGTGTGTGTGTGTGTGTGTGTGTGTGTGTGTGTGTGTGTGTGTGTGTGTGTGTGTGTGTGTGTGTGTGTGTGTGTTTCTGATTAAAGTCCAGTAACGCATGATGTATCTGTCATGATTATTACCCAGGATCTTGACGCAAATCAACGAGGTGCAGAAAAACGATGGCGACTCTGGATCTACAAATGAACTGGCCAGAATCATGGAATCCTACATCACGTGAGAGATGAACGTGTTTCTGTCTGTCTGTTTGTACATCTGTCTGTCCGTCCATTACGTACTGTCCATTCATCAGTTTCTCTCTCTCTCTCTCTCTCTCTCTCTCTCTCTCTCTCTCTCTCTCTCTCTCTCTCTCGATTGGTCACTTAACTTTTTTTTTTTTCACCACAAAAATTGATACCAACAAGTTTCTCCTGTGTATGTTTATGTGCCTTGTGTGCGTAAAACGGAGATCGAGAAGTCTTACTCTTTTTCACGTTTTTGTGTTCGTTTGTGTGTGTGTGTGTGGGGGGGGGGGGGGGGAGGGAGGGAGAGAGAGTATGTGTGTGTGTGTGTGTGCACGCCCGCGCGCGCACGCGCGTGTGTATGTGTGTGTGTGTGTGTGTGTGTGTGTGTGTGTGTGTGTGTGTGTGTGTGTGTGTGATATGAATTTTAAAAACAGAGTCCTGCCGTGAAAAATACATTGAAATGTTGCCTGATGTTCATATGTACCCACCAATTCGGTTTCGCTGTGGTAATCATAAACTCATGATAGAAATTGGCAGACGATTAGGAATACCTCACGAATGATTTTGAAATGAAATGCACCAAATATGATTACATTAGACATCAGTTTATACCAAGAACATATTCATGTATCAAGTCCGTATTCAACTATTGTCGTGAGGTTTCTAAAACTTAGTAAAGTTGTGTAACATTATATTCAGTGTGTTAATTATCGGGAAAATTTTTGGATGTTTTGATGTGTTTCATTTACATTTGTTGATTTGTTTTAAGTCCTCCATGCCCCCAAAAGGGGTCACAGGATTAAAATCTTTGAATCTCTGTGTGTGTGTGTGTGTGTGTGTGTGTGTGTGTGTGTGTGTGTGTGTGTGTATGAGACTGTGTGTGTGTGTGTGAGACTGTGTGTGCGTGTGTGTGTGTGTGTGTGTGTGTGTGTGTGTGTGTGTGTGTGTGTGTGTGTGTGTTGTTCGTGTGTGTGTGTGTGTGTGTGTGTGTGTGTGTGTGTGTGAATGCGCGCACGTGCTTGCGTGTGTGTGTTAGAAAAGGGGTGAGGGAGAGAGAGGGTGGCCATGCCACACACACACACATAATCAACGCACGCATACACACACGTGGACACGTAGGCATATCTATACATGCACTGACATATAGCCTGCACACTACATCTAAGGACGTTAGGCCTACACACTTGTAAAGCATCACATGTGCACACTTACTAGTACGTTTACAGACAATCGATAGGAGATTTTAATGGAAAAGAAACGGTGTGTGCGTGCCTGCGTGTTTTGCGTGCGTGCCTGCGTGTTTGCGTGCGTGTGTGTTTGTGTGCTTTAGATCCGCATCTGATGCTGGAATGGTATTTTGTTTGTAGTCTTTTTTTCCCCCCCGAAACATTTTATTCAAAGTAACAGGAGAGCTTAGAAATGCGCAGAAAGAGGACAGTGCGCGGATATTTTCACACACATATACAGACATATTCATGCATGACCTACGTAAATTAACAATGCATAAATATTTTCAATTACGCATTCCATCCCATTCTTTAGGCTCTCACATTTCAGCTCAGGGGAAATACAATTATTCCATAGAGGGAAAACACTTTTTTTTTTTTTACAAAAAAAGAAAATATAATAACGATCAGCGTCTTCGTCAATTTGTAAGACTGCTGCTGTTGTGATGGCAAATAAATAACAGGAAAGCACAGAAGGAAAGAAGAGTAAACAGAGATTTGGAGGTGATGGTCGAGCAAGAGAAGGGAGAGGAGGAAGGGTGAGTGAGGACGGAGGCGTGGGTGGGATGGGGGGGGGGGGGGGGGGGGCTAGGGGGGAAGGGGATACAAGGGGGGGGGGTGTGTGATACAACAGGCTGACAGGTGGAAAGAAAGATATACGCTCAAGAAAACACAGGCAGGCACGGAGAGAGAGAGAGAGAGAGAGAGAGAGAGAGAGAGAGAGAGAGAGAGAGAGAGAGAAGATTGTAGGGGTAAAGGGATGGGGTTAAGGGGAGGGTGGTAGTCAACATGCCAATGATGCGTTGCACCGTGGGGACAAGAGAGGGAAAAAGACAAAACTATACGCCTGATATTAAAACTCCGCGAAGTAAGTTAGGCCTTATGGGAGAAGCACACATATTGTAGATATTAATGCAGCATTCAAGAGTATATGAAAAGCATACTTTGTTAACAAAGTCTTAAAATTCTATCAGAGGTTTATACGGAAGCCATTGATGATCGAAAAGTATTTTTTCCCCTTTCATTGCATTACAGTAGCACTCTATTGAGTATCTTTGTTTCAGTAGCCCGATGAAAAGCAGCAATGCGTGGTTTGCTCCTTTTCCATTGCATTTTGTAAATATAGAGTTTAGCAAATAAAAGTATCAGATCTAACACCTTATCAGTGATAACGCCCTCACTGGTCCCAAATAAAATAAGATTTTCAGAAAAAGTTAGAGTAACACACGTTCCACAAGTACTGTTCAGCAGTCTCTCCAGACTGTTCCAAAATTTTTTTGCAGCATGACAGTTCCAAAATAAATGCGTAATAGTTTCCTCTTCCTCATCACACAAGGCACACAGAGACGATTCAATAATTTTGCGAAGAAATAGATATCTGCCTGTTGGAAGGATTCTAAGTAACAATCTATACTGGAACCATCATAACTGTGCGTCAGTGGTCGAAATTAGACTTTTTCTAAATATGTTTTTCCAAGTCAAGTTTGCATAGTAGTTTGTACAGTATTATTAGTGAATGCACATAAGTGTTTGCAACGTTTCAGAGACGAGACATCCCTGACAGACATCAGCTGCTTTAAGAACGACAAGTTCAAGACGATCCTGACGGAGCTGAAAATGGAATACCCGTACACAGACGCGCGGCTGCTTCAGACATACTTCAGGAAACTTTCCGCTAAAAAAATATCATGCCACGCCAACGCAGGAATACAGGTGAGCGCCTTTTTTTTTCTTTTTTTTTTTTTATGTGGTCTTCGTGTTCGTAAGATTCACGGAACGAATTTTGACCAAGACCGTATTATAATGGTTGTGAATAATTCAAGGGAAGTAATTGAGCGCTCGTAGCATTTGTAGTTGGGACTAGCATAGCTTCCCTTTAGCGTCAGCTGTCGCTTCATTCCACGTGCCTGTCGACGCGAAGCCGAAGAAATGGCATCCAAAGACGGTTAGTTTGCTTTGTTCTTTCCTTTTATTTACCAGAATGCATTTTGCATCCATTTCTTTTTGCCTGTTTTGTGTTTAAGCAATAATTCTCGAAATTGCATTGTGCACCGATTGCATTTTGCCTCTTTGAATGTTTAAGCAAGAAATTCTCAAACCAAGAGGCAACCCTAAGGACAAGGGAGGAGCGAAGTCTGTTACCGCACAAAATGTCATAACTGCACAAAATGTCACAATTGTGTCATTTTGTGCCAGTTGTGACATTTTGTGCAGTGAAGGACTGCACAAAATGTCACAACTTGCACCTATGCCCCATTTTCGACTTCACTTTTGCACAAAATGTCACAGCCTCTGTCAATGTTGTTAGTCCGCCACTTTCAAGAAAATGAGCAGACTATTAAGTTCGTTCGTGTCTGGGTTTTTTTGTTTTTTTTCCCGTTGTGTGTGTGTGTGTGTGTGTGTGTGTGTGTGTGTGTGTGTGTGTGTGTGTGTCCCCACTCAGCCAAAACGGACATTTCTGGCAGTCTCTTCAACCACTTTAGATGGCCTTTTCAAATTTGTTTGTTGACTAGGTAAGGTATGCTGATACTCCTCGCAAAAAATCAAGGTCAAGGTTAA
>JADBJO010000809.1:510000-527500 GCA_016801955.1 Conus betulinus | reverse complement strand
CCTCTTTCTCTCTCTTAATTTGTTTTTGTTCCTCCTCTTTGCACACCAAACTCATCAGTGTAGTATTTATGAATAGTCTGTAGGTGCTAGAATTACATTTACCATGTGATTGTGTTGATATGTCAGATGAATGATACGCATTGAAATGATTTGTGCCTGACAAGGATCAATTACAATGAGTAGTCTTCAGCCTAAAATCATTATCCTGGAATATTAAAAATCAGTCAGTCAATCAGTCTCATATTTCCTTTTCTTTTTAGCATTAAGTGTATATCAGTTCACGCAGAAGTGTTGAAGAAAATTGTTTTTTGTAGTAAAGGGGACATTTTCATTCTCAATTGGTAATCATAAGTCCACTGCATAAATCATTTGCTCAGTTTGTATGTGTGTGCGCATGTGCGTGTGTTCATGTGCACGTGTATGTGTGTGTGTGTGTGTGTGTGTGTGTGTGTGTGTGTGTGTGAGAGAGAGAGAGAGAACGGAGGAATGTAAGAGCAGGTAAACAAGTCTTCTGAAAATATGTAATTTAGCACAGATTTGCTTTTAGAAAGAAAAAAGGGGGGAAGGAATTATAGAAGCTAGTTATTCAGTTGTATCTGTTCAATGCTGTTTGACCTGTAAACTGAACAATAAGGTGTTAAATGACTGCTGCAAATGTTGATAAACTGTGTGCAGCGTCACAGTAGGGCACTGTTTTTTTATAGTTGTTAGTGTATTCAGTCTGACCAGCACTTTGGGATCATGCAAAGGTCAGAAATCAGTCTGGTCCATGAGATCCTCATCCCAAATCTTTTCTTATCTTTTGGGCCCTAACCCCTTTGTGCTGTGGCCTCATTGCTAAAAAGATAAGGCGAGGCAGATATGGACTGGAGTGGTGATACGGCTGTGACTGAACTGAGACTCTTGTATTGCCATCATTGTGGTCGTCGCTGAAAACATGATCGTCATCATAAGATGTTGTACCTGGACAGGTGCAAGAGATGGTGCAGCAGACAGAGATGGCGCTGGGCCCGGTGGACATCCTGGTGAACTGCGCAGGGGTCATGTACTACACCCTCATGAAGAACCTCCACCAGGACGAGTGGGACAAAACCATCGACGTCAACTGTAAGGTGAGAGCTGGGAAGGAAGGCAAGGATGTGGAGGGGGGGGGGGGGGGGGGGGGGGGGGGGCTTGTAGTCAAGCTTTGATGGCTTCATGCCAGGAAGGTGTGTATTGGTGAGCAAGGTTGCTATGAAACTTTTTGGTTCCTGATCTTGCCTGGATTTGTCTGAAATTGATGTCTGTCATAATGATCTTTTGTTTCTGTTTCTCATCCACATACAGCCCTGTTTAAGTCCGGAGTGTGAGTGGTCTGTTTTGGTTTTGGTTTGTTTTTGGTGTAGTTTTTGTTTTGTTTTTTTGATTCATTTTCTTTGTCTCAGTTTGAAAAAATTGTTGTGTGTGTACTTGATACTTAATTGTGTCAGCAACAGTTTGTGGATTGAAGTGGATTTGCTCATTTTCAAGAGATAGTATGTGCATGTTCAATGACACCAGTGTTCTGAGTACATACCAACAAAACTGACATATAACATTTTCTGTTATGCAGATGCAGTATTTCTTAGGACTGTTTGACACTGGGATATATTATGAAAAGAAGGGTTGAATACAGCCCTGTCATGTAGTCTCAGACCAGAATGGAAGTTGATCTTCATCATCCTCATTGATGGATTTATGACTTTAATGTACAAGTTTTTCTTCTTCTTTCTTCTTCTTCTTCTTCTCTCTCTCTCTCTCTCTCTCTCTCTCTCTCTCTCTCTCTCTCTCTCTCTCTCTCTCTCTCTCTCTCTCTCTCTCTCTCTCTTTACATTCTGCATAAGGTGATAATTATTTGCATCAAAAACCAAACAGGAAGAAGAATGCATGTCATGGATTCTGTAAACTATAGTATCATATTGATCATATATGACACAGGACATAAGTCATTACCTGTCATATGCATTTTACACAATTCTATTGCTTGTCAGGGGCAAGTTACTCTACTCATCTTGAGTTTCAAAATGGAGTGACTGAATGGGGAAAATGAAGCAAAATTTGGAAAGAGAGGGGATTAGTTATCGCCAAGGACACAGACAAACAGAGGACAGGACTAGACACAATGCATTTCGACCTTTTGGGTCTTCTTCAGGCCAAAACAAATAACATTTAGGACAGTGACAAGAACATGTAGCCACATTTTTTTTTCAAACATTTTTGATTTGGAGACAATCAGGAAAAGCGAAGCTAAGTGGCTACATATTCTTCTTGTCACTGTCCTAAATGTTATTTGTTTTCACCTGAAGAAGACCCAGGTTGAAATGCATTGTGTCTAGTCCTGTACTCTGTTTGTCTGTGTTCTTGGTTTTAACTAATCCCCTCTCTTTCCAAATTCTACTCATCTTCTTGAGCATGTTTCTGATCTAACAGTTTACTGACTGTTAGAACTGTTTTTTGCAAGGTTGTATAGGTTGTCATGAGAACTGCTTTTTGCAAGGTTGTATAGGTTGTCATGACATCTGAGCCTGACAGGCATGCCAATCGTAAGGATTCAAAGCATGGCACTTTAGAATGGATGTGACCTTTGCAGGGAGTGACCAACTGTATAGCAGCAGTGCTGGATGGCATGGTGAAGAGGGAGAGTGGTCATATCATCAACATGTCCTCTGATGCTGGCAGGAAGGTACATGCTGGGCCTTCAGTGTGTGTGTGTGCATGTGTGTGTGTGTGTGTGTGTGTGTGTGTGTGTGTGTGTGTGTGTGTGTTATTGAAACTTTGCTTTCTAAATAAACTTTTCTACTTTTTGCTTTGTCTTTGTTTTTATATTTGTCCAGTTATAACAGAAAACTTCATACTGTACAATGTTCGTAATAATTTGAATATCGTCATAGCAAAAAACCTTTTTCTGAGTTTACATAAAAATGTTGAACACCTGTTACACAATAGTTTATGTAATACTTACCATCCATGATAGCCTGTTCTGTTAATATTATGGATGTTTGTCTTATTTTCTTGTTGTTTTATTTGTTTTTTGTTTTTTTGTTAGGTTTTCTCCATGATGGCCATGTTATGATTTATCAGACTGACTCATGAATGTTGTCCTCTGACTCTGGCCAGGGTTTTGCTGGGCTGGCAGTGTACTCTGGATCCAAGTTCTTTGTGGAGGGGCTGTCTCAGGCCATGAGGGCAGAACTGGCAGAGACAGGGGTGAAGGTCACCTGCATTCAGCCTGGAGATGTGAAGACATCACTGTTTGGCTTCTCCACAGACAGGGAGGTGAGTGGCCAGGCAACAGTTGTTACCCAACAGGGCTCGCCATTGAAGTGTCCCTGCACCCTGTTTGCATAGAAGCAGAAAAAAAGCCACATTACAAATTTCAGAGGGGATCCCAGGATGCATTTAGACAGAAACAAGTGGGGTCAGAGGGTACACCATATAATCACTAACAAGCCATATCTGCTCTGTTGTCGTCTGCTGTTTTGTCTCTGTCTCATGAGCAATGAAGGCAGCAAGAGTGACTTGCTGTTAGCACTCAGCTGCGTAGCAAGGATGTGGGCATTGTATCAAGAATCCACTAGGCCTGCAAGTCAGTAACAGCGGTGGGCAATTTTGCCGTTGCACACAGGCTCTTGTTTGCTTTCTGGTGCTCAGTGTGGAGTCGGCAAGAGGCATCAAATGCATTTGTCTGAACGAAGTTTCAGATCGCAAACTCCATTGAAAAAAACATGGAGATTTTACACACTTTCTTTTTTTTTTTTTTCTTTTTTTTAGCTGTCCCAATCTCTGCGCCACCTCAGAGGCAGTGTACCCATGCCGCTCATTCTAACACCCCGTCCACAGCCACAGCCCGGTTGGCCCCGCCACAGCCCCGGCACCAACAATTCACAGGGAGCAGTCAATGTCAAGTCGTTAAGAGGCAACCCACCGGAAGAGACACTGCACTGCTGCCGAGTCACTTCGGTGGTGTTCAGTGGCGCCTGTTCTGATCTAACACACGCAGGACATCACCCCCTTATGACAATAATTGCTAAGTCGCAGAGCCGGCGTGAGTGAGCTCTCCCTCCGGAGGGCACCACCACGTCCGTCCAACAACAGCCCCCATGGACTCGCCGATACCGGTGACCCCGACGGAACCAAACCAAGACCCACAGACATGGAGAGGACATCGAAATTGAGGTCGCCATGAGAGCAGGGCATGAAGGGCCACAGAACTTGAGACTTTTTTTTTTTTTTTTTTGCTGATCAGTGAGAATGAGGATGATTAAGATGATGCTACGGATTTCCATTTCGGTCAGAGAGACTACATGACAGGGCTGTACTCTACGTTTCCTTTCATAATATATCCTGGTGTCAACCAGGCCCGAGAGATACAAGCACCTGCAGTGTTGGTCAGGAAATTTGAGCAACACTCTCAGAAACGCATCCATTAAGTGGAGGAAACTCGACTGTGTGGTCCCAGTCTCCCCAACTGAGTCCGCAGCAAACGCAACTCTGGGTAGGAGCCGGTCTGGGCAGAAAAACCCACATGACTTCTGATGGGATTCAAACCCACGACCTCCCAGTCAGGAGTCTGCGACGCAACCACTTCGCCATGGCAGCTGGTGATTTTACACACATGTTGGTTCTCGCTTGAATGTCAAGAAAGCAGGATATTTTGTTTATTTACTGTGATGCAGATTTGAAGTGCAAGGACTTCAAAGAAGAATCTGATCTGTCCATACCATGAAAGGGACAAGTAAGTGTGCATCAGTCAGCTGGGGGCTTACTGAAACTGGGAGGGAGGTACCAGCTCCATGCTGCTGCTCAGAAGTCCGTTATAGGACAGACAGAGGAGATGCCTTCAAGGCCCCCTGGAGCAACATGCTGTAAAACTAAGAGTGACAAAAGCATCTTTTCACCGGCTGTGCTTGCATGCACTGGGTTGGAACCACAGTATGACAGGTGCATCTATCATGTAGGCAGTTGACAAGCTGAAGAGAGCCTTTAGTTTTTCTCATCAATCAGATATAAATGATATAATTGATTAATGTCTGTGGTTAAATTTGCACTGTGGTGGTCTCATGTATCAAACTGCGTTCCAGAAGGAAATGCTTTCTTCGTATAGATATTTGTTGTTTCATTTGTATAAGAGTTTGTTTTGCTGCTGCTTTTCTAAGTTCTTATTCTACAGGCACTAAATGCAGTTGGACATCTGCCTTTCAAAGTATCATGCATGGTGTCTGTTCCAGGCGATTGAGAAATACGACATGAGTGAAAAGCACAAGTGTTTGGAGCCGTATGACATTGCTCGTGCTGTCCTTTACGCTGCGTCCGTACCAGAATATGTGGCGGTCAACGAAGTTCTTGTGGAACCTCGAGATGCCCCTCTTTGAAGCAGCATGTTTGAAGTCATGTGAACTGTTGTTCTTCTTGGTCGGAGAGAGCTGTGTGATATGCAAGATGAAAACCGTCTGTAAAATTCAGTGCTATTGCAAGAAGAACTGTGTACGCAATATGTTAACAGAGATGTGCAGTATGTTGTCAGGGACCCCATTTGATGGTTATATGTGACGTATGCAAACAATTTATGATGGTAAGGGTAAAAAGGACAATAAATGATGATCATGTGTTCATACTTTGTTCTCTGTAAAACAAAATGGCTTTTTTTTTTCCTAATCATTGGAATCCAGAATTGAATTGAATTGCTTAGTTGGTTGCAGTACCATGTTCAATGTGATTGTGGTCATTTAAAATTCTTTTTTTCCCTGGGGGTGCTTTTGATGTCACTAGGCTGCAGGTCCTTGTCATTTCTGTGTGTTTTTTTTTGTGTCGTCTTGTTCTGTTCTCAGTGCATGGTTTCCTGATGTTTGAGGTCTGACTTCTCTCACATAGTAGTGCACAGTGCCCAACGACATATGGCGGAAATGTACAAACATGCTTTTCTGTCAACAGTTACTTTAAACAAATATTGTTATGGACAAGAGAAGTGTCTGTGCTCACTGTGTGTTGTTTGATGAATATAGGGAAATAAAACATGCCTCAAAGAAAAGGTTTCTTGCAGGCTTTGTGGCCTGATGTCTTGAGCATAGCCCTTATGTCTGTATCTGCATCTGTCGAGGGGGACTGAGCGTTTAAATTTGTTGTGTTTTGCTGCCAGTATTGTGTACCACTGCATAGATATGTAACTTGTTATAATGGTTCAAACTTTCACACACACACACACACACACACACACACACACACACACACACACACAAAATCACTGTACATAAACATGTACAATACTTTGTACAATGGTTTATGTGCATAAACACAGTTAGTTAGGATAATCATCTTTATTTTTGCTGCCTCAGTGTGGATGTGTGTGTGTCTGTGTCCGTGTGTGCGTGAAAAACTTCTTGTGTATGTGTTTTCTCGAGAATTGTGGAAGAAGCAATCTACTTCCTGATAGTAAATATGTGTACTACTACTGTTTTATAATGTAGACAGACTGCAAAGATGGCTCATGCACATTGTGAGAGGTTTTCCCTCTTGTTTGCGGAATTTTCATGTTCTGAAATCCCCAGTTGTATTGTGATCTTGTTTTTTTTTCTAACTTGATTCAGTGATTAAAGAGTCAAACCTAAAACTTTCTGTACAAACTGGTTGTTTTTTTTATAAATTTGCAATGTTTGTGGACTAGTTTCTCACAAAGTTTGCAGACTGATTTTTTTTTCTTTTTATTGGTATTTTATTTTTTTATGTTGTATTGACCCTTTATCTTTTATCCATTTTTAATCATCACTGTGTTAGTCAAATTGGTTTGGTTGGACTAGTCCCAGTTTTCACTAACATCCATCATAGACGTTGTATTGCTTTAATCTGCAATTTTTACTTTGGTGCATTCCTTACGACGATCCATAAAATTTCTGATCTCTTTTATTATTTCTTTTCAGTGTTTGTAAGTTGACATGTTTCCTATGTTGTCTTTTCCCCATTTTGTGCATTTGTTCAAATTCTGCAGCGTTCAAATGTATCAATTCAACATTGCTTTTACTCATAATAAACAAAATGAAGTAAATATCACCAGCGTTTTGTGTAAAATGACTTTTTTTTTCAATGAATAGTGATCCTGTACTTCACCAGTATGGTTGATGCAATATCAGTTTCATTATCATTCATACATAAACATTATCATTTAAGAGATGTGAAGGCATGTTAAAGGCTGCAGGCAACAAACAACACTGCCTGCTGAACACAATGACCTGCTTCTGAGGTTCGGTACGTGCATCAACGCAGAGCTTGAAAGTTAATTAAGCTTCACAGTGTGACAACAGAGTATATACCAACTTCACTGATAAAAGTAAACAACACTTGCCACTGAGCTGGTTCTGCAGACATACTAGCACAGTATCAGCACTGCCAGTTATGTTAGCTGTACAAGCATATTAGCTTAGCACATGAACATTACTTGTACGATTTTGAGTATGTGATTTGCCAGTATTTTTGAGTATGTTATTGTATAGATATACAAGTCTAGCACTTGGAGTTGCCAATATTTTCAGTACGCTAGTTGTGCACATATACCAGTTTGGCTCTAGAAAGTTGCCAGTGTCCTTTTAGTATGTTGACTGTATAGGAAAACTGTTTAGCCCTAAAAATTTAGCCATATTTCTTTGTATGTTACTTGTACAGGTGTACAAGGTTAGCATGGGAAAGTTACAAGTATTTTGCAGTATGTTAGTTGTACAAGTACATTACTTTTGCTCTTGGAAGTTAATTGTATTCTTTAAGTGTAATTGTTGTTCAAGTACACTTGTTTTAGCTTTAGAAAGTTATCTTTTTTTACTTGTAAGCTGTAAGGTATACTTGTTTACCACTAGAAATTTATGTGTATTGTTTTTGTGTGTGTTAGATGTACAGGTATAGTAGTAGTCGCCCTGAAGTGTTAGTGGTGTTTTCATGAGTATTTATTGTACAGGTATACTGTGTTTTGGCATCAAAGAGTTACCAGTATTTTTACAATATGCTAGTTATGACAATTAAAAATTGTTAACATTTTTTTTCTTGGTATGTGAATGTACACATATACCACTTTTATGCTAGATTCCATTTTTTCTTTCCTTTTTTTTCTTTGTTTTTTAAGTCACTTGTGCAGATACACTAGTTTAGTAGGGGAAAGTTATTAGTTGTTTTTTCTTTCGTTTTAGTAGTGTTAATCATACAGATTTACTTGTTTAAAACTGGACAGCTACAAGTATCTTTTAGAATATTAATTGTGCAGGTATATTACTTCAGTACTAGAAGATCATCAATATTTGTAAATCATATTAGTTGTACAGATACACTAGTTTAGTGCTAGAAAGTTATCAGTATTTTCAGTCTGTTGGTGGCATTTCATATGTTGAAGGTGTGTCAAGGCACCTAACATTATCAATACTGACCCTCAACTTGTTTGATATGCACTGTCAACACTGTAGTCACAGCTCAGAATTTGCCTCAGAGCACACAGTTAAGTTTCTCAGAAAGCCTACAGCTGACAGTGACTTCATTTGTGCACACTCATAAAGATTTTGTTTTTCTTTGAATTTATGAAACGGGCTTCAAAAGTCAGATAAATATATCAATTTTGTTTAATAGAATTGAACATGGTCCAAAATTGCAGTTATACACTTCGTCTCTCTCACTTGACGCTTTGCAGAGAGGCCTGAATTTTTTCTTTCAAATTAAATGATGACACTAACTGTTGCTGGCTTACTATTCGTGTCACATGATGTTGGAAGGAGGTAAAGCGTACGCTAAAATGGCTGTTTGAGCGTTGTTAAAATTTGTGTGTGAAATTCGGTCACAGCAAAATGACTGTCGCTGTCATTCTCGCGACATTTCCATGCTGATAGGTCATTCCAAAAAAGAGGCATTCATGAGGGTGATGCCCAGTTGAGCAAATCCAAGAATGTGACTTTCTCGTAAGTGACATCATATTTAATAAGCAACAGCCCACTATGGTGGCAAAAAACCCTGTGTGCGTGTATGAGTATGTGTTTGTGTATATGTGGGGTGCTTGTGTGTGTGCGTATATTGTGTGTGTGCATATATAAGATAAGATAAGAGATAAGAGACACTTTATTATCTCATCATGAGAAATTTGGTCCAGGTGCATTTAACGCAAAAAAAAACACAGCACTAGAAACCGACCAAACACAAAAACGTAAAAAAAAATTATCAACATCACAGAACACAATCATATATGTGTGTGTTGTGAATGTGTGATTATGTGTGTGTGTGTCTGTGATACTGAATGGATCGATTTCAGCTTTGTCGTCAGCACTCTGCCATTACATCCAAAGTCTTTTTTAACCAACAGCTCCCTTTCCCTCACACACATATGCACACAGGTCATGCACACATTCACACACACCAACTCACACACACTTCTTCCTTTCCACTATCCCCTGTACCCTTCCACACACACACACATTCAGAGAGACGAGCAAGAGATGGGATATGATTGCCTGTACATAGGAGAAACTGAAGTGTGATGTCACAACAGTGAGTGTCATTTGACTAGACTTGCTGAACTGGATGTCTCTTATGTGGACCTGCACCTGTGTGATCACCTGTTGATAGCATTTTTACAGCACATTGCTATGTGAGGAGTTACCCCATTTATGTGTCCTCGCAGCATGTTGTGAAAAGCTTGAACTATGAGTATGATAATGGTATTCCACCATATTTTGATTGTATACATTAGCCAGAACAACACGATGACAACATTTTTCAGTGTAATGACTTTTTGAGAATATCACCTGAATACTGTAGCATGATTCCACAAGTCAGTCTCAAAGGGACAAACAAATCACATGACAAAACTCAACACGTTTCAACCTCTCTGGTCTTCTTCAGGCAAGATAAATGACATTTAGGACAATGAAAACGAAGTACTAACAGTCACTTGTCTTCTCAAAGCAGGTGCAATGTGTCAAAATGCGTCGTGTTTTGTCTTGTAATTTTTTTTTCCGGCAGAATGATGTAGTTTTTTTTTTCTTCTTTTAAGTGTGATTCCACAACCCAAAATGTCCATTCACACGATACTTGTTTGCTGTAAAGGAGGCAAAGTCTAGTGGTTGATATATTTGCCCCAGTACTGGTATGTTTCTAATGCCAAAAAAGGGGTTAAAGTACCAAAAGCCTGTCAACCGTACAGGCAGTGTACTGTCAGGAGTTCACCGTTTCTGGGGCACAGCACAACGGAAGGTGGCACTCATCCCTCATTCCTCTCCTGCCGCCGCTTTTAACCTTCCCTGAGCTGAATCAGGTACCCATTTACTGGTTGGTTGACAGAGGCTTTTCCAGAAGAAAAAAATCAGATCCCACGAATGATTTGAACTCATGATCGTCAGTTTTAAAGTGTGGTGACTGGAGGCAGAAATTGAAACAAATTTAAAAGAAAAATGACTATTCCACTGGACGTAAGGGACAAACAAAGTACAAGTCAAAAGACGACGCATTTCGATAACATTCAGGACAATGAAAACGAAGAACGAGCAATCACTTATCTCCTCAAATGGGCGCAAATGGACGTTCGAGATAAGTGATTGCTTGTTCTTCAATTTCATAGTCCTGAGTTGTTTCTCTCTTGCCTGAAGAAGACCAAATGGGTTGAAACGTGCGGTGTTTTTTTGTCATGTAATTTGTTTATCCCTTTCGTCTGGCGGAAGATTAATTTTTCTTTTAAATTCATGACCGTCAGCTTCGCAGCAAAGGCTCTAACCATGTGACCTCGGGCTCCTCTCAGGCACTACAGCATTATCTCAAAGAACCAATGGAATCCACAGACTGAAACTTCTTTCCTGTGAAAGTCAAGTCGTTGGTGTTCACTTTCTATCTGGGTGATCTTTGTTATGATTTTTGATTGCTGTAATTTTAGTGCATCTTTATGAATGCGGCTAATGCAAAGCAAGGAACATCCCAAATATGAAACTGTTGCGTGTGTGTTTGGTGGTGTTGGTTTTTTTTTCCACCGTTCAATATAAACCGATGATACAGTGGTTTTAAACCTTCTTCTTTTTCTTCTTCTTCTTCTTCTTCTTCTTCATTATCTGCCCGCCTTCATCAAGCTGAAGATTCTGGCATCTACGGAGGGGTTCCAGTTTGCTGTGGGAGTTGTGGGTCAAATTATGCGGTCAGTGCTCACTACCTAACTGCATGGACAGTGGGCAGGGGAAGTGGGGGCCACCCCACTCACTATTTCAGACCTCTAACCATACTTTGGCAGGCCCTACTTTGGAGTGTGGTGGGGAAGGTTTGTACTCTAGGCATGGGGTGGGAGGGGATGGATGGGGGATGGGAGGGAGGTGGTGGATCAGAGGTAGGACTGAAAGTCCACCACCGAGGCTGATTGAATTGCCTCAGGTGGGAGCTCATTGAACTCCTTGGTGGTGCGGGGAAGGAGGAGTGTTTTCGTAGTTTCTGCAGCTGGACTCCATGGCAGATCACACTGATGGGTTACCACATGTGTTCATACGTTTGATGGGCTACACCCCGTCTGATCAAGTATAAAGCACAAAACTTTGGTGACAGTTTTCTTGAAATTTGTCTTCAGCATGCAGGTCTGGATAAATCTGTTAACGCAATGATTTGGAAAATCTTCATTTGACCAAAAGTTAGTGTTTACTGAATTAATGGTGTGTGCGTAGGTGCGTTGTTCGCTTGTTTATATGTTTTTTTTTTGTTGTTTTGTTTTATTCAGCCTCGCATTTACTGGTTTTGTATATTTTGATTCATTCTTTTGAACTTTTTAAAAAATGTTTTTCTTTTTTTGCATTCCATCATTACAACATGTAAAGGCAAAGCAATTAATAAAGTAACTAAGGTACAATGCATTCCATCAACACACTGAATTGTTACAGTAATCCAAGAAAATATTCGTATGAGTACAGCAATATGTGGAAATAAGTATTAGAAGAAATTTACATTGCTAGATAATGGTATTTTATTAATTACTTTCCACAAAATTCAGAAAGGTATATGCCACTTATTACGAAATTCTGCGAATTGTATTTGCAGGCAGTGCATGCAATTTTCGATTTTAGATTTGCTCTTAACTCGTTCAAAAAGTGTTGGGTGACTAGGTTTTTTTTTTTTTATTGATGTTACATTTATGTACAAAATATCTAGTAAACATGATAATTTGGTCAAACCCTTCATCTGTTTTAATTTGTTCATCATTACCAAACAACACCAATCCTATATTAAGCTTAATTCTTAAAAAGTTTTTTTTTATTATTATTATTCTCACCGTTTTGACATTCTTGAATTAAAAGAACCAGGGTGAAAAATCTTCAGAATTTGTTACGAACTGAGATGTATCTGAAAATGGTAGTTTGCAAAGTGGTTGATAAAAGTCATGTGTTTTCTATGAATGTGTGGCCATCACGGTATCTCAATGACCCAGCACTGTGAGATGTTGACAAGACAGGAGTTCAGCAAAAACAGGAGCTCCTGGGCACAGTATGATGATATTATCCGCGTAAATCGACAGCTTTTTTTTTAACAGTGTTCAGTGGTCCACGCAAGTTCCTGACATCTCTCCATGTTTCAGTGTTCACCAACTGCTTGCTCTGCCATTTTTGTAAGTTTTAACTCTTGTTTTCCAATGATACTGGAACTAAACATCTGTTACTGAACTACTAACACACATTCTACTACAGTGTCAGCTTGTGATCGTAAAGTCACTGTGCAGCTTACAGATGTAAAGTATTCAGTATCAGGTTGGTGTTCTGAGTATTTCACAGTTGGTTGTGGACACTCTTTTCCAAGCTAATGTGATAACTTTGTCCGCAGAGGACTTCGTCATTCCAGTTAACGTGGTGATGTTTCTTGTCTTGAAGAAAAATATGTGTCCTTTAGGTGTAAAAATCAAATGTTTTATCGATTTATACTGATATTGCTATTTCACGGGTCGGCTTTGTCTTTGTGGTCTTCGTTGTTTCAAAAAAAAATATATATAACACGCATTGTTACTTTGTGGCAACTTCATTTCACATTTGTAATCTTGTACTGCACTTCATTTAACATTTCAACACTTTAGTTTACCAGCTTCATGTTGCGATATGATTTCACAGATAACTGGATGTGCATGATCACAGAATTACTGTAGTTTCATTATTTCAACTCTGGTTTATCTTTACGTTATCACCGTGTTGCATAATTTCTCAGTTCTTTGACATAACAATGTTGACAGTTGTATTACTTCACAGAAAGTATACTAAGCACATTTGCCAAACCAACTGAGTTGTTAAACTGTGGAATGATCATATTATTAGTTTACATTAGACTCGTTTGCAGAATACTTTGTTCCATAGTTGCAGTAATATCGAAGGGACGACGCAGTGATGAAAGCTCTTGATAATGTGTGGTTTGGGTGCAACCTTTCATTTTCGTCATATATGCTAACAGTCGTATTACTTAGGCCGATTGTCATAAGTAATGATACTGTCTGTAGCCTACGTGTCCAATAAAGTCTTTTCTTTGCTGTTGGTAGATGACTGATTGTCTGTTTCACCCCCCACCCACCTGACTCTCCTCTCTTGTGACTTGTTAGAGGGGAATGCAGGTGTTTGTCACATCAGCAGGGGCATGTTTCTTGAGTCACCCTAGGCACCCTTACAGTTCTTGTGCTATCATCATGGCTGCCTTTTCTTTTTAATACAAAAAGTAGGGTAACTCTTGCTCCCATGATGAAATAAGTACACGCTCATTCTTGGAGTTATGGGCGTGTACTTCGGAGTTTTGGGCGTGTATGTATTTCATCATGGGCGCAAGAGTTACCCTGCTTGTTTGTTATTTACTGTGTACTGTTCCCTGGCTTGTTTAATACAGCCGTTCCTCAGTTATGGCAAGGACAGGTCCGAGGACATGGAACATATTTGGAGACAGTAGCCTCTGATTGTAAGGAACGTGAGTGGTGAGTGTAGTACGACGCAGTTTCTGGAGTAGAGAGGACTGAAGAAAGCGTGGGGTGTTTTGAAAGTACAGGTTAAAGACAAGAGATAACGTGGAAATGGTAAAGCGTAGCATGAACCCATCTAGTTCTTTGGTTGCTGTGCACTGTATCTTTGTCTCTGGTTTCGGTTTTCACATGTATTTTTTTTTACTATATCTTTGTTTTGTCCTTGTCTCTCTTTTGTGCTGTATTCTTATCTTTTCTTATCAGTGTTGAATGTGGAAGGCAGGGGAGGATGGAGGTAGGAGGTGCATAGATTCTTGTATATCTCCCCCACTCACCCCCATTTAAAAAAAAAAAAAAAAAGAAAGAAAGAAAGAAAAAAAATCTTGGAAGCACGGGATTCTGCCAGTTCAGTATCTAAAGCAGAAGACAGGAACATGAAAGTTCAAAATGAGAGAAGTTCACGTTGATATCCAGTGTTTTTTTCGAAACTAAACACCCACCAGTCTTCCAGAAGAGACCTCTAATGCCCCTTAAAGGCTATGTTCAGCTTCTGGGGGCTGCTATGCCCGCCAAGCGCCATGAACACCACTGGGGCGTTGGCAGCTCTTGGACCCCCGTCTTGGTTTTCGGACACACACACACACGCGCACGCACGCACGCACGCACGCACACGCACGCACGCACATTTCCATTCACTATGACTTGTTTCACCATTGGATTGGATCTGTATCTTTGTTTCTCCTTTGTTTGCCCTCATGGGAATAGGGGAGCTGTTTCGGTACAAACAGCTCCCCCACCTTCTGACTGTCCTGTGCTAGCGACTTCCTCTTTTTTACCACTCTCTGTGACTGCTTTTTGTTTTTGTTGTTGTTGTTGGCTGTCACAAATTGTTTTTCTGCTTTTGCGGATATTTTTGGTGTTTCTGTTCTGGAAATTCTCATAGTTTGTTCCATTTTATAGCCAGTTACGACATGCCCAGTTCATTGCTGTAATCTGGCATTGGGGTGGTGAAAATCGTATTCACTGTCCAGGGTGGAGGCTATAGCAGTCATTCTGCTGTATTTATTTCCTTATATGGCCTGCGACATTCAAATGTTTTCCTTTAAGTTTTTCCATTTTTTGTTTTAATCCGAGACCTATAAAGTAGAAAAAAATGCTAGGCGTTCATGGCACAGCTTAATTAAATTACTATCCTGTTAAAGATGACAATGGTGTAGCCACTGTGTCAATAGACTGTTTTTGTTGTTTGCTTCTTTTTTTCAGAATTTAGGGCTTTTCATTGTTTGTTTTTTTTTTTTTCTTCTGTTTGTGTTTTTCCCCTTTTCTTGGATGGACTGACCTGTTCATGATGTGACTAATTTTTCTATTCTGTGTGATTTTGACAGCCCTGAAATGGCTCTGTGTAATCCTCTGGAGTATCATGATGATTAAAACTTGGAACTCTCCTTCGTGCTGCATCTTTGCCTGTCTGCCGCCACATCCTCGTCTCCTTCTGTCTTTATCTCATCATTATTAATTCTGAAAAAAAGAAAAAACCTGAACACATAGATCAATGTACCATTTAAACTGGATGCATATTAAAAAAAAAAGTTGGTTGACATTCATATGGTAATATAGCTTTCTTTTAGAATGGCTAATGCGTAAACGAAATTTTAATCACCAGATCCTTAATTTAGATTAACTAAGCGTTCAGCACCATTGTTCCTACAGAGACGTTGCACAAGCATGACAATCATAATTATGTTTAGAATTTATGGAAATGCCACTATCCTTTAATCTCTCTCTCCCTCTCTCTCTCTCTCTCTCTCTCTCTCTCTCTCTCTCTCTCTCTCTCTCTCTCTCTCTCTCTCTCTCTCTCTCTCTCTCTCTCTCTCTCTCTCTCTCCCCACCCATGTATCTGGGACTTGCTTTAACCATGCCACATGGACTAATGTATATAAGACGGCTAAAACTGTATCTGTATCAGTTCAACTTTTATCTTCTTGAAATGTATATCAAGGAAATAAAAATATATATTACTTAATCACAGCGTTTTTGATTTTTTTTTGTTTATTTTTATTTATTTTGTTGTTGTTGTTGTTGTTTTTGGGGGGTTGTCAGTTTTGGAAGATTTTGACGTTTTATGTGTTCATGAGTAGCTACCAACAGTTTCCCTTCACTATTATTACTTAATCATAGTGCTTATCTTTTTGTCAGTTTTGGACGATCCTGACCTTTTATGTGATCATTAATAGCCTACCAACAGTTTCCCTTCGCTCTTTCTTTGTTTCGGGACACTTTTTTCTGTGGCAGGCAGCTCAGCCTGGCTACAATTTAAGACAACACTTAGCTGTGCGTGAGGGGTGCGGTTCTCATGAAATCCAAGCTCCCTCCCGACCAGCCGGGACCAGCCGGCACAGCACCAAATTCTGTTTGGGGATTACGCCAGTCAGTTCATCTTCCACAGTGCTGAGGCAAACAAGAAGGCAGCTTCTTACGCAACTTCACAGGCGCCCTGCCCCCTGCGATCTGCCTAAGAGGCAGACTATGTTCTCTCTCCATGTAAAATTCCACCTGTTCAATGTAAAAGGCTCCCAGCACTACTGAGATATGGGGAGCACAGCCCTCCGATACCTGACCAACGCCAGCAAGAGCTTTATCACCCATTTTCTTTTCTACCAGAAATAACCGTGAAGAAGTGACTCCTGCTAAACCCGTTGTTGCACCCCAGCGGAGCTGGCCTCAGCCTTCCAGGGGCCTGCCTTTTCCCCTATGGTGATTGCCTCCGCCCCTCCCCCCCTCCTCCTCCCCCATCCATCCTTGCCCTTCCACAGGTAGCTGTCGTTCCCAACATTCCATCAGTGGCGACCAGTTGCGACCCAAAATGCGAACAGTCTTAGCGATGCGAAAGGGGTACTTCCTCCATGGTAAGGACATCGTTCTCCTCTCAGATGCTGTCCAACCTGGTCGACACCAGCCCCTCCCGAGTAACAGTATGTTCTTTTTTAAGACCTCAGTGGAGCAGTCATGGGCCGGGGGTAGTCTGTCTTTCACCGAGGTTCTATGCTCGGCTGTGCGTCACCCTGAAGAACTCCAGAGGTTGAAAGTTGATCCTCGAACTCTCACTTCCCAGCCTCTCGAGTCTTTCTGTGAAAGACCCGGTTCAGGGATTCCATTCAGTTAGGGGGCTAGGCTTGTCTTATACAGCTGGGTGTTCAAGTTAGAGGCCGTTCCTTTCAGTCCTCTCTTATCCCCCCTTCTTTTTTTTTCCACAAAGATGGTCAGGTAGACGGCCTCCCATGCCAGAGGAGATGGTTTCTGCCTGTTGGTCTTTTTCGACGACTGGTTCATTCTAGCCCATGCAGAAGTCCTTTCTTCTCCGAAGCTGCAGGATTAATGGATATCTGTTCCTTCTGGGATCATTTTCAATCTGGTCCAGGGCGACCTATATATCCCAGTGTATCCTTTGCCTTCCCTGGCATGATACCCAACACCTGTTCTGACCTTAGACCATTACCTTCGTTGGCATGACATTCAACACCTGTTCTGTTATCGTCTTTCCTTTGCCAGACAAGTTAAGCCATATCCTGGACC
>JADBJO010000809.1:472500-505000 GCA_016801955.1 Conus betulinus | reverse complement strand
TGGTGCTTTCGCTGTTTCATCATCAGCAACTTCATCGATGGTCATTACTTTCGGTGTTGAAGTGGTAACAATGTAGTGCAGATATTCTTCGGTCTTTTTTTTCTTGGTCTGTGCAGGAAGATTGATGGACTGGATATCGGCTCAGATAATCTGCAGGATTATCAAGGATTATCAACACCAGAGCGGTACACTACTGTCATTTCATATGACTGCAGTCGCATAACCCAGCGTTCAATACGAGCAGACAGCTGAGCCCGTGAATTGTTAAACATTGACACCAAGGGCTTGTGATCTATGTGGACCGTGAATGGAGCGTCAAAAATGAAGATGTGGTAGTATTCGCAAGACCACACACGATAGCTAAAGCTTCTCGTTCAGTTTGAGAGTATCTTTGTTCTGTGGGTGAAAGAGCTCTGCTTGCGAATTGGATGATTTGACCTTCTTGGGTAAATCGCTGATACTCCCACTGGACTTGCATCTGTGTATATTTCAGTGGACTTCTTTGGGTCGAAATATGCCAGAGTTTGTTGCATTACTTAGGGCTTTTCTCAACTTGGTCACTGCTTTATCATGTTTTGATGTCCAGGACCAAGGAGTGCCTTTCTTGGTAAGTTGTCGCAGGTCGTGTGTCAATGAGGCATAGTTGGGAATGTGGCGGGAACCACAAAAATTCATCATGCCCAGGAGACTTCGGATTTCGGTTGCATTGGTGGGTGTTGGAAGATCAAGGATTTCCTTGAGCTTGTCTTGACTAGGTTTGATGCCGTCTTAACCGAAGATGATTCCAAGAAATTCCAGCAATTTTTGTTGAACTCACACTTGTCACTATGAAGTGTCAGCCCTTTTAGTTTGAGTCTCTCAAACAAGTTGCGGAGGTTGGTGTCATGGTCTGTCTGTGATGTACCAAAACACAGAATGTCGTCGCTGATGTTGACAATTCCCAGGAGGCCTGAAAGTGCTTGGCGGATTGATTCTTGGAAGATCTCGCTGGCTGAATTTACACCGAAAAACAGACGACGGTATCGGTAGAGACCGAGGTGAGTGGCAAAAGGTGATGGAGCGAGAATCTTTGTCCAGTTTCAGCTGATTAGCCTTGATTCAGGTCCAGCTTGCTGAATACTCGTGCTCCAGAGAGCATTGTCTTCAGTTTCGTCGAGAGTTGGGGTTGCGTGACGTTCACGTCGGATGGCACGGTTTGCAGCTCTCTTGTCCACACAAACACGTACCTTGCCTGGTTGTTTGGGTTTGGGTACGACAACCACTGGAGATACCCATGGGGTTGGTCCGCTTGCTTGTTCAATGATTCCCAGTTCTTCGTCTTTCTTCAGCTGTTCTTCTATGTCCTTGCGCACATGGAATGGAACGCGTCGGTATGGTTGAGCGACTGGTTGAACTTCAGGATCAATATGGAGATGGACAGGTTTGCTTTTCAAACAACCAAGACCGTGAATAGTTCAGGGTACTCTTCTCTCAATTGTTCATGTACTGGTTTGACATGGTTGTGGTGGTCAATAGCTTGAGATCTTGACACGTTTTCCAGGAGAGAATCTCTGTCGCTCATTGCCGGATACTACAAACATGGTAGCAGTAACACTGGTGTTTTCACAATTTTAGTACTGCAGTGAATGCACCAAGTGTTGGGATTGAACTTTTGTTACCATACGCTGTCACTCGCTTGTTGGAAGGCTGTAGCTTTGGTTTTGGCTTGAGTTCGTTGAAATGTTGTTCAGACAGCAGATGATGGAAGCAACAGAATCTGCTAGGAATGAAAAAAAAAACATGTCCATTGATAGAAATGCTAAAATGAGGAAGTTCACTGGATTGATGTGTTGTGAAGACATATTCAATATCATCAGGATCGGTAGACTGATCAACGATAGTGTTGGCTTCATCTTCATCACTGCTGTCGTTGACTTGATGAATGTGTGATTTTCTTGATTTCTTCTTCCAGCTGAAATGTTTTGGTTTCTTGGACAAGACTTTTGTTGATGATGATGAAGACGTTGCACTGGTATTTGAGCGGCATACTGATGCAAAGTGGTGCAGTTTTGAACAGTTGTTGCATCGCTTATTGTATGCTGGACAGGAGCATTGTCCACCAGGATGAGACCATTCCCCACCATAATTGCGACAAGTGGTTGGTTGTTGCGGTTGTCGACTATGTTGATGTTTACGAGGTGTGTGCCTTGCGCGAAAATATGGTGTACCTCTGCTGGCACAGTCATTGCTTTGGATTGCTTTGATGTGAGTTCTAGCGTGCGTGCATACGTCAGCAAATCTTTCAGAGTCATGTTGGGGCTTGCTAGTCCTTTTTCACGTACCTTCTGGCACTGGCAGCCTGTGATGAATTGAGATTTTATCTCAGCATCTGCATCATTGAAGTTACATGTTGTTGCTAGTTGTTTCAATTCCCCATAAAAATCGTCAACATCACCTTTCTGGTAGCAATGCCGGAATATGTATTTCTGAAATTCTACATTTGTTTGAGGATTGAAATGTTCGGTGATGGCAGAAACAAGCATTTGAAAATGGGTTTCGCCACCAGCAGGACGAGTTTGTTCGTTCGTGAAGGTGTCCATAATATCATTGAGTTCATCACCAGCATAGGTGAGTAGAAGTGCTTTCTGACGCTGGTCATCTTCAATATTGTAGGCAATGAAGAGATTCTTCAGCCATGATACCCATTTTTGCCATCGGGTTGCCCTTGCTTCTGAAGAACAGTCGAATGGAGGATACGTGGGAAGCGCAGCAGCCATTTGGAAGTCGACTCGCTCGATCGTACTTACCAACACAACAAATCATCAACGATCGTTCTTTTGGTTCGTTTCTTCGTCGTCGTCGTCGCCAATATAATGTAGTAACCGTTTTAATTACTATTGTATGTATGCATTGTGATCGATCACACTGATAAATGTGATAAACACTGCGTTGAACAGTTCGATGTTTTTTTTTTAATAGAGCCGTTGATGATCCATCGCCTAGAAACTTTCAAGGGAGGTTACTCTACCCATATAGTAATAATGTAAATAAATCATTACTTCCCTTAGATTGCAGACTACTTAATACATTACAATGACGACCCTACTGGACTCCATTTTTAACAGCCCCATACTTTTTTTTTAAGGAAATCACAGTAAATCCACTAAATAACAGGGACAAATAAATCACAAGGCATGCTTCCTTTACCTGTCACTCTTCTAATGTGGTATACATCATATGCTGGTGAAACCTACTGCATCATACATCTTATTATATGGAGTGCAGGTTATAGTGTCTACCAGATTAGAAGAGTGGCAGGAAGAATTTTCTTGTAATTTGTTCTTCCCTGTTACCTGGCGGATTTACTTTGATTTCCTTTCATATTTTGCTTCAATTTCCCACCTGCAGTCACCTCACTTTGAAACTAGCCCATGCTGTCATTTTCTCATGCCAAAGTTGCTGCTGTCTGGCAAAATAAAGCCAACATGACTTACAGAAAACTTATGGAATCCTGACAAATCAAAGGTCTGGGCACCACCACTCCGGCAGGGAACAACGCCGAAAAATTATTTGCTCCGCAGCATTGTTTATCTCCCTTTTCTTTCTTTATCAGCTAGATGTAAAAATTATCCCTGTGACACCTCCTGTTCCCTCCCCTTCTCACTCCTTCAGCTGTTTCCTGCCTTCTTCGCTTCTTCACTATCCCCATGCTCCTCCACCACCCCCACCACCCCCCCCTTTCCCCGACGCCTCCACTTATACTTACACATGCGTTTGTACTTCTACATAATCCCTCTCATCTCATCAAAGTCCGCAGAACGATGTTCTCCACCCTTCTCCATTCTCCTTCACATGTGCACATTCGTTCTCTTTTAATACCCCTCTCAACATGTGTCCTATTGGGTCTGATTTTTGCTCAGCCCTCTTTTAATTGTCATCCCAAGCTTGTCCCCTCCTTAATTTGTGTTAACGCTTTCCCTCTTCAATACTACTACTGTTTTTTAACCTTTCTTCTCCACCATTGACAGAGAGCTTATGGCACGAAACATTCGGTGTTTTACCTTCATGGATTACTGTTTCTACCTACTGGGTTGTCTTTACATTTTTGGCAGGTCATATAGGTTTCACTTGCACATAAAAATTAACAACGAATCAACGAACAAACAAAAAGAGAAAGAAAGAAAAAAAAAAGAAGAAAATATCACAAAGCAAGGCACTTCACCTTCGCCCAATAGACGACCACAATCATCATGCTGATTTCTCTGCCGGACTATGTTTGTAGTAGTCAAGAACCGAAAGAATGCACCAAGGATTGGACCGAACAATGCAGATTCGAGAATGAACAGAAAGTGTGACTTTGGGCCTGTTCTGTACATCTGAACTGGGACCAATGTGAGACCAGCAGGGCTATCATGTGACTTACTCTTAAAATAAAACTGTTGTTGTCGGAAGGCTACACGCGTACGCCTCCCTCAATTCATTTTTACCAGTTCCAGTCGACTTTTATGGAAAATCGTTTGGATGTACACCTGCCACCACCTGCAGAGTCACAGTCATAGGATTACCAGCTTTTCTGCGTGAATGGGAACATGCAAACATGAGAACGATTTGAAAGACGCCAAAAGAGTTTTGAACAGCGGAACGTGTACCACGAGAACAACCCAAACGCCATCGAACTAGGCGGTGTTGTTACCAGGGACTTTGCCTACAATTGAACTCGTTAAGGATAGCGATTTATCAAGCAACTTTTCAGTTCGTTGACAGTAGTGCAAATTTCCCAGTTTTTCGCACGGTCGATGGGAAATGGCGGTGATTCTTCTCGTGTTTGCATGTATTATGTTTACAGTCGTCGTCCAGACTGTTGACGGTAAGTTTGGAGAGCATAGCACTTAGCAGTGTATACAGAAATGTATTGTAATGACCCATGGATCCTTCTTGACATAGAGGATGCTTTGTTCTATCGACGGCACTCGTCTGCCTCCATATCACATCTCCGTTTTGTTTTGTTTCTTTTTTTTTTTCAAAATTTGGTTTAACAGCTAATGCGGATTTTTTGTTTGTTTTTCACACTGTAATGTAAAAATCAATGTGAATTGTTATGTGCTTATCAGTATCGGGCCATGTTGTAATTTTTAGGCTGCACAACAGACATTTACTGGATTATATGGGACTATATGACACTAACTTAACTAGTATAAAACCATGTAATGAAAAAGATCAAAAGAAATTTATATAGGGGGAAGGGGAGGATGGGAGGCTCTAGTTGTAGAAGGAGGAGGGGGGGGGGGGGGGGAGAGCCCTCCCACAAACAAAGGAAGTAAGGCAACAATGCCCCAGCTTAAGGGAGCAAAGTTCTGTATAAGGGTGAAGGGTTAAAGGTGAGGGTTCAGGAATACAGGTCCCCCTCCCCCCTCCATCCCCCTAGTCTCCTCCACTTATCACATCTGGCTCTGTGGGTCATTTTAACAAGATTTAGTTCGTCCCAGGGTGGATGCATTCAAAGTTTAAAGTTTTCAGTGTTAGGTGATAGATCTCAGGTATATGTCCTGAGTTAGCACTAATAAAACACTAATACTCATGTTATCATGGCCAAATGAATCTGATAAATGCATGTTTTTCACATTCATATTTCTTTCATTAAACAAACAAAAGCATTCCATTAATTTGTGTGTGTGTGTGTGGGTTCATGAATAATTGTAAAGAACACACAGAATAGGAAACGCAATATTCACACACACACACACACACACACACACACACACACACACACACACACACACACACACACATACACACACACATTCACACACACAACACACACACAGTCTCACACACACACACACACACACACACACACACACACACACACACACACACACAAACACATACACAAGCACATGCATGTCCACACACAGACACTTGTTAAGAAGTGTGATGGAATAGGACAACTAAAATTACCTTTGTAAAAGAAAAGTAAAATAAAAAAAAAAAAAAAAAAAAAAAAAAAAGTGGAGAAAAGGTTTATGATTAGAATGACACGTGTTGATCATATAATTTTCTATTGAGGGCAGATCATAAACTAAGAATAACTATTATTATGTAATATAAGCACCTTTATTGCATATCACCGTGGTATTTCACCATGTGCAGGTTCTCCTTCACAGCGTCCCAATGTGCTGTTTTTGGTGGTGGATGACCTGAGGCCCAGACTGGGCTGTTACGGAGAAACAAACATGGTCACCCCCAAACATCGACCAGCTGGCTGCACGCAGTGTTCGCTTCAACCGGGCTTATGTGCAGGTCAGACTAGACATCTGTTTGATTACTTTTTGTTGAATTGCTTTTGTTCTTGTCTAGGCATGAGTTTGCAATATTTTATTTATGATCCTCTTTTTCAGGTACTTGTTCTTCTTAGGTTTCTTCCATTTTTTTTTTTCTTTTCTTTTTCTGATTCCACCTCCTCGTCTTCTTTTCTTTAGTATTTGTAATCTTCTTTCCCAGATATTTGCTCTTCTTACATTCCAACCATCTCTTTTTCCCCTCTAATTCTTCATCATCTTTACTTTTTTTCAGCTTCATCGTTGTTAGTAAGCCTGTCAAAATCATAAACAAAAGAAATAATTGTATCTATGGTAAAATCAGTTGTTATGTGAATCAATCAATCAATCAGTCAATCAATTATTCACAATTGATTTTTTAATACTATGTAAGTAAAAAAAAAGGAAAAAGTGCATCACCCCAAGCATTTATTCATCGTTTATCATAGTATACTGTGATTTAACAATACATCATTAAACAAGTCAAATCTCTATTTTGTCATTTTCAGTATTTCACACACCTTACATTGTAAGGCATGAATATCTGCTTTTTAAAGCTGTGTAGCCAACAGTCATAAATATATGATCTTATGAATTATTATTCTCTATACTGCCAAGACATTTTGTTAGAACACCGACATTATATGCCAAAGTGAATCATGGACAGAAAGTCCTCATTCATGTATTTCAAATCTTTTCATGAAACCTTGCAGATATTTTAAAAAAAAATTTGAATTTGTATTTGATAGCAGACCAGAGACAGTTATTCTTAAGCAATTTTTTAATCCAAGATTTACGAAAAAGAGATAATTTCAGCCTATGGCATGGAACTTGCCCATTTCTGCAGTTTTCCTTCTCTGTGTGGGTTATAAGCTGACATGAAATGTATATATATATATATATATATATATATATATATATATATATATATATATATGTGTGTGTGTGTGTGTGTGTGTGTGTGTGTGTGTGTGAACTATACATTTGGGCAGCAAACAAGTCTAAGCAGGGAGATTACAATCAAGGGGTCAGTTGGCTAAGGGCTTTCATTCTTCACTTTGTATGGCCAACATGATTTACTATTAGCAGCACCTGTTATCTGAGTGTTGAGGACACAAAGCCATCTTTGTGTTTTTTTTTTGCTATTGATTCATATATTCCATTTGTTTTCAGCTTCATCATTATTAGTAAATCTGTTAAAAATCATAAACAAAAAGAAATAATTGTATCTAAGGCATAATCAATTACATGAATCAATCAGTCAAGTAATAAATCAATCAATTAATAAATCAATCAATCAATTGATCAATCAATCATGCAATTTATTCATCATTTATCATAGTATGCTGTGATCCCTGGTTGTTTCTCCTAGATACAGGAATTTGTTTTTTTAAACTGGAACTGTGGTGTCTTGCCGGAAGGTATAGCGTGGAAGATGTGAGAAGAAATGTTCTCCTGTAACCTCTTTCAGCAAGCCGTGTGTTCACCTAGCAGAACCTCCTTTCTGACGGGTCGTCGACCCGACAGCACCCGTATCTTTGATCTTGTGAACTACTTCCGACACCTGGCTGGAAATTACACCACACTGCCACAACACTTCAAGAACAACGGCTACATCACCCAGTCTGTTGGCAAGATCTTCCATCCAGGTAGGAAGATGTACAGAATTGATGGATTGAGGGGTGGGGCTGGAAGAGAGAAGAAAGGTTTCTGTATGTGTGTGTGTGTGATGGCTTTCTTTGTATATGTCTGCTTGTGCACGTGCCTGTAGGCATGGTGTGTCTGAGAAAGTTAGAAATCTTAATGGAATTTGATTTGGCTCTTTCTGCAGGTCTGCTTACGTTGATTTCAAAACACCCTGCTCCGATGTACACCCTTGCAAGTTGCATATGCGTGCGCACACACACACACACACACACACACACACACACACACACACACACACACACACACACACACACACACACACAAACACACACACACATATGCACACATGCACAAATGTATATGCACACATGCACATATATGTGAGTACAATCACATGTACACAGTTGTTAGTTCCTCAGCCTGCAAAAATTATTCTCGCTTTGGACAAGATACCAGGCAGCATTTTAAAAGGTGAACTGCCTTCCTTTGAAAAGTCTTTTTTTTTTTTTACTAGATTTTTTCCCCTTTGTGTAACCTTAGGAAACAGAATGAGGCAGATTAGGTTCTGGTCACATCTATTTTCCTAAGTTGTTACATTGTGAACAGTGAGGTGGTTGCATGGTGGGACGCCATGTGAAAATCGCTTGATATGAATCGTCTTTTAATTGGGTGTTGGGATATACTGTCAATGGCACAAACATTTTATTGTGGATTCCATGGAAACTTTGATTTCAGTTTTTTCACACCTGATGTAGCAGTAAACTTCTTCAAGGAAATTTATTCTTACTCATTGCTGCACATCTTCTTGACTGTTGAAGCCCTGCTAGAGATCTCTTCTTGGTGTTCTTGGCCCTCTATCTGTTGATATACCTCACCCTTAAAATGGTCTTCCTCCACCTTGGCTTCTGGTAGGAGGTGTAATAAGGTGCATGCCTTCAGTGGGCTTTCCGACGACGTCGCCTTTATGCCAAAGGCTCAGTGTCACTCTGCTCTTTACAGGAGGTTTTAGCCAAAACCCAGGGTCAAGAGATCTTCTTCACCAGCTATTTCCATCAAGTTCCTTCCTTCAGTCCTGGCCCCCCATGATGAGTACTTCACTCTCTGGCTAGTACGTGGTTTACACAGAATGCATTTGGATCCTTCATGTTCAAAGCAGCGCCACTCGCATTTCTCTTTTGAATCAATGGTACAAGGACGATCTTGGGCATTCAGTAATTTTTCAGTGTCAGTGTGGAGTGATTAGAGTGGCCTACATGAGGCCTGATTCTGGTGGCTGTCTTGGTACCAAGGCCCAGGAGATCAGAGGTATGATGAGCAAGTCCAGATTATGGGCCACCTTTTGGGCCTTTTTCCATTGTCTTTCCTGTTTCAGGGTCTGATTCTCTGCCTTAGTCTACACAAAGAGATCGATTCCGTGCAAAATTCCTGCTGATTCTGCTTTATCGGAACCTACCACTACTGCTCTGCTCTGGGTCATTCAGTACACACTGGAACCATTCATTCACCCCAAACAACAAACAACCAGTAAATCCTGGCAGTAAACACAAAGAAAGGCACGGACTGTACATGATGCAAGAAGGATGACTGGATAAACATCAACTGTGTGGTTTCAGTTTTTGCATTTGAGGCCATCGCACACGTGACTCAACATACCAAGGCAGGAAGCAGCCAGGGTGGGAAAATCCCACAAACAAATCCACCAAAGAGTCAGTATAGGGCTCAAACCCACAACAGGCAGAAAAGTTCTAAACATTACACGAATCAAACCCCCCAGTGAATTCTCGGGTACAAATACAAAAATAAAAAGATTTTTTTCTCAGATGTGCAATAGGTAAACTATGGGATAACACTGAATATTCAAACTGCTTTAATGCTATATACAAAGCAGCTGTAATGAAAAGCCTCTGTCTTTTCTTTGTGTGCAGGATCAGCATCAGGGTTCACAGATGATTATCCCTACAGTTGGGACCTATCCAGCCTACCATGCCCCCACTCATAAATACACGGGTAAAAAGGTAAGGAAAAAACATCAAAGGATGTTCTGCCATACCCCATATGTCCTCTTGTATGTGCATATGCACACACACACACACACACACACACACACACACACACACACACACACACACACACACACACACAGGCACGCACACTCGCATACACACAGAGGCATGCACGTATACGTACACACATGCATGCATACACACACACACACGCACACACACACACACACACACACACACACACACACACACACACACACACACACACACACACACACACACACACACACACTTATATCTTTCTGTCACTCGATCTGTCTGTTTGTCTATCCATCTATCTATTCATCTGCCTATGATTTAGACCTTGATGTTGAATATTGGGAATTGTACAGATGAGAGAAAACTCTTGTTTCTTGTAAAGTGAGGTAAGAACTTTCTTGATTCAGACAAATCTTAATAAAATATATATCTGATTTTCTTTTAATGGATAGAGTATCTACTATGATGGTTATTGAGATGAGTGACATGTATTAGCCATAGAAAAGTATTGCAATAAACCATTATTCAATATTTGCATTTCCTTATTTATGTCATTGCCGTACGGTACCAAAAAACAAAACAAAACAAAAAAGAAAAACAGTACCTTGACCTCACATGAACAAGAATAGACAGAATTATTCTCTCTCTCTCTCTCTCTCACTTTTTCTCTCTGTCCCCCCCTCTCTCTCTCTCTCTCTCTCTCTCTCTCTCTCTCTCTCTCTCTCTCTCTCTCTCTCTGATAGATAAATAGATAGATAGGTAGATATGCTTGAGGAATATGCATGCTCACATACATGCACACACACAGGCATGTTTTCATACAGACTCACACTCAAACTACACACACAAGTATGCTTATATATTTATGATACACTGCTTTTTTAGTGTAAATAAATGTACACCCATACATAACTTAAATGAATATTTCGGGTATTCATTTGTCAAACAATTTTGGCCCTTTCAAAGTTTTCCAGCTGATTTATACAAAACCAGCACAAGACAGTATGTAAAAATTACTTCAGTGTGATAGATACCACAGGTATAGGTATTTGATTAATTCATTCATTTATTCGCATTTGATTGTTTGTGGATGAGCAGATTTGTCCCAGACCTGACGGAAAGCTGTACCATGATGCTGTGTGCCCTGTGGACCTGAAAATTTTTAACTTGAAAAAATATGGAATGTTTTTGTATTTTTCAAAAGACCCCATTAAAAGTGATACACATGCCAAATTTCAAGGCCATAGGTTTATAGTTTTTTTGAGATATTGAGCTTTAAAATTGGGTAAAAAAATGGCGTTTTTTTTTCACGTTTTGCCAAAGGGCCATGTTTGGACCCTCATATCTTCTGAACTATTCACCTAATATACTCTCAGATTGGCAGAGTTATTATCTGTGATGGATACACTGAGCCTATTTTTTTCCAGAGCTCAATGATTATTCATTTTTTAGCTGTGCCTCTTCAAAAATGACTAAAATGCTGATTTGTCGACGTGTCATTTTGTGGCAAACACAGGGTACCGTTACTTAACAACCCATAACTCTGGAACGACACATGCTACAGACAAAGTAGAGGTATCAAAATAATCAGCATTGAAGAAGGAACCTAAAGGTAAAAACATCCATGAGTTCAACCTTCACCTTTATGTACAAATTACATCAAAGTAACAAAAAATCACATACATTCCACATATATTCCGTCATTATCACGGGGACAGAATCAAATGCTCAAGAATTTCACCAAGCAAATATGTTCCAAATAACAGGCAAATAATGAAATATATGTCCAAAAGGAACAGTAAATCACAACTGTCTTAAAAACTTTTTCAAATACCAGAAAAATCACCCTCTTTCCATGTTCCTGTTTTTCAATCACCATTAAGATAAAACTGGCCATCTCCATTTTGTACCCCAACATTAACAGTACTTTTTAACATATTGTTTGTATCTTCTTTTCAGGGGTTCCCTGCTGGGTACAGTCAATGCTCCAAACTCTGTTCTTTGGTAGAATGTTGAAGTCTGAATAAAAGACATATTTACTTGCAACTTCCCCAGTGGAGTCTGACAACGGCCATCTAAACAGGTTTTCTGTTCCTTTCTGGTCCATGAAGGAAATGCAAGCAAGGTCAGGTCTAACAATTTCTAGTACTTGACCAATGTAAAATGCATCATCATAGAAAACTGCTACTGACTGTCCCTGGCCTGAGAAATTGAATGGAAATTCATAGTCTGATTCATCATCAGAAGACTGATGACAAATATTTATTTCATGTTCCAAAAGTGCTGAATGATCTGGCTCTTGTGGTTCTTCTTCAGTGCTACTGTCAGATTCTTGCAGGTACTGGTCATCTTCTGAAATTTATCACACACACACACACACACACACACACACACACACACACACACACACACACACACACGCATGCATGCAAACACACACACACACACACACACACACACACACACACACACACACACACACACAATTTTGAATAAACTGAACACAGTTAATAACTGGACATTTGTTTTGATCTATCAGTGATGAAAATGGATTGTTTGAATTCAGACTGTGAATGAAAGTGCATGATAACTTTGAAGAACATTTTTTTTTTTTTTTATATATAAGTTCTTCTATCATTTATGGATATATGATTCAACAGTAAAATTTTTTTTAAATACACATTGCCACAATTTTCAATAAGACTTTTAAGTGAATGCTACCAGCTACACACACACACACACACACACACACACACACACACACACACACACACCAGCTAGTCATTTTATTATAATACATGCTTCAAGTTTCCAAATTCTGATTTTCTTACTCCTATCTTTTAGTACATATGCACACTCATACTGCAGCTTCAAGCTAACATTCTTTAATTATTAGTTAATGAGTATTTTTTTTTACTTTTTTTTAGTTTTTTTTTTTTTCCTTTTATCTCATTTATTTATCAATTTATTGATTTTATTAATTCATTGATTCATTTTGGTACAACAGTACTGCAAATTAATCCAAAACAACTGCTACTTTCAATTTCATTGATTGAGGTCTGAAACCTGAGTTATCGTCCTGTCGTCGAAGTTACAGCTGCCAAATTTTAATCTTACTTCGTAATTTTCGCTCTAGACAAAAAAATCATAAACCTTTTTATAAAAAATCTGAACGAGCTTGGGTAAAAGTTATTCTATGAAATTGTTTTAAAAACTAAAAGGTTGATCACCGATTGCAACCATTAGTACTGATCACGGGAGCTAACAACCACCACTCGACCGAGCACATGTCTGATGAAAAAAAAAAAACTTCTAAAATAATTTCCAGAGTTAAGAAACACAAATTCCTTGAAAATAACAGGGCAAGGGCTTAAACAAATGAATCGTTCGCATACTTACCAAGATCACGCTCAAAATCGTTGAGATCCATCGGTTTAAACTCGCCACTCGACTCGAACATCGTGTCAGCTTCGTACCCCCCCCCCCCGTGTCGGAATGCTGAATGCCGATTGGACTACGGGGTTCTCTCTTTATCCTGGCCGGAACTTATACACACAGCAGCCTGTGCGTCCTTATATACACGAACGAAAAGAGCATTGATTTTTCTACAAAACGAGTGGTCTTTCAATATGTTTTGTTCAGAATTAGCGATGTTGATATGCTTTTGAAGTTTATGCTAGTCTTTCGGCACAAAATTTGCGGCACTTAATGAAAAGGAACTATGACGAACTTTATACCGATCAATTCTGCAGGTTTTTCTGTTTCATATGGTACCAACATCGTCGCTGTGCATATAGTGTGTCAAAGTTCCGAACACTTTTCCGGATGTTGTTGTTTGCGGGTCACGGATAGCCCGCGGCTTGAATCGTTGCACAAGCTCGCCAACGCAGTGTATGGTTTGTGTGTTTAGATCGTTCACAATAAAAGCACACTTCTTTCATACCATTCTTGTTCCAACGTACATTGAATTTCATTGGGATCGAATGAACGGTTGTTGATTTACAGACAATTAAACAGAGGATGGGTCGAAATCAAAGTTCGCAAAATCTGTTCAGTTCACAAAAATCATTTCAATAGTGGGTGTGGCCACCGCCATTGGCGAGACATTCCACGCAGCGACTCCTCATCGAGTTGACCAGTGTTCTGATGACCCTCTGAGGGATTCTCTGCCATTTGCAGCATTTGGAAGAGATCCTGGCGGTCTCTGGGAGGTGGATGGTTCTCCTTCACACGTCTCCCCAACTCATCCCACATATGCTCGATGGGATTGAGGTCGGGACTATACGCCGGGAAGATCATCCTGTTGATGCCGGCCTGCACAATGAAGTTTTCGGCCACCCGGGCCCTATGTGGCCGAGCATTGTCGTCTTGGAAGACTGCCATGGGTCCTATCCGTTGCATGGTCGGAACAACGAAAGGCGCCAGGATTTCATCCCGATAGCGGATGCCTGTGAGGTTTCCATCAATATGGTAGAGTGGTGTCTTGTGGTGGAGGCTGAAGGCACCCCATACCAACAGATCCTCCCCCAAAGGCCCTGGTCTGGCGAACAGCTGCATCAATGTAACGTTCACCAACACGCCTCCAAACTCTAGTTCGGCCGTCATTGTGTTCAAGACTAAACCGCGACTCATCTGAAAAGAGGACCTGGGACCACTGTTGTTGGTTCATCTCTCATGACGATGGCAGAAAGCTCGCTCGGCGAGCCAGCCTATGGGCTGCTAGCAGTCGTGGTCGAACAGCTGGGCGACGTGATCTGAGGCCGAAGTGGTGAAGACGGTTTCGTATGGCTTGACGGCTGAGGATGGTGTTATTTGCCATACGAAGCTGCCTTGGGATGCTGGTGGAAGTGGTATCCCGCTGCAATAGGGCCTGCCTCTCGATGAAAACGATCTTCTCTGGGAGTAGTCTGCCTAGGCCGACCTGACCGTGGCCTCTCTTCAACGCTGTTGGTCGCCCTAAAACGCTGATTCAGTCTAACAATAACTGAATGATGCACACCAAGTCGTCGCGCCACTTCAGCCTTTGCAATGCCATCTTGTATCCACGCAATCGCCCTGGTTTTGTCAAAGTGCTAAGTTTTCTTCGTGGTGGCATGGTGAGAAAAGGGCTGACAGTAACCAACCCCGCGCTTAAACAGCCAAAAGAAGGGGCATAAAACTCACTTGAGAGACTGCTCTTGCACGGGAAAAAAAGAATTTTTTCATTTTACACATCTTGTGTCGCCAGCAAGCTTGATGCAAAACAGGCACAGTTAACGCAACTTTGCACTTTTTATCCGCGCGGTAACGAGGTCACCAAGACCCAGGAAACCAGGGTGCAGGGAGAGGGGGGGGGGGGGGGGGGGGGGGGGGGGGGGGGGGGGGGGAGAAAAAGACATGGCAAAACTTTGGAAGAAGATGGGAGTGGTGGTGTCAGTAGTTGTCAGTAATAACACATTCCTAATTTAGATGACCTCCAAAATTTGGAAAGAGAGAGTGTTTGTTACCGCCAAGGACACAGACAAGCACAGTACAGGACTAGACACAATGCATTTCGACCTCTTGTGTCTTCATCAGGTGAAAACAAATGACAGTGACAAAAAGAACATGTGGAGGACGAACAGAGAAAGTGAAGCTAAGTGGCTACATGTTCTTTTTGTCACTGTCCTAAATGTTATTTGTTTTCACCTGAGAAGACCCAACAGGTCGAAATGCATTGTGTCTAGTCCTAACTTTGCTTCATTTTCCGCCTTCTAGTCACTCCATTTTGAAACTAGATGACCTCCTTCAAGGCTGATGCCACTGATTAGTGTTCTCATATACAGAAAGGCTTCTCTTTATAAGATATAAGGCTGTTCAAGATCGACACAAACAGGGGCCTCTACTAGATGTTGCCGTCGTAATTAGTAATGTGCTCCAGTACAATGTGAAAATACTTAGTTCCAAACAAAGTACAACTATTCCGGGTTTCCAAACTGCATGAATTTTATATTTCTTTGGTGGCTGGCATGGAGGGTTTCTGCACTTGTGTACTTGATGCAATATGAAAAGAAATACATCTGCAGTTTGTCTAATATCACGAATAGTAGATAGACGTTAAATGAAGGACACACATATGAAGAGCTCCATCATTTTCAGTTTTAGTTTGTTTTCCCAGAGATGGGGTTGCAGCATTCAGACCATTCTGTATACACCGCACCACATCTGCAGGGAAAGTGCCTGACCAAAATGTAACCCAGTGCCCAAAGTTAAGCCAGAGAAAGATAGCAACATACATACAACAGTACCCAGTGTTCTCAAGCAGACACCCATCCAAGTCACTTGAGCATGAAACTGCTTAACTTCAGTGATTGGAGTAAATGACCATTTTTTTCAGTGTTAACAAACATTCAGTGTGAAAATGACCTGTTCTTTCAGTGTTAACAGAGGCTTAGTGTGTGTCACTTCAGATTATGTTGTTACTGATTTTCTTTCTTGTGTAGTTTTGTTACGGGAAGGGTTTCAAGAAAACTAAGGCTTTGTGTTGTTTTTTTTTCTTCTCTTGTGTTTTACTTTTGTCTTCATATTGTCAAAATGAACAGGCCTGAGTGTGTTATCTGCTTCATTTTTTTTTTTAATTCATTATTCTGTATGTATTTAAAGGACTATATTTATTTAATCATTTTTGTTGGTTTTCAGATTTATACCCACTGTCTAAGATCCACCTTGCATCAAACCCATTCCATCCTCCATGGCTTCCCAATGTGTCATGGACACCCTGGGATGAGTTGAGATCATACGATGATATCGCTGCTGCCATGAACCTCAGCTATCCATTTGGCTCTGTTCCTTTACCCTATCAGGTACAATGTGTGTGTGTATGTATGTTGCTGTATGTGCATGATTGTATTTGTATATGAAAATAACTTCTACCATGCAGTAGTGCCAGATGTATCATTCTGTAACAGGATCCTTTTGATACTATCTTGCACTAGCTCTGCATTATCTATCCACAGGCCTTAGATTGCTGACAGAAGACTAAAAGTAACTCGGTGATTATAAGCAACTTTGGGTAGTAGGCCTGGATTGGTCCCAGATTTATCACACTGTTTGTACACTTATTGAACCCAAGATGCTGTACTAGGCTATATCCTTTCTCTTTCCATTTGTTTTCTTTTTTTTTTTTTTTCTTATGCCGTCTTCTGCTATCTCTGGTGTGAAGAATGAATAGGTGAAGAACTTGAGCCAATTTTTTAATTATGACTCTTTCAGACCTGTTACAGGAAAACGAATCTATCTTTTGTAATAAACAACAAAATATGGCTCATCCATGTGTGAAAATAATGAAGCAGCTGAAATTGTACCAGCACTGCAAAAAATAGATGTACAATATCAGTAAAGAAAAGCATATTATCATAGCAGTTTTGAAATATTTTTTAATTTGGATTTGCCCCATATGTGAATAAAACGCAAACTTTGGTGAACTTGAATTGTCACAGAAAGGGAACTAACTCCACAAAAGTCTGTATACTGACAGTGAACTTTGAAGCAAGCATGAGTTTCTTTTCTAAACCACTAAAAATGACTCAAGGCATACCCCTCACAGAGCAATGTTTAGAAGCCAGAACACTAGTTGTGGACCATTGTGGGTGTATTAACATCAGCACCAAAATACACTATCTTCTAAACCTTGCAAACACTGTTTCTATACATAAGAAAATCATTTTTCATTGTGTGTATTCCCAAGCCAGAATATCCAATGCATTCTGTACATTGCACCACTTTTGAACATTGAGTATTCTGCTTCAGCAGAATGAGTTGCTGTTGCTGTTGTTTTCAAAGAGTAATGTACACTTAGGACTGAGCTTGAGCTTTTCCTGGTTAAATTCTGTAGAAAAGGCCACTGTAATGTCTATCAAGGTGGTGCTGTGGTCTGTGTTGAAATCAGAGACATTGACTGGTGGGAGTTTGGGGCCCCAGGCTGACTCTTACGCAGACCTGAATGTGCTTTGCACTGAAAGGTAAAGACTAGAGACATACAGTCAAGTTTTAAACTTGTAGTGTACCCATCTTTAATTATAAAAATCATGTTATTTCGTTAATGATGAACATTTTAAGTGTTTGTGTCAAAAGTGAATGTGACATAAACAGAAAAGTAAAAGAGCAGATTCCTCTACATGCTCAAGCAAGGTAACATTTCCCACTTATACGTTGGCACTAAATCATTCACTCCACCATTGAAAAAGACCAGCTATAACCTAAACATGACAAATTGTGCATATTTGCTATGTGTGTGTATGCGTTTTGGTTTGTTTTGTTTGATTTTATTACCAGCAAAAGAGATGTTGATTATTAATTCAAAAAAGAAATTATCAAGCCATTGTGTGCTAAAGAGATCTTCATGTATTTTTCTGTGCTTCATATTTTTGAGAACAGACTATATGTCATGGAGCAAAAAATACCCACTGACTGAACAAACGCTGATGGGCTGTCTTGCATGTCAAACAAAACATCACATGTTCATTGAGAGTCATGTATCGTCATCGGCTGAACATACTATTTTATTGAAATGTACCAAACTTGATTATTATTTGTCAAAGAGCATCGACAGTAGATCAAAAGCATTGTGTCCAAACTGACACTAAAGTGATTCAAACCAGGAAAATTGCTACATTCATCATATAAGGGAAGCAACTGCTATGAAACTGAATGAACACTGAACTGCTTTCAACAGTATTTCCCACTGTTTCAATCTCTAATAGCTGGGGTAAAACGTCTTTAATTCCACATGAAATATGAGTGATGCTGCATGCAAAAATCATGAATAAGGGTCAAATTTTACAAAATGAGGTAAGAATCTTTATTGATAAACTGACATAAAATTCTGAACAAGAGGGGAAAAAAACAGATTTCAGGTGTCTTCTAGTTTTTGAGAAGTGTGCATATGAATTTAGAATAATACTAAGTCTCCAATTAACATATTTTGAGTGAAATCAAGTCCAAAATTAAACTAGAGCTGGTGATTTTGCGATGATTTCTGCATGCCGTGTCAGAAATCTCTGGCACATTGTCAACCAGGAAAACTAAGTATAGAATGTACAGCACAGCTGAAGTGCCAGGTGTGGCATTTCACAGTGAAATCTTTGATTTCAACAGACTTTATCGACCACTGAAATCTCCACACCCCACTCAAGTTTTGCTCCATTTTCATTCATCTTGCCTGGAAAACATCACACCAGCCAGACGTGTAGTTGTTGGTTGTTTACAGTTGAAACTGCGGCAGAGCTACTCGGCAGCGGCCAGTTACACAGATGCTCAGGTGGGCCGAGTTCTGCATGCCCTGGACCAGTACGGCTTAGCCAACAACACCATCATCACTTTCCATGGGGATCATGGTAGGTTGGGAAACAGTGTCCTGTGCTCTGACACATCGCCTCTGATGAGCTTAGTGCTTTACACACAGGATGAAAAGGATAACAGCACACAACACACACAAATGCGCATGCACACATATACCTTCCCCAGCATGCGCACACACACATACATACTCACTCACACACTCACACTCATGAATGCACGCATGCACATGTGGACACACACACACACACACACACACACACACACACACACACACACACACACACACACACACACAGACCCTGCCTCCTGGAGGCAGCCTAAAGAAACTCTAAGCAGGGCTTGTCGCTCCACCTGTGCCCTTTGATACATGATCAAGGCCGCAGGACGGTAGAGATGTCAGACTTTTGAAGCGTAGGTCATGCAGACCTACTATTTACTGTCAGAGAATAGTAAGAACAAAAAGATTGAAAATTTGTTTTGGGATAATACTTTTTGCGGTAGGTTCACTAATTTGATCAGTGTTCATTTATTTTGTACAGATATCTCTTAGATTTTTGGCATGTTTTTTTCTTATACCTAGGGCTATAATATCTGCAAATAATATTTGATTTGTTCATTATGAGTATAATAAATAATCTTATAATTCAACTTTTTAAAAAAAAAATCATATTTTGCAAGCATACAAAACCCCACAGCAGCAAAACAAAAAAACATACAAACCCAGTAAAAAGTGGTTTTAGTGTTTACTGAACACCTGTGTAAATATTTGGTAGTGAATTTACAACCCACAATTGTTGATTTATATGATAAATGTATGCATTTCTGGGGTACAGTACAATCCAGGTATCAAGGGACACAATTTTTGTTTTTCTTAGGTAGGCTCACTGATATGCCCACTGCTCTTTCAATTCTTGACATATATCTTAGATACTTGGGAAATTTTCTTGTTATATCCTTGGCTACAGCCAGACATCACAATAGTTTGATTTTGTTTGTAATGAGTAGAGACCAAAAATATACATATAATGATGAATGTTTTGTTTGAAAAAACAGACACTTTCAGAACATAAACAAAACTATAGCACTAAAAATCACAATGAAATACCACAAAAAACTGGTGTTAGTATCCTTTGAACTTCAGGACCAACATCTATATTCACAATAAAGCTTGACAATACATAAATTGTTTAGCAACCCATATCATAGGGGGCACTCCAGCCCAGGTAACGTGGGAAAGAAGATGGGAACTGCACATTATCCACAGCATCAGTCTGCACATCTTGCAAGCCTCTTGGGAATTTGTCTGTTTAGCAGAGATGAACTAACAATAACAACACTAAGTGTAACTTCCAATTATTGTCAGTTTTCTTTCACACATGTGGTTTGGTTCACTCATGAACTAAGTGCGATTGATAAAAAGTCATCACCACACAGAAGGTAATAAGTAAAACATTGCAAAACCAACCACACCAAAAAAAAAAAAAAAAAAAAAAAAAAAAAAAAAAAAAAAAAAAAAAAAAGACTGCTAAGATAGGACTGAGCTATAAAAAGGCCACACCACAGATGATGAAAGCACACTAACAACTGAAAAATAAACCGGTGTCGCAGAGAATACACCACACCACAGAACCTATGGACAGAAGGATCAGGATCCCACACTACTGTCAATAAATGCCAGTTATAGTTGACTGACATACATTTGGGTACACACACACACACACACACACACACACACATACACACACACACACACACACACACACACACACACACACACACACACACACACACACTGTGCACAAGCACCATATTCAAAAGCAACACACACACACACACACACACACACACACACACACACACACACACACACACACACACACACACACACACACAGCACCACATGCAAAAGCACCACCCATACACCCACACCATGCACAAACACTACACAAACACACACACACACACACACACACACACACACACACACACACAATGTATACCCACACCATGCACAAGCACTGCACTCTCTCTCTCTCTCTCTCTCTCTCTCTCTCTCTCTCTCTCTCTCTCTCTCTCTCTCTCTCTCTCTCACACACACACACACACACACACACACACACCACACACACACACACACACACACACACAAGCACCACATTCAAAAGCTACACACACACACACACACACACACACACACACACACACACACACACACACACACACACAAACTCCATTGAAATTATCAATGTTCACCTTGATACTGGATCACCTGTGAAAAAAAAAGGTCGAGATTTGGGCAATCAGCACTGGCCTCTGTCCATTCTGAAACAAGTTTAGACTGACGAGTGCCACACCCTCTTCCTCTGCCACGCCCCCCCTCACACTGGACCCTCGCCGTTGTCCTGAACCCCCTCCCCTTCCTCGACTCTCCTCCCGACCTCTCACGAAAGGAGGGTGTAAGGCAGTCGACGTAGACGGAATCGGCTCGTTTCTCTCCGATTCGGGCCCACTTGCGCCGGTATCGCTCGGTTTGAAGTCGAGGATCAGCTTCGTCATCAATACCAATCTCCGATAGCAAAGGGTGGTGTTGATTGTGATCGCTTTATTCCTCCTCCGAATCGCTTCGTTCCACTTCTCTGAAGTCTTCGTCATCGTTTTCACGGTCTCGGATAACTTCTTGAAGCACTTCAAGAGCCATAGATCGTTTGAAAACGGCACGCGCCTGATCGAACTGCCTGCTCGACTCGTCATCTTGAACCGAAAATGACTCAGCCGAACTTTGCCGAAGTTATCGTCCGAGCGGACGCGAGGTCAGTCAGCGACCCGCGCGGAAGGGAAGAAACCGTCCTTTAGGGTCCCTACTACCGTTTAAAACATTTTTTCTCTCCTTGCCTCCCTTTTTTAAATCGCCGAATTTTGATGATGAAATTACCTCGAACGCCGTTCGTGCAAGGGCACACAGCTTTCCCGAAACCACCACGAACGCCGTTCGTGCCAGGGCAGTCAACGGGTTAAGACTGGCAGTGTATTGTTTCGTTCTTGCTGTTCCGTAGCAGTCAAGTGCCAGGATATTGTGATGGATGCTTTGTCAGTCAGCAGTCTTCACAGCCATCGGTCCTCAGTTGCGTGCCACAGGGTAGATATATTGTAATCAGTCCAGTTATGTGAATTTCCAAATCTCTTTGACCGAGACTAGTAGCCTCCATGGTTCCCTGTAGAATCACCTTGGACAGAGAGTAATACTGGCACTGGACAAGTTTATGGCACTTAATTACTGCCAGGTAAAAACTCTCGTCTGCCAGCCTTCATGTTGACTTGTTGCCATACACCGTCATTGACCTTGTGTTCCTGGTAGGGGAAGTGGAGAATCCACCTGAAGTAATGAAGTCTTGCAGAGGTTGGAGATCATCCTTGACTGGCAGAGTTGACATACAGTCTTGGCAAGGCAGACAGAGCCAGTACAGGCTTTATTTTGACCTTTTTTTTGTCAAGCTTCCTGTCTGGTCACAAAGTGAAAACAAAGCGCTTGAAACGGTCTGTTTTTCTCCATTGTGTGTTGGGCTCAGTGTGATGAAGACTGCTGATTGGTACCTGGGAACTGCTGTCCAAGGTGTGGTTGTTCACCTAAACAGATTCGGCTGTTATGTAGTTACTGCATGCTTTCTCCATTCTGATGGTTAGCCTACAGAGTCCCATTTCACTGTCTCTCTGTAGGTTGACGCCATCAATGAAACATACATGTCCATCTCCTCTTTGTCAGCTGTAGAGCTACACTGCTAATCTGTATGTCTAGGGATATGTTTCAGTGAAAATCATATCACCAGCACAGTGAGAGGGATCAGTTCTACACAAGTAATAGTCAATGAGCTCTACACAATAATGTTACTGTCAGCAAACAGGAGTAATGTTCTCCATATAAAATTTACAGCAATGTTTATACACGATGAAATGAAACTTGAAGAACAGATTTCATATTCTGTCAGATGATGGCCTAAAGATTTGAGGGGAAAAAAAAAATGATCATATAATTCTTTTCTCACTTTCTTCTTCTTTTCGCACATACACACAAACATGCAAAAATTCAACAAGGGAAAATAAAATGTTAGATCTTCTGGAGCCAGATCATACACAATTTTTATTTAGACTGAACTGTTGTTCATGATGCAAAGTGTCACAGCAGGAGCAGATTATTGTTCATGACTCATGGCATCATAGTTTCATTAGACTGCTGTTCATTACAGTATCTCAGTTTAGTTACATCATTGTTTACTGCTGATCATGGTCTGGTGAAAAACCAGAAAATGGGATGGGGATGATTGAACATGTGACGAACCAAAAGGAATAGCCAAAGGAAATGGTTCAGCTTCCTGTCAGCTGATAATGATGCCCCGCCCATTGCTAAAATGCAACAGGTGGCCCCCTCAAAACTCCAGCCACACTGCCAGCTGCCAGTCACAACTGATAGGATATTGCAGATTTGTCGATGCGAGGTCACCTGACTGGAGGTGACCTCACACCTCCTCCCATCCAGAAAAAGAAAGAAAAAGAAGGTTACCCACCAGTAATAGGATTCTGATTGCCATCACTCTCTGAAAATTAGAAAAGAAAAAAAAGAAAGAAAACCGCCAATTAAATTGCAGACTATTTCAGTCCATAAGGCAAAATTACTTCCCTTGGCCTGACAACAAATTTTTTCCACATCACTATAAAGCTCAGCTGATTGTTGCACCATAAACTGTAAGATCATCTGTGCATATTCCTGCAATTTTATACATTGTCAGAACAAAACAACAACAACACAAAGAAAAAAAAGAGAGAGGTGGAGAGAGAGAGAGCGAGTGAAGGCAAAATAGTTTCCATAGCAAAAGGGCACGAATAAAACTGCTGCTAAGTATCCACTGTTTAACATTAGTTTTCAGTTCATGCAACCACTAACAAATATGTAAAAAAGAAACCACCAGCCACCAGTTCCTCATAAAAAAGAAAAGTGAGTAGAAGAAGGGAAAAAAAAAAACCTCATTTCCTTACCAGGTTTTCCATTCCTTTGACCCTCCCCCACCTAGAAGTTGCCCTACCACACCACCATCAGCAGCCCCAGCCTCAGACCCTGGCGCAGTGAAATTTTCAACAGTCATGATGTAAATCTGTCCATTTGTGCGTAAAAATTCTACTACCCCCTGTACACTGAACGTGGTCAGGCATATTGGATGTGCATACTCCTCGAGTGCCTTGTAATTGTAGTTGGCGAAAGGTTGTGTTTTTTTTTTTCTCTCTCTTTTATTCTTTCTTCCTAGAGTGTTGAATCAAACTGTTTGAACATTTTGATGCGTCTACATCTGTATTTTCAGAGTTGCCAAGTTCTATGCTTTTGGGGTAGCATGCTACAATGCTACATAGCTGCACTTATGATGAAATGCTACGCCATGAAATAAAAAGATGGTAAAAGTTAAAAATGACATGCTTCATGGACTTCATGGCAGCTTTGATAGAAGCAAGTCAGCATAGATCTGTTGACTGTAGATCTATTTCATTAAAGAAATTCCCACATTCAGTAAGTTGAGGATGAAAAGATAGAAGAAAAATTGCCAAGGACAGTCATGATTTTACCACCTTGTCGATTATTTTTGTTGTAGGCCTTTTTTTTTTTTTTTGTAGCTAAGTAGTAAAACTACATGATCTGTAGACAGATTTCCATCTTTTCAGTTAGCTATAAGAAGTGAAGTGTGACCGAAAATGCTACAGAGCAGACTTTTTTTTTATAGCATACAGGTGCTAAACTTAAGTATGGAATGCTACACTTAAAATATCAACACTGTGCTTTTGAGACCTTGACAGGTACTGGAATAAGGAGATTATGGACTTTATTTCAAAGTAGACAGTTTTATCAAAGTATTTAATAATTGAGCTCCCTCCAGACTAACTTGTGAAACTTTCCTCTGCAGGATGGCAGCTGGGCGAACATGGTGAATGGTGCAAACACACCAACTTCGACATCGCCACCCCGGATTCCCATGCTGGTCTATGTTCCCAACGTCACCACAAAGCAATTGACTCCAGGCAAAATTTTTCCATTCCAGGATGCCCTGAGTAACAGTCTCAGATTTGCATCAGAAAAGCCGAACTTGAATCAGGGCTTAGTTAGCGATGCTTTTGCTGAAGCTGTTGACCTATATGCTACTATTTCTGAGCTGGCCGGTTTGGATGTTCCGCCCACCTGCCCCGACATTCCCTTTCACGTGGAGTTCTGCACAGAGGGAGCTAGCCTGTGCCCGTCATCAAGAACTTGACCTCTCCTGACAGCAAAAACGCCAAGCCTCTGATGTGGAAACCGGCCATTTTCAGTCAGTACCCCCGCCCTTCGTTCAACCCCAACCATGATAGCATTAACCCTGTACTGTCCGACATTCACATCATGGGGTACACGATGCGCACAGAGCAGTACCGCTACACGGAGTGGATGGCCTACAACCACAGCATCTTCAGGGCTGACTGGAGCCGTGTGAAGGCCAGGGAGCTGTACATCTACGCGTCAGACCCTGAAGAGAATCTCAACGTGGCGCAAATTCCTGCTTTCCGCCCTCTGGTGCAATCGCTGTCCAAGCAGCTTCGTGAGGGATGGAGGAGGGCCTTGCCTAAACCCTAAGTTATGTCCAACGAATGCTGTGAATACAAATGGTGCACCGGAGTGGTAAAAGGGACGCTAATCCTAGGCCATCCTCTGCACAAATGAGGGTATAATACACAGCTGGTTTTCCTCTTATTTTGCTAGTTTTTCATCTAAAGATCTCAGAATGTGATCACTTATCAAGTGACCTTCTGAACAACTGTGCAGTTACATGACATAAATACATATTTTGGTATGAAAGAAAAAGAATTTTGTTTCATTTGTTTGTCTTTCGTTTTATGTCACAAGTCCTGAAGATGGTGTGTGACCGAAAATTAAAGATTTTTGTCTTGTTTTTGTTTTCTATTTTCAAATCTTCTAAGCATCCTCAAAGACAGTTTGTATATTGTTCACAGAAGACCGGCAGTCAAGAATCTTTTTTTCAGAAGTTTGTTTTATTGCATGAGACCTCATTATGTTGCTTCTTCATCCTTCGACTGCCATCTCGTACAAAGCACCCAGATGCCATCATGTGCATCGCATAGGTGCCAGTGTCATCACAGGACGTCCTTACAAACCAAAGATGGAAGTGTTCCAACTCATTACATTCAGCTAGGTGATTCATTTGCGTCACTTATACGTGACCAGTTGCCCAACGGCAGTGCGATGGAAACCTGTCAGAGTTTGAGCCGCACCCACCTGACCCCACCCACCCTCTGACCCCTCCTTGTTAACCATGACGAAACGTTCACTATGAGGCAGTGGTTGTGTGATCAAATTTCTTGTAATGGTTGCACACTCAAAAGGGGTGTTTCTTACGGTTTTTGCAGTGGAGCAAAGTCTATTGATAGCTGACTGACATGTTCAGTGCACATTTGTCGTCGATTAGTGTGCGAGGGAAGGGCTTGAAATGTGGTCACCCTCAATTTGGGGAGGGGAGGGGGGGCATAGCGCAATCACATTTTTCAGTCATTAGCTGCGTAGAGGGTAGAATAATGGATGTGTGTATTGGTTTTTGTCTCGGTTCAGTCCACACAACATGCGTGGATCAGCTCTTTTTTTTTGTTGTCTTTGAGCTGTTCTTGCAGCAGAGGGATGAAGGAAAATTCTGCTTTTGCTCTGGTATATAGGAAACCAAAAGGGCACTTCTGGCAGTCAGATGTTTGAAATTCATTTGTTTTACCAGTCAGTTTGCAAAGGTTGGGTTTGGAATTCCTTTTTCTTTTCATAACTGTTTTGCTGTGAATGAAGGATATGATTCCTAACATTGAATGATGTACCGGTAAATATGCTATTTAACTATATATATTGCGTTTTGACTTTAATGAACGTTTGAGAACCTCTTATTTTACATTTTGAAGTGGATTCATTCTATATCATGTACATTGTTGATTTTGTTATATCTAGAAACTTGTTTTGGCATTATATAAAAATTTGAGAACCTCTTATTTGTATTTCAAAGTGAATTCATTTTTTATCACAGACGTTGATTTTCTTATAACTAGGAAATTGGAGTGATCAATCTTTTTTTTAATATGTTTGTTAATCAGCATTCGTTTTAAATCCTGCACACATTTGTTGATCTGTTGCCTGTTGATACTTGTTGATTTGGAAATCATATGAATTATATCATCTGAGTTCTGCATATGTTTGTTGATTTGGGAATCATGAATTATATGATATCTGAGTTTACATATGTTTCTTAATTTTGAAATCATATGAATTATACATCTGAATTCTGCATATGTTTGTTGATTTTGAAATCATATGAAGTGTATATTTCGAAAGTTCTGCCTACACTTTGACTTGCTTCCACATGGTGCCTGATCCCCTGGTCATGCATGCTGAAATGCATATGGCCGCCTGCACTCAGTCAGAGACATGACATCAATCTTTGTTCAAATCTAGCTCCTTGAGCCCTTATTCTTGCATAAACAATACGTACAGGGAGAGTATATCAAAACTATTTCCTTTTGTTTCATACTTCTGTAAGCAGGCAAATTTCGAGTGAATTTGTAGTTTTTCCCCTTAATTTTGTCTGTGGAGCCAGGGAAGTGATGTTACAGTAAATTGTAGTGGAAGATCTGAGTAGAGTACTTTTAAGATAATGTTACCATGAGGTAAATCGTTGTGGAAGATCCCAGTACAGTACACTTAAGCTAAAAATTTAAGCAAAGTATAAATTACTTGTTTGCAGAAAATATATCTGACCCATGACACTGTCAAGTTTTATATGCGTTTTCTGCAATATGTGATGATACAGCCTGTCAAATAAGGTGATGAAGGATTTGTATATTCCATGCGCAAAGAACAGAATATCTGCTCCACCAAATAAAAGAACCAACAAATTACAAACAAAAACAATGTTTGTTTTATAATTTGTTTGTTCTTTTGTCTGATAGCGCGGTAATTCTGTTTTGTGTTCTTGTGTCGATTTCTGCCTGCAGTCAGCTCCGTTTGAAACCAACTGCCTGGTTTATCAAAGAATCATATATCACTGTCTATTTTAAACACTGTGGAGATTTAATATATTGTAGAAAAATTGTCTCTTTTAATGTGCTGGTCCAGAGTAATGGCAGTTTGAGTTTAGCAGCGTGGATCTTCCAACTGAACAGCCAAAGCATGCCAGGCTGGGAAGGTTACACAGACAGTCACTCTCTCAGGATTGAAAGAGCTAGTCGAAAAGAGCACTGTGTTTTCATAAATAACACACATGGAATGCATGATATCAGTTAGTCATCATATGTCTGTAATGGCATTGGGTACTGCCATCAACGAATGGACATACATTATGTCAGTTAGTCATCATATGTCTGTAGTGACATATGTATGGTCATTTATGCAAGATGTCAGTTAGTCAACATATGTCTGTAACGGCATTGTGTATTGTCTTCAAGAAATGGAAAAACATGATGTCAGGTGGTAATCATATGCTTGTCAGGTGGTAATCATATGCTTGTAATGACACTGTGTGTAGTCGTCTTTGAATACACATGTAACCTGGCATAGTTGAACAGGATTCAAAAGATATGTTGAAAATTAGACAAAGGAAAATAATGGTCTGTATACAAGCCACTGGCAGAGGAATTGGTAAAAGTCCAAGATAAAAAATGTATAATCTTACTCAATTTTATATTTTAAAACCATTCAGTTTTTAAAAAATGTTATATTCTTGTGGAAAAGGCCCTTCATATTACACATTAGCTAATAATGTAATGAGAGAACAAATGTTGTCACACCAAAACCCGCTAATGTTTTTCTGTTTCATATGGTTCATGTCAGCACATTTTTTCTCTTTTATCACCTGTAGGAGTATTCCAAAACTGTTAAGCATTGGTACAATTTCAAAAACTTGGGGCAGTGCTATATATGAATTGAAAAAACTACATTGATCATTTTAAATAACTCTTCTTTCCCTTCAAATGGCATTAGCACCAGGATGCATGTTTAATATTATCATCTGAAACCATGTGGATTTATATGTTTTACTTTATGTACATATAAACAGCATGTCTTCGATTGATAATATACCAACAGTTTTAAATCCCATCGGTCACAGCTGTTAAATCACAAATTATTTTCAATCTTCTTGTTCTTCTTCTGCGTACCCAGGCTGATGCTTCTGCGGACACCCCCTGTATAGACAGGCAAGGATTAATCCCATCTACCCAACAAAGGGAGTGAAGTTGTGTGTGTATGACTTTTTTAATCCCGCCATTAAGGCAGCCATACTCCAACTTCGGGGAAATTTTCAATCAAATATCTTAGGATAATCTCAAACCCATGTGAATGGTGAACAGTTTCATGAAACAGAGATGTATGTATTTAATTGTTTTTGATAAAGATGTTTAGATTTCTTAAGAAATCAGCTGTTGCCAACTATCAGACAGCAAAAGTCAAAAAAACTGATAGTGATATTATTCTTTTCTTTAACATGCATATGAGAGAACAACTATTTTCATCAGAAAAGCTGCGCCCTTTAACACAGATCTTTATTATCAAGTATTTCAAAAGAATATATTTTTGCATTTGATCTGAGGACGTTTGATGCTACAAAAAAAAAAAATTCAGCTAGAAATTCAGCAGATGTGTGTATATTGTATGAGTGTGTGTTTTTTGTTTTTTATTTACATATGTTGAAAAGATTCTAAGGGTTCTTAGCACATCTGTCCAGAAGCGGTTTTATATAGTATATTTGAAACAACTTCTGACCAAATTTATTGAAAAATGACTACTCTATTGGGTTTTTTTGTTGGTGATGGTGGTTGTTTTTTTTTTTTTTTTTTTTTTTTTTTTTTGGTTGGTTGTTGTTTGTTTTTAAGTAGTCATGTATTTTTTGGTGATATTTGTTATTTTTATTGATACAAGAAGAGGTTTGCAGACTTTTCATAGGACTTGCTGTAATTAATCTACAATGTGTTCTAAGTTTATGGTTTGTTATACTGAGTTTTGCATTACGTAGTGTTTTTCATGGGCCTGTGAAGTCACAAATTGATTTTCAAGTGGATAAATAAAGAATATTGAAATGAAGTGAGTTGAATTGAATTGAATTACTCAGGAAAGATACTGAACAGGAAGTGTTTCTGTTTGCGACTTTACTATTCACTTCTGTGAATCCCTGACTTTTTAAAAGATAATACAAATGTTTTAACGCCAGGTGGATCAGTACCGCCATTTAAAACCCTTTGGTCAATTGTTTTCTGACTGATACAGGAGGATAGAAATCATTTGTGTGTGTGTGTGTGTGTGTGTGTTTTTCTTTTGCTGTCCCAACTTCTGTTCCACCTCAGAGGCAGTGCACCCATGCTGCTCATTCCGACACCCCGTCCACAGCTACAGCCCAGTCGGCCCTGCTGCAGCCCCGCACACCGGCAATCCATAGGGAGCAGGGAGCAGTCAATGTCAAGCGTCAAGAGGCAACCCACAGGAGGAGATGCTGCACTGCTGACGAGTCTCTTTGGTGGTTTTCAGTGGCACCTGTTCTGATCTAACATACGCAGGACACTACCTACTAAGCCCCCTACTGACGACAATAATTGCTTAGTCGCGGAGCCGGCATGAGTGAGCTCTCCCTCCGGAGGGTGCCACCATGTCCATCCAACAACAGCCCCCATGGACTCGCCGATACCGGTGACCCCAACAGAACCAAACCAACACCACAGATGTGGAGAGAACGTCGAAATTGAGGTCACTATGAGAGCAGGGCATGAAGGGCCACTGAATTTGAGACACTTTTTTTTTTTTTTTTGCTGATCGATGAGATAAGGATGATTGAGATGATGCTACGGATTTCCATTTCGGTCTGAGACTTCATGACAGGGCTGTACTCTATGCTTCCTTTCATAATATATCCCGCGTCAACCAGGCCCGAGAGATACAGGCACCTGCAGTGTTGGTCAGGAATTTTGAGCAACACTCTCAGAAACGCATCCATTAAGTGGATGAAACTCGACTGTGTGGTCCCAGTCTTCCCAACTTAGCACGTAGCAAACTCAACTCTGTGTAGGAGCCGGTCGAAGCAGAAAAAAATCCATATGACTCTGATGGGATTCGAACCCACAACCTTCCAGCCGGGAGTCCGCGATGCTAACCACTTCACCACGGCAGCTGGTCTATTTGTAATATATATGGTTTTGTCTTCACTAGGAAATTGAAAGGCATGTTTTCCAGATGGGTCTTGTCATGGCTGACATGCCAATGCTGAAATTTCCTTTGACCTGTTTTGCTGGTCTGCCTTACTTCCTTAGGTCCCATTTTTCAGGGAAAATGTGTTAGGCTGGTACACTTGCTTGCATCTTTTGTGAAATACTGGTATGTATTGTATAAGAGAGTTATCAGAGATACAGTAGTGCATCATAACTTGCCGTGAGTCTTCATGCCAAACAGAGTTGAAAGCTTTCTTGAAGTCAATGAAATCGGGTAGGACTAGACCAAGCTGAGAGTGGCAACAATTGCGCTGCTGAATTGCTCTCTATAGTGGACCAAGCATAAGTTCTTTTTTAAATCTAAAAGTAAACAAACAAAACGAAGAAACCAAAACTCAAACCAAACAAATCAACAACAACAACACAACAACAAAGAAGAAAATTACGAACATGCTACATAGGTAAACAGGCAACTAAAGAATGGATAGCGTGGTCCATTCTGGACAGCGTGCACACAATTTTCATTCCCTGATCGCCAGTTAACCTCGAAAAAGTTGGCAAATCATAAATTGTGACCAGCGAAAAAGTGTAAAGAACTTGTATGCGGAACAAAGAGAGGAGGATGTTATACAAAGCAGAAAAGTACGAGACGATAGTAGAGAAAGAAAAAAAACAGGGTTTTTTTTTTTGGGGGGGGTGGGGTGGGGGGGGGCAGAGAGTAACAGACAAGAGCAAATTATTAGCAAAGAACCATCTCTGAAAGACAGGGGGAGAGGAGGCACTGGTACTGATACAGGCCTGGCATTCCTGGCACTCCCACGGGACTTGTTCTAAGACAATCACGTGGTAGTGACACTGATTCAGAATGAATTTATTGGTGGAAAATGAAAATGCTTGTTGTGGAGGCTTCTTGTTGTTACAGTTGTTGCTGGAGTCCCCTTTCTGTTG
>JADBJO010000809.1:460000-465000 GCA_016801955.1 Conus betulinus | reverse complement strand
CCAAAGTTGTTTAGAGCCAGCCGAACACTTCACCTTTCCCCCCCAACCAAACGAGAGTTATTTCCCTTTGCTCATAGCCGACAGAACACTTACCTTTCACCCAAGCCAAGTAAGGTTACTTCCCTTCTTTCAGAGCCAGCTGAACACTTAGCTTTTCACCAAAACCAAACGAGTTATTTCCCTTCTTTCAGAGACAGCTGAACACTTCACTATTCACTCAAACCAAACGAGTTATTTTCCTTTGTGCAGAGCCAGTAGAACACATCCTCTCCCCTCCAAATCAAACAAGTTATTTCCCTTTGTTCATTGTCAGCAGAAAGCATAATTTTTTTTTCCAAATTAAGCGAGTTGTTTCCCTTTGTGCAGAGCAACAGAACACTTCACCCTTCATCCACATCAAACGAGCGCTGGTCCCCTTTGTTCAGAGCCAGCCGAACATTTCACCTCTCCCCAAAACCAAACGAGATTTATTTTCAATTGTTGCGAGTCGGCAGAACACATGACTTTCTCTCAAAAACAAACGAGTTATCTCCCTTCGTTCACTGCCAGCGGAAGATCTCACCTTGCTCCCAAACAAGACGAGTTATTTTCCTTTGTGCAGAGCCAGCAGAACGCATCCTCTTTTCCCCAAATCAAACGAGAGTTATTTCCCTTTCTTTACAGCCAGCAGAACACAGCCTCTTCCCTCCAGATCGAGCGAGTTATTCCCTTTGTGCAGAGCCAACAGAGCACTTCACCTTCCTGCTCCTGGGCAAGACAGGCAGCGGCAAAAGCAGCACGGGCAACACCCTGCTGGGGAGCAAGCTGTTCAAGTGCTCTGGCAGTTTCTCCTCCGTCACTGCCGAATGTGAGATGAAGGAGGCCGTCGTCAACAACGTTCACATGGAGGTGAGGGATACACATACAGCTGACGTTTTATTACAGCATCGAGGTGAGGGACACACACACAGCTGACGTTCCATTATAGCATGGAGGTGAGGGACACACACACAGCTGACGTTCCATTATAGCATGGAGGTGAGGGATACACATACAGCTGACGTTCCATTATAGCATGGAGGTGAGGGATACACACACAGCTGACGTTCCATTATAGCATGGAGGTGAGGGATACACACACAGCTGATGTTCCGTTATGCATACATTCCTTAGAAATTTATAAACCTTACTGGCAAAAAGATCCGGGAATTTAGACCATTTCTAACAAAGGAATACCCTGTAGATTTTTCAAGATCTGATCGATCTGATCATGCCAAGATCTTATAGGTTTTCCTTCATGAAAATCATCAGAACGAGCATCTTAGAAAATCATGTTTCAGTACGACGTGGTGTTGCTGGTTCCAAAATGAGAGACCCTTCTGTAGAATTTGTTTCTGCGCACACAGGATTCCCAGTCTTAAGGGGTTTGTATATATGTGACAACTGTCCGATCGTATATGAAAGTTTATAATCACCACAAAAATTAACAAGAATGGTACACAATTTTCATCTACCCATCGCAAGTGGCAAGGCGGGTGAACGGATGTTAAGAAGTCAATTTCATTTGGAGTGTTCGAACCCTGCGTTTTAATTCGTAGGGTGCGATAAGGCATTTTTTCCATTATGTTTGCTCATTTTGAAAGCGACAGATTTTTAATATGCACATATGAATGTTATTCTGTATGTTTATACGTCTACCATCCGTTTGAGCAGACGGGAGAGAGTGGATGGAGATGAGATGTAGTTGATTTGAGTGAAATGTGACGAACATTTTTGGTTCTCATAGGAATTAGGAAATACGAAATAGGAAGAAAAGAACGATATCCCTGCTCATTCCGTTCTTTCGATGAAAATTGCATACGTAAAGACACACGCCTGCCTGTTCGGATGTGCACTTAAGTACACGAATGCAGCCATCCGCATCCACCCTTAACCCTCCCCCGTTCGCTCCCGTCTTCTCCCCTCTGCACCCTTACCCTTCACCCCTCACCCAAAGCACATTGATTCCAGTGCCTCATCCACTTCTGCAATCCAACCTTGATAACCTCGTTATATAATTTTTATTTTCAAGCACAAACTGTTTCTTACTTGCATTTGTTTAGATCTGCGCATTTAGTTTTGTGATTTGTCGCATATGTTAAATAAATAACGCACAGATGAAAGATATTTCAATATACATTAGAGAGTGACAACGAAAGTCGCTGACAGTTATGTTTGATTCATACGTGTCTAGATGACAGAATATAGGCTGCACGGACACAGCAAAGAAGCGAGTAGCGCGGTGTATCAACATTGGTTTGTCCATTGCAGATCATGGACAGCCCTGGGCTCTGTGACACCGGCAAGTCAGATGCAGACATTTCCGTGATCATCACCAAGACCGTGGTCGGTCTGCATCCCGGCCCTCACGCCTTGCTCTACGTCCTGAAGGTCGAGCGCTTCACTGAAGAAGAGTACGAGGTGTTCAAGAAACTGGAAAGGCTCTTTGATGAGCGGCTGTTTAAATACTTGATCGTCGTCTTCACAGGGGGAGACAACTTTGAATACGATGGTACCTGTGTTGAAGACGCCATCAAAGCTGCTCCTCCAACGCTGACAGAACTGCTTGGCAAGTGCTCCAACCGTTACATCGTCTTCAACAACCGGGCCGCAGACCCCAGGCCTCAAGTGAACCACTTTCTTCACACGGTGAGGCGAATGGTGAGGGCGAATGGCAAAAGACCTCACTACAGATGCCCCAAGTACGACTGCCTGGGAGAGGAGCTGGAGAAGGAAGTACGGAACAGGATCGCTGGAGTGGAAGCGGAGATGCTTCAGAACCAGCAAGCCTACAAAGACAGTATGGCCCAACAAGAACGGACCATGGAGAAAAGGCTGAAGGAACAAAGAAAGGAATTCAACAAGAAAATTGCTGCTAAGAAAATGAGCGAAGCAGAAGCGAAAAGGAAGCTGAAAGAAATCGAGGAAAACAACCTGACAGAAAAGAGGAGGCTGGAAAAGGAGTTGGAAGACATGGAAAACAAACACAAGCTAGAGCTTCGCGCCCAGGAGCTGGCGGCAGAGAAAGCCCTAAAACAAGAAACAGTTGAAGGAAGAGGACTCCTATGCAAACTCAAAAATGGTGCTAAGCAAGTCGCCGGTGGTCTAATCAATATTGCTGCAGCTCCCCTAGAAAAAAATAGCCAGCTGGTTTTAACTGTGGGACACTAAAGTCCGAATACGACTACCACGTGACATATATGCGTGTCAATGATGAGTGGCAGGTTGCTGTGTTCGTGTCATGCACGTGCCACAACCTGGCAGACTGTTGGCTGCAGTGAATGCTGTACTCTTGGCAGGTAAGCTACTTCTTTAGCAATGATGTGGAGAAGACCCTCTAGTCCTAACCAACACGACCAGAATATCCAAACAGCCACAGACTGTGACACAACTTCATCGTCACAACCACTGGGGACGTCAATGGTGGGGGCAAGGGAGGGGGGCGATGAACAAATCTTCCAGGCTATAAGACTTCTGACGGAACAGCAGCTTTCATCAGCAGACAGCCGTAATCAGCAGACAGCCGTGATCTTCAGACAGCCGTAATCAGCAGACAGTTGTAATTAGCAGACAGCCATGATCAGCAGATAGCTGCAGTCTGCAGACAGCGTTAATCAGTCAGGAGACAGCATCATCAGTAGACAGCTGTAAGTCACAAATAATCCCAGAAAAGAAACAGTGTAAAGAAATAAACCTGGCTTTGTTTGTTTGTTTTGTCTTTTTTGTAGCTGTTTGCTGTTGTTGTTGTTTGAAAGAATGGAAAGGAACCGTATGAGGAAATATAGCTTACCCATTTTTTACCCAAAGCCGCGCGCCTGGCACGTGTTGTCTGTCACAGAGCCAGCTGCAGTTAGCGCGCGCCTTTAGCAAAATTCGCACACGCGGGAATATGCTGTTTACCATACTTACGGTATGCGGGCTCTCTCTCTCTCTCTCTCTCTCTCTCTCTCTCTCTCTCTCTCTCTCTCTCTCTCTCTCTCTCTCTCTCTCTCTCTCTCTCTCTCTCTCTCTCTCTGACCAAGGATAGTGCGGATAGAGGCGGATAGAGCTGAGCCAGAAGTCACCAGACGGTACATGGTATGCATTCATTCACCAGGAGTGGGAGGGGGCATTACTGTGTTTCTTTACAAAAAAAATGTATTTTCTCTATATAAACATCCTTCCTTTGTGGTAGACTGCATACTCAGTGTATTAATTACAATACACATGCTTGTGATCAATCGACAGAAGTGCCAAAAGTCAATGTAAATTTTCCATTTCGGACTGCTGTATGGACATGGTGCTGCTGTTAGCGAAGGGGTCGCACAACTGCCAGAGAATAACCGTTTTTTTTTGTGACAGAATGGAAAGGAACAGTGTGAGGGAAACAAATACGCCTCAGGACAGCATGGAAAAGACACTCAGACAACAGCGGTCAATGGTGGTGTTGCCAACATCGGATCTTTTCATTGTGAAGTACATGAAGGGCTTAATGAAGCATATCAACATCTGATTGGCCGGGTGTGTGGGTGGGGTGGAGGAATCGACGGGATGGGGTGGGAAAGAGTGGGTGGGGAGGTGATGGGGAAGAGATAGGGAGAACTAAAGAAGAGATGGGAAGAGGGGGGAGTGCAAACATAAAACTCAACCAGCACATAATTTTTTTTTTTTTCTTACCCTTACCCTCTGTCTCCCTCCCATAACAGTTGTCTGGGGATTAGTTTGACTGGGCCGTTGGATTATATCATGTCGTCAAACTAACATACTTTCCTTTTCACGACTGATGTCAGTATAGCTTCACTTCGTCCGATAGGCAGCTTGATGGTTTGGCGCACTGGTTCATTGGTGATATGATCAGTGTATCTGATGTTTAGCGTCACGCGGAAAACGTCTCATTTCCCCTGGATTGTTCATTCCAGATCTGCTCTGAAGATCCATGTAACGCGTGCATACAGGAAGATGGAATATGCCATTGCAGTGTGGAACTGATCTGGTGTTTCCTA
>JADBJO010000809.1:442500-445000 GCA_016801955.1 Conus betulinus | reverse complement strand
AAAAAACTCTTGGCCATGTGACAGAATTGAACGAACTAACCCTGAGGCGACATAGACGAGATTAGATCCCCAGTTAATCAGAGATATGGGAGAAAGAACACGTAATAAACCAATTTTTTTTCCTAGCCTTTTCTACAAGGAAATTAATATGTTTACTCCAAAAAAGTTTATAGTGGAAGATTACTCCGAGAAACTTAACTTGTTTGCTTGGGTATATCAAATTATTATCAACCCTTATAGAGATAGCTTCTCTGCCTTCAACGCAATTGTTTTCTTTGTAAAGACAACAAAGACAGTTTTGTGAGCAGATAAACCAAACCCATTTGATTTCATGTAATGAAAAATATTGTCAACTATTTCCTGATACTGTTCAATGATTTTCTTTCTTTGGGTTTGTTGTTTGGAAAAATTGCAGTTTACATTTCTCCACAGAGCAATACACACACACACACACACACACACACACACACACACACACACACACACACACACACACACACACACACACACACACACACACACACACACACACACACACACACACACACACACACACACACACACACACACGCACGCACGCACGCACGCACGCACGCACGCACGCATACACCACCCCCACCACTACCATGATCACCACCACACACACAAATAGAGACACACGCACACACACACACACGCACACACACACACACACACACACACACACACACACACACACACACACACACACACACACACACACACACACACACTAACACTGTCACCACTGTCATCACCACACACACACACACAAACACATACCCACACAAATACACACATACGTGCACGCACGCACTCACGCAAGGAAAACACACACACACACACACACACACACACACACACACACACACACACACACACACACACACACACACACACACACACACACATACACACACAGACGCGCATGCATGCACGCACACACACAGAGACTCGATCGCGCGCTCATACAATCATGTGTGTTAGATTCAAAACGAAGTGATTGAGGGCGAAAAATCTTCTCATATTTGGCGCACGATCAAAATGGCCGCCGCACGAAAACCGGCGACCATTTTGAATGTGCTCCGAATATGAGAAGATAAGTGGTTTCTCGTTCTTCGTTTTCACTGTCCTAAATGTTATTTGTTTTCGCCTGAAGAAGACCCAAGAGGTCGAAATGCATTGTGTTTTGTCCTGTACTTTGTCTATGTCCTTGGCGATTACTAACCCCCTCTCTTTCTAATTTTGTGTTAGACTTCAAGCAAGAGACAGACATACAGACAGAGAACACTGAACATTTTCAGTGTCATTAGCTATTACTTACTTACTTAATCCTCTTCATCCCGCAACCCGAGACATAACGCGTCAACAGGCTCCCTCCAGCCCTCTCTGTCCTGGGCAAGCCAGCTCAGTTCATTCCAGGTCTTGCCTGCCTCTCTCATCTCCTCCTCCACTGTCCTCCTCCAGGTGCCGAGTGGTCTGCCTCGCTTTCTGTTCCCCGGTGGTGCCCATCTCAGCGCAGTATGAGGGAGTCTGGTTTTGCCCATCTGAAGGTTGTGTCCCAGCCACCTCCACCGCTGCTGCTTCACCTCGGCCGCAATGTTGTTTATGCTGGTGCGCCTTGACATTTCCCTGTTGGTGACACGCTGCTGCCAGTGAAGTTTCAGGATTCGGCGAAGACACCTTCCGTCGAAGCCTCTGAGCCTACTCTCAATCTTCTTGTTGGTTCTCCATGTCTCTGAGGCGTATAGGAGTACTGAGCGTACGTTGGACCTGTAGGTCTTCAGCTTGGTTTTGCTTTGCAGGACAGTTGACTTCCAGATGTTTTTCAACCCGCTGAATGCCCGAGCTGAGAGTCCTATCCTGGTTGAGACCTCCTTCTCGATGTTGCTGTCGGCCGAGATGTAGCTGCCGAGGTACTTGAAGTGTTCCACCTCCTCTAGAGCTGAGCCTCGCACACTGGTCTTCTCTGCGCTCTTCGTCTTCACCTTCATGATCTTGGTCTTGTTGGGGTGAATCTTGAGTCCCACGCTGCTGGCTATTAGGTCCACTCTTGATGTTTTTGTCTGGATGTCTTTCTGGGCGTGCGACAGCAGTGTAATATCGTCGGCGAAGTCGCAGTCTTCAAGCCTGGCTGTCAGTCCCCATACAGGCCCTCTCGCCCTATCGCTGGTGGCCTTCCTCATCACCCAGTCAATGACGACAAGGAAAATTGTCGGCGAGATCACACAGCCTTGCCTGATCCCGGTCTGCACGTGGAACCACTCGCTTTGTTGTCCATCATGTCGCACAGAGCACTGGTTGTCTGCGTACATCTCCCGTAGGATGTTGATGACTTTAAGAGGGAATCCGTAGGTTTCCAAGATCTTCCACAGAGAAGGATGATGGATGCTATCGAAAGCCTTTTGGGAATCGATATAGTTGATGTACAGTGATGAATTCCATTCGATGGACTACAATCGTTCGTTTCGTAAAACAAAAA
>JADBJO010000809.1:430000-432500 GCA_016801955.1 Conus betulinus | reverse complement strand
AACTCGCCCACACCTACCACCTAACCCTGTTCTCATACACACATACATACTTTCATGACGCACATCCATGTGCTCAAACATTAAGAGGGGTGATATGGAGGAAGTCTCCCGTTTTGACCCGAACCAAACGTGTTATTTTCATTTATTCAGAGCCAGCAGAACACTTCAGCCCTCACCCAAACCAAACGGATTATTTCCCTTTGTTCAGAGCCCGTAGAACACTTCATTTTTCCTTCAAACCAAACGAAACTTACTTCCCTTTCTTTAGAGCTAGCCGAACACGTAAGGTTTCATCCAAACCAGACGAGGTTATTTCCCTTTGATCAGAGCCAGCAGTACACATCCTCTTTCCACCAAATCAAACGAACATTATTTCCCTTTGTTCAGAGAACTTCACTTTTCAGCCACACCAAACAAGTAATTACCCGATGTTCAGAGCCAGAACACTTCACCCTTCAGTCAGTCAGTCAATCCCCTGACCGCTGGGGTCGTTGGGGGAACGTGATGAGGCAGCCGCCCGCGTTTCTCTCCAGGCTCTTCTGTTGGTGGCTGTCTTGAGGAGATCTGGCATGGTCATTTTGGTCCAGTCCTTTATATTGTCGGACCAGCTCTTTCTCTGCCGTCCTCGTCTGCGCCCTCCTTCAACGGTACCTTCACCCACACCATACCAGTTATTTCCTGTTGTTCAGAACCAGCCGCACACTTCCCTTTTCCCGAAACCAAGAGAGGTTACTTCCCTTTGTTCAGAGCCAGCGGAACACATTCTCTTTCCCTCAAACAAAACGAGCGTCATTTCACTTTGTGCAGGGCTAGCAAAAACTTCACTTTCACCCAAACCAAACGAGTTATTTCCCTTGTGCAGAGCCAGCATAACACATCTTCTGTCCTCCACATCAAGTGGATTATTTCCCTATGTTGAAAGCCAGCAGAACACTTCACCTTTCACCCACACCAAATGAATTTTTCCCTTTGGTCAGAGCCAGAACACCTCACCCTTCACCCACACTAAACGAGCATTTATTTCCCGTTGTTCAGAGCCAGCCGAACATTTCACCTCTCCTAAAACCAAACGAAATTTATTTTTATTTGTTGAGGTTGGCAGAACACATCACTTTTTCCCCAAAACAAAACGAGTTATTTCCCTTTGCCACCAAAACACTTCACCTTTCCACCAATCCAAACGAGCTTTACTTCCCTTCGTTCAGAGCAAGCAAAACACTTCACCTTTCACCCAAACAAGACGAGAGTTATTTTCCCTTTGTGGAGAGCCAGCAGAACACATCCTCTTTGCCTCAAATCAAACGAGAGTTATTTCCCTTTGCTTACAGTCAGCCGAACACATCCTCTTTCCCCCAGATCGAGCGAGTTATTTCCCTTTGTGCAGAGCCAGCAGAGCGCTTCACCTTCCTGCTCCTGGGCAAGACAGGCAGCGGCAAAAGCAGCACGGGCAACACCCTGCTGGGGGGCAAGCTGTTCCACTGCTCAGGCAGTTTCTCCTCCGTCACTGCTGAGTGTGAGATGAAGGAGGCTGTCGTCAACAACGTTCACATGGAGGTAAGGGATACGCATACATCTGGCGTTCCATTACAGCATCGAGGTGAGGGATTTCAACATAGCTGACGGACCATTATAGCATGGAGATGAGAGATGCACACATAGCTGACGTTCCATTATAGCATGGAGGTGAGAATTGCACACATAGCTGACGTTCCATTATAGCATGGAGGTGAGAATTGCACACATAGCTGACGTTCCATTATAGCATGGAGGTGAGAATTGCACACATAGCTGAAGTTCCATTATAGCATGGAGGTAAGAGATAATCACACAGCTGACGTTCCATTGTAGCATACACTCCTTAGAAACCTATACCATAAAAAAGACGTCACTGGCAAAAAGATCAGGAAATATAGACGATTTTTAACAAAGAAACACACTCAGTAGACTTTTAAATCATGATATAATGGTGCCAAGACCTGATGGGTTTTCCTTCATCAAAATCATCAGAACGAGCATCTTAGAAAATCATGTTTCAGTATGACATGGTGTTGCTGGTTCCAAAATGAGAGACCCTTTGTTTCTGCACACACAAGATTCCCAGTCTTAAGGGGTTTGTATATATTGACAACTATCCTACCGTATATGAAAGGTGTATAACCACACAAAAAAAAAACAAAAAAAAAAAAACGATAACAATTTTTTTACCTATCTAGCGTAAGTGGCATGGCGGTTTTAGGACGTCAATCTTATTTTGAGTGTTCAAACCCTGTGTTTTGATTCGTAGGATATGATTAGGCTTTTTCCATCATCTTTGCTCATTATGCAAGCTGCAGATGTTTTATATGCACATACGGATGTTATTCTGTATCTGTATACGTCTACCACCCATTTGAGCAGAGGGGAGGGAGTGGGTGGAGGTGAGATTTAATTGATTTGAATGAAATGTGACGAACATTTTGCTTCTCATAGGAATTAGGAAATACAAAATGGGAAGAGAAGA
>JADBJO010000809.1:420000-422500 GCA_016801955.1 Conus betulinus | reverse complement strand
GGCAAGTAGTTCAATATTGTGTGTATCGCTGACCATCAGGGCCAGTGATTGAGCCCATCAGAATTGCGACCCAGATCTAAGTCCACTTTCAGGTGACCAAGAGTCTGTCTCAGAAAAAAAAAACAAAACTTCTGCTCCAAGTTCAGTCCAAAACCACCACAGATAAAATATTGGAAATAATCAAGAACGTGGAAAGGAAAAACACCAACCCTTCCATTCATCACCCGAAACTTGCAGATGCCGTGATTACCAATAAACACGATGTTGCCATTCAGCAGATTTGACATATGGAACGTTTTGTGATGCACCTTTTTTGAGGCCTTACCTGTTACTGGATTTAAATCCACATTTGGAATACGTCACAACAAGATTCAGACTCGGAATATCAAGTTTGACAGTGCATATCTTTAGATATAAAGCTGTTGACAGTAGTATTTTGATTTGCCCCTTGTGTAAAGAAGCAGAAGAAAATGAACTGCATTTCGTTTTGTGCTGTCCAGCACTCAGAGATATCTTTGAAAGTTTCATACAACCTAAATATTAACGACAACCTTCGATATTCAAACTCAGCTTGCTGATGTCTTCATGTAGATCTCACGACGTTCGAAATTTTTCATTGTACCTGTACAACGTATTTAAGCTAAGCGAATTGGTCGCATCATAGAGATATGTATTGCATTTGTTTTTGTTTTTCTTTCTGTGTTTGATTATGGGCACTTGTTGAGGAATTTCAGTCTTTGTATTGTTACCCTTTAGATTACGATCGCTTGTATGTTGTTCACACACCCCCTTCATAAGGGGCCATAGCCTATTGTGAATAAAATTGTCCGAGTGCCGAGTTCTTTCTCTCTGTCACACACACACGCGCGCGCACGCGCGCGCGCGCGCGCGCGCACACACACACACACACACACACACACACACACACACACACACACACACACACACACACACGTGTGTGTGTGTGTCTGTGTCTGTGTGTGTGCATGATAGTACACCTCAACGGGTGCGTGCGTGTGTGTACAATTGAAGGATCAGGGATTTTTTTAGAATGTGTGATTATATTGCTATGCTTTCAGACTTTCCAAGAAGCGAAGGATGTCATAGAGGCATACGATTCAACTTTGAAGGTAAACTGTGTGAATTCTAGGGGCAACAAATATTTCACGATCACTGCGTTATGTACGAGTCAGCATGAACGTGTGCATGTGTGTTTATGTGTGTTTTGTCTCTCTGTCTATCTGTGCGTGTGCATCAGCGCACGCTTGACCTTGCGGGTGTGTATGTGTGTGTGTGTTTGTGTTCGTGTGTGTGCGCGCGCGCGTATGTATGCGTGTTTATGTTCGTGTTCTGTGTGTGTATGTGCGTGCGTGTGTGTGCGTGTGTGCGCGCTTGCTTGCTTGCTTACTGTATACTCAAGTCCAGATGTAAGTGTGCATGCATTTGTGCGGAGAGCGGTGGGTAGGAAGGAGAAAGAGGCGGAAAGATAATGAAGGGGGTTTGGAGATATAATTTTTATCATCTGTGCGGTAATGTGTCTTAGTGACAGTGCGTACACGTGCGTTATATGTGTGTGAGTGTGAGTGTGTGCGCGCGTGCGTGCGTGCTACACAAAAAGAGGGAGAGAGAGATGGAGAAGGGGAGTATGGGAGGGAGACGGGAAGGGGAAGTAGAAGGGAGCTGAGAGAGTGTGGAAGATAAGTTTTTAGTGCATGCGATCTGTGTTTGTCAGTGCGCGCGCGCGCGTGTGTGTGTGCGAGCGCGCGCTTGTGCGCGTTCGTGCGTACTTGTGTGCGTGTGTGTGTATGTGTGCAGTATTCATGCGCGCCACAGTGAGAGGGAGAGAGAGCGCCACAGACACACACACACACACAAACAAACACACACACACACACACACACACACACACACACACACACAGACAAAGAGCGCGCCAGAGAGAGAGACCGGGAGAGCGGTACAGAGAGACAGACAGACAGAGAGACAGAAAGAGCGCCACAGAGAGAGACAGGCAGGGAGAGGCAGAGAGAAAGAGCCACAGAGTGGGACAGACACACAGACAAAAAGCCGGAGAGAGAGAGAGAGAGAGAGCGTCACAGAGAGAGTGAGCATACAAACACGAATCTTTCACTCGGATTAAGTCCAAAGCCCCATACAGAAGTGGGCTTCATAAATGCTTTGTACCACATTCCTAACACGTAACAAAATGAAATAATGAAAAAGTGTAGACGTGTTACAAAAAGCAAAGTACATCAAGACATTATTGCCCTTTTTGCTTCTTAATTAAACACGGCAAAATTCAAAAGTGTGGAGAGAGAGAGAGACAGACAGACACACAAAGAGAGAGAGAGAGAGAGAGAGAGAGAGCTGCACTAATTCCATCCTCACGGCCCTCCTCTCCTGTTGCAGGTGTTTGAAGTTCCTGAAGGATCCATGGTGACCATGGACTACGATCTCGGTCGTGTGCGAGTGTTCGTCGATGAGAATGGCGTTGTTGTCG
>JADBJO010000809.1:415000-417500 GCA_016801955.1 Conus betulinus | reverse complement strand
GTCAAATCATAACTGTAGTTCTGAAAAATTGGGGCCAAAGGTGCATATGTAAGATATGTTATCCATCTAGCAGTCACTCGTCTTAACATCACGACTCGGGTTTTATTCAGTGTGAAAGACCATTAGTTTCACCACTTCCTTCACGCTCTGCAAGTTTTCAGTCGTTTTTATCCCACTCACTCTAGACGCAGCCCGTGTCACTCGTTCATGTCCAAAAGGAGACGGCTGGACCTGTATTCTCTCCCTTGATTTCAGACTGGCCTCCATGTTCTGCTTTCAAACCATCCTGAATTTGGAGTGAGCAGTCCTTCAGTTTCAGCCTTGTGGTAGCAGCATCTTTGTTGACGTAAGCTACCTGCCTGTAACCTCATTACAATGTTCCGTAGTCAACATTATAGTGGCGTCGGACCCGGAGAGGGAGGCAGGAGGGAGTGGAGGGGGGTGGCACTGCTCGTTCACCCCACCCCTTCCCTCCTCCCCCTGAAAATATTTGTAGACCCCGAGAATACAACCTGCTTTCAATAATCACTGTGCCTGATTTCTGCTCCATCATCGGTGCAAGAAAAGTGAGTCTTGCGTCATTTTTTTTTTTTGATAGACGGCGATAACAGACACGCAAACAGACAATCTGCAGATCTGTCTTTACACTGTTCGCCACTAGAACTACTGCTGACAGACCGAAAGCAGTGACAGCCAGATGAATACCAACACTGCTTCAGTGCCTCCACTTCAATTCTACGTTCAGCTGCCAAACCGGTTTGTGTGCGTAACGAAAATAGGGTCACATCAACGGAGACGCACGTTGAACCACCTAAATCAACAGAAAGACGAACAAAAAGGAGAGGAAAAGTGTAGATGTCCTGCTACAGAATGATCGTACTGCGTGCGCGCGCGCGCGTGTGTGTGCCTGTGCGCGCGCGCGCGCGTGTGTGCGTGTGTGTGTTATGATTTAAACCATGCATAGTGGGGCTACATGTATCAGCATGCATGCATGATGACTCAGTCAGCGGTGCAGCAGGTCGGGTCCAGACAGGAAGCACTTCAGACACTGTTGACTTAGTGCTGTGTCAGGCTTTTTTGTATGGAGCATACTGATAACGTCGATGTCAACAGCCCCGTTGATAATTTGTTGAAGAGGGGGGGGGGGGGGGGGGGGGGGGGGGGGGGAGGGGGGGGGGGGGGGGGGGGGGGGGGGGGGGGGGGGGGGGGGGGGGGGGGGGGGGGGGGGGGGCTTCACAAACAGATGTTCAAGCTAATACTGCCCCCCCCCCCCCCCCCCCCCCCCCCCCCCCCCCCCCCCCATCTAAGATGTCCCCACGGATAATCTGGGCTAGGCTGAAGGATCAGTACAGTACAGCTGCCTGGCTCGAAAAGACAATACAAGCTAGGACATGGCTAGCTAGAGGGAACAATGCAGACTAGTAAGAGGGGACAGTATAGGCTAGTTAGAGGGGACAGTGCAGACTAGTTAGAGGGGCCAGTATAGGCTAGTTAGAGGGGTCAGTACAGGCTAGATACAGGGGACAGTGTATGCTACCTATAGGGGACAGCGCAGACTTGTTAGAGGGAACAGTGTACGCTAGCTATAGGGGACAGCACAGACTAGATAGAAGGGACAGTACATGCTAGCTTGAGGGGACAATACAGGCTAGATACAGGATATAGTGTATGCTAGCTATAGGGGACAGCACAGACTAGAGAGGACAGTACAGGCTAACTAAAGAGGACAGTACAGGCTAGCTAGAGGGGACAGTACAGGCTAGCTAGTGGGGACAGGATAGCCTAGCTAGAGGGGACAGTACAGGCTAACTATAGGGGACAGGATAGCCTAGCTAGAGGGGACAGTACAGGCTAGCTAGAGGGGACAGGATAGCCTAGCTAGAGAGGACAGTATTGCCTAGCTAGAGACGACAGTATAGCCTAGCTAGAGGGGACAGTATTGCCTAGGTAGAGGGGACAGTACAGCCTAGCTAGTGGGGACAGTATTGCCTAGCTAGAGAGGATAGTATAGCCTAGCTAGAGGGGACAGTATTGCCTAGCTAGAGGGGACAGTATAGCCTAGCTAGAGGGGACAGTATAGCCTAGCTAGAGGGGATAGTATTGCCTAGCTAGAGGAGACAGTATAGCCTAGCTAGAGAGAGGACAGTATAGCCTAGCTAGAGGGGACAGTATAGCCTAGCTAGAGGGGACAGTATAGCCTAGCTAGAGCGGACTTGACAGGCTATTCGGGGGCGGGGGGGGGGGGGGGGGGGGGGGGATGGGTTACACTTCAGGCTTGCCCGCAAGCTCACAACGCTGATCGCTGCACCATGACGGCTAGTAACTTGTTTCTGGGTTGGTTTGCAGACTGTGTCTGATGAGGAAACCATGTTCCTGATCACTGAATGATGCCGGCAGTCTGTGGATTTTGTGTTTCTCACGCCACTGTGCAAATGAACACACTTAACAGGGACAAGTAACGCTTACCTTAGGCGTATAACAAAATCAGACCAGTTTACCA
>JADBJO010000809.1:335000-407500 GCA_016801955.1 Conus betulinus | reverse complement strand
TGAAAAAAAACTTTTTTTTTCTGTATCAAGAGTCAGAGAACCTCCAATCCAGGATTTACTCTCTCTCTCTCTCTCCTCTCTCTCTCTCTCTCTCTCTCTCTCTCTCTCTCTCTCTCTCTCTCTCTCTCTCTCTCTCTCTGTGTGTGTGTGTGTGTGTGTGTGTGTGTTGTGTGTGTGTGTGTGTGTGTGTGTGTGTGACGACTGCTCTGTATATGAGTCTTGAGGGGGAAGGTGGTGAGTATTAGAGAGAGAGAGAGAGAGAGAGAGAGAGAGAGAGAGAGAGAGAGAGAGAGAGAGAGAGTATGCGCTCCAACGTGAATACGAGTAGTCTTACCTTCCCCATCAATTCTGGCCACTGGGTTTTCTGATTTCCCTGCTGCTGCTGCTGCTGCTGTTCCATTTTGACCACACAGAATTGCAACTCCGCTTCAGACTTTCTTCCGCGGCTCAATTGTCGCTGTTACGCCCAACGGTTATCTGAAGACTGGATCGGCGTGTTCGTCTTACATTGGTGGGTCGTGCAACAAACCACCCACATCACCCGGCCCGTGGCATGTGCAAACTGACACAAGTGGTGTGCCGGTAATAAATCTAGAGCATATTCAGAGGCTATGTTGTAGGTCATGTTATAGCGTCTCCATCCAGAACGATTGTAGCTACCCTGTCTAACGTGACATCTTTTCGCAGCGACATGAATTTTAGTCGCCAGGTTTGTTTTGTTTTGTTTTGCTTTGCTTTGCTTTGTTTTTTTGTTTGTTTTTTACTGAAAAAGGTCCAGTACAAAAGTGCATCAGATCACTAAAATATTGTCTGGGGACAACAGCGTCTAAAATTAAACAAATGAAATAGAAAAAGAAAAAAACTGTCGCATCTACACCCGCGGACGCAATGTGTCTCCCACCACTATTTTATGTACCAAAAACTCAGCTGTTTTTGATGTGATACAATTTTGACATGATTTTTCATGGCAACGAGTAAATTTTACGGCCCAAAACTGCAAAAATTTAGTTGTCACGTGACTGTTTCATATACCTTCTTTTTTTTTTTCCTTAATGTAATGTTCATTTTCATCAGGCGGCATTGTTCAGCTCTACAATATTTCTGTAGCTGCGACACGATTATTCGCGAGACCGATGTTTAAGTGACACCGGCGTCCTCTCGTCCGATAGCCCGCAATGTTGAGTGTTGTGTAAACTCTCTCTCTCTCTCTCTCTAATCTCTCTGTGTCCTTGTCTGTCTGTCTCTGTCTGTCTGTCTGTCTGTCTGTCTCTCTCTCTCTCTCTCTCTCTCTCTCTCTGTTTGAATGCTTGTAGACCTACATACCACGCTCTATAATCTAATTCCTACTCATATCAAGAATCTTTGAGAGAAAAAAAAAAAAGACAAGAAAGAAAGAAAAAAAAATACACCAAAGATTTATCTATCGTCCCCGTAAATAACTTCATTGGTAATTTTTATGCATTGCTCATGATTAAGTATTGGTCTCAGAAACAAAAACTTGATTTCAAACAGCTGAACATTTTGCAACAATCTACTGGTTCATTACAATTAAGATTCAGTATACCCAAAAGCAACAAAACAAAGCTGAGTTTAGAAATGGTGGACCTGCAAAGAGAGAAAGATGGACACACAATGTAGTATATTTTAACATGTATGAATAGTTAGGCATTGCTACTTCACGCATTATAGTTTTACCTTTGCCTGCAAAGATATTGCCAGCAGACTTAAACTTTTGGGGGAAAAATGCATTATGATTTGCTAAATAACGATCCCCTACTTGAAATATCTGAGTGTGTTGGTATTGATTTATGCTACATTCAACACACGACTGAAATATGACGTTGCTGGACGCTGCTGTTGTATGCCTTTATTATGAGAAAATCTATCTTTTTTAGAAAAAAAAAAAAAAAAGAAATTCTTGCAGTATTGATATATAAAATGCCAACTGATTTAGTATGTAGTCGAACAGCTAGAGATCATACAGACCAGAAATCCGCTGTTAGATGTATTCGGTATCAGTCAATAACATTTTAGATTTAGGACCACACATCAAGACATAAAACATGCAGAATGTCAATAGACTGAAATAATGAATAATCGAGGTAAGAAAAAACTGGAAAACCAATGTGAGGACGTGTCTGAATGTAGTTTTCGTTTTGTTTGGCTGAACGAAGACGTTGGCAATATGAATGATTTCATGAACGTATTCCGTAAAATGACTGTATATATGAGTGAAGCTGGCAAAACTTACTGGATTCCAATGTTTAACGCAGAGACTTATTTGGATTATATTGAATATATACGTGTTTTATGTCGATTAGTCTACATGTTTAAACGTCGATGTAAATAACTTAAACATCGTGTTTCGGATTCGGTATGTCTGCTATTTCCTTCCCTTTTTTTTTATATTATAGACAGTCATATGATGGATATGTGATCTGTCCGTAATATTAAAATCTGAAAAAAAAAGACAAACTTCATTGTGTATGTTGCCATGTGGATCTTTGAAAGACCCTTAGAGAACAATAAAGTATTTCATTCATCCTCGTCTGTTCATAAATATTTTCAGTCATCATCAGATTAATACATTCTGTTTAAAAGTTAGCTACTTGTCTCAGTATTCGAAAATCGAAGGGTGTGTCCAACGATTTCGCATCCTATTTACACCTCAACCGACCGGATGGCGCCCTATAAACGTATGGAAAGCAATGTGAATGTGTGACTTAAATCATTATTTTCATCCCTGTTCTAAAGGACTATGGCCTATATAAGTGTAAGTTACACCTCTCTACTCTCTCCTCTCTCTCTCTCTCTCTCTCTCTCTCTTTCTTGACGTTACTTTCACCATCGACACCCACTATTGTTTATTGCACTTTGAAGAAGCAGACAATGGTCATGGTATGAACGTTCACAGGGGTTTGTCATGCATTGCTATCTCAAGTGGGCATTGTGTCAATGCAGGATGGACTCACGATGGGTCTTTCGGTGAGTCAATAACTCTTCTGTTCAATCGTGTGATCGCTTGCCTCAGTTACACATGAACGTAAAAACCCCTATTCTATCCAGTACAAACCTTCTAAAGTCACAAGAGGCTTCAACTGCTTCGAAAATGGGTCCCAGAGCAGTTGTCATATATACTATCTCAAAGCTATTTTGTCACCTGATTTTTAAGAATTTCGCCGTTGACATTATTTATGTCAGTCTAGATAAAAAAATCAACAACAATGCACAGTAGTCCAGATTGCAGGCGCATCAATAAACGTTATCTTTCACATTCTCTCTCTCTCTCTCTCTCTCTCTCTCTCTCTCTCTCTCTCTCTCCCTCTCCCCCCCCCCCCCCCCCCCCCCCCTCCCCCTCCCTCCCCCCCTCCCCCCCTCCCCTCTTCTCTCTGTCCCACGTCCTTTCTCTCTCCGGCTGGCTCCAGATCTTTTGTCTGTCAGTGCTTTAGTCAGCTGATACTATTTAAGGCACACAGTTTGAAAGTCAACATCTGTCAGTTTCAATGCTGGTTCATGAGGTGATTCCGCCTTGACCAAACACGCCTAGACCCAATCATGACAGACATGCTCAAGTATTTTGCGAGTTGTTTACATTTTGTTATGGGCAGTCCTACATTGAAAGTCCTGAAACCACTCTTTTATGAACTATGCCTAGTGAACTATTACAAGAACAACCACTTTCGTGCTAAATCCGGCATCACTAAGAGCATAGCAAAGAGGCATGTACTTTTGAAATTTGCCCTCATAGCATGTTTGTATGAATGCGTCAAATGGGTTTGAAATCTCGATGACGAATGCCACCGAGTTTCGATGGTCGATGAAGCATAGATCAGGTTTCAGCCTTGGCAGATCTTCAACACCGTTTATAGAGACAGGCCTATTTTGAAAAACATCCACAAAATCCGTCGCAATGCATTTCTGTAGCTCCTTTCTGATGATCTCAACGCATCTGTCGTGTCTTTGTGTGTAGAGGCCCCCCCAGTTGACGACATCCATTCAAGGCATGGGAATTTGTGTCAGAACGAAACCCGCACAAAGCACACTCTCTCCGGTAAGTATCAGGATAGTAGATGTTTGTTCACTGCATTGGTCTCCAGCAGCTGTAGACGTCCCTTGCTGATGAACCTGGTTATTTGGTCATTGACGTTGGTGTTGGTGAGGTGTCCTATGGAGTGGGTCATTGCCGCATCCGGAATTGCAACCCGGATGATTCTCCCTTGTTGTTGCAGCTGCTGAAAATGGTGCGTATCCTTGTCCATTTGCATTCTTTTGATTGCGCTGTACAATTGTTTAGAATTACTGTAGCGCATTTGAACTACTCCATCCTCAGAAGCTGGGAGTACTACTCCGAAACTGTCGCTGTTTTCATCGAATTCCAGCCTTAGATCCAGTCGCACACACAGCTCATGGAGCTCAACGAAGGAAGACCGTGACCAGTTGACCTTACTGCCTTTCCTTATGTCCCTTCCCTTCGGAGTCTGTGGCATATCCTCCAAAATTGCTGTCGTCTGGATCTGCGTGAGGCACTTTTCTCTTTTCCATGTGGAGATGGAAACTGTTGCGCGCTACCATTCTGACATGTTGGTCATCACTGTTGAGAACAGAGATCAGGAATGAGATGCGTTTGGCGTAGTACATGGTACTTGGTTTCAACAGACCAAGGCCGCCTTGTTTTCGGGGAAGGAACATGTGCGCTCGATTGGTAGAAGAATTTAGCTTGAGATGAATGCGAACAAAATCAACTATCTTATCTTCCAGAGTCTTCAGAAGTTTTTCTGTGAATTTTGAATTGCTGTAATAAAAGCTCAATTTTGAGAAGCCATGACGTTTACAGCATCAATTTTCTTGCACAATGGTAAAGGTGAGAGCGAAATTTTTTCTAGCGTTCTTTCGAATTCCTCGCTCGCCTGTGCTAGTTGCTCTTTCTCAGAAGTTCCAGCCAGATTTGTTTTTGAATCCAAAGATACTGGTACGGCTCATCTTTTCCATACATCGGTGTATCTTCCCCTTGCAGCGTCACGTGGACGTTCTCAGTCACATCTGTAGAGGCCCAGTTGTTTCCTGTGCGTTGTCCATGAACGGTGGCACACTTTCTGTGTTTCACTTCACTTCCATTCCGGTGTAATGCAGGAAGGTTTCCGTCTTATCTATCATTTCTTGTAAGCTCTCCTCATAGCGAGCACTGGCACATACATCATCCATGTATGCCTGACATGGAGAAGGCATTGAAGCTGGTGTGTGAACGGCTGCTCCATCCACCGAATCCACGGGTCCAACGCCTGAATGAAGACAACAGCTGACCATGCAGCCTTGCACACAATGCCACGATGCCTGGTAATCCTGGGCGTGGACGTGTCTCCCGTCTGCACCTGGAATGTAGAGTTGGTGTAGATATCCGCCGTCACGTCGATGATGTGCTGGGGGTAGCCGGCGCTCTGCATCGCATCCAACATCACTCTGTGATCAATGCTCCCATAGGCGTCCTTGATGTCAACGAAAGTAGTGTAGAACTGACTGATACATGCTTGAAGTTCTCAATTGCGGCTTTCAAGCAGAATACGTGTTCTTGAAGGCCGTTTCTTGGGACAGACCCCTTCTGTTTTGATGACAGCCTTCCGGTCGAAACAATCCACGGTAAAAGCCTCCTTTGCACTAACTTCATGTAGATCTTGTACAAAGACGTCAACAAGGAAATAGGTCTCCAATCACCAGGCTGCATCACATTCCCTTCTTTTTTGGGAAGTAAAGTGATCGTGGCATGTTTCCCAATCAGGGAATTCTTTTGTTTCTCCAGCAAATGTTGAATATTGCCGTCAAAGGTAATGACAGACGTTGCAGATGTTTTTTTTCAGAAAAGAATATTCAACTCCATCATATCCAGGCGCTGTGTTATTCTTCAGCGATTTCACCACAGATATCACTTCGTCCTCGGTGAACGGGTCCAACTGCAGTTCTTCTTCTCTTCAGGAGGAAGAGGAGCGATGTTGACAGGCCAGGGCGGAGGGGGGAGGGGATATTCCAATACCTTTTCACACTCTTCTGCTGGAAAAAAAAAAACGCCGTCAACACGTTCACTTCAATGGGACAAGTGGGTCGTGCTTCTGATCTGCTGTCGTTCTTGATGATCTCAATGGCACGTTTCTGATTATCTAACCAAAGCTGCGTTAGTTCATGCTTTTCCACGCTCCGCGCACTATGTTGATCCTGTCTGTCTTTCACGCATATGTCTAAAGTGTTTCCTAAGACTTGGGAAGATGGTGTGATCAATGTAGTGAAGAGCTTTTTTCGATTTTCTGCCGCAGCTCATCTTTCTCCGATCCATACTGAATTTGTTTCGGCGATTTGAATGGGAAACTTGTTAACAGCTCTCCAGATAAATCTCAGAACGCGAAAGTTCTAAATCTGGAGCTTGTGACGCCTCTTCGTTTGGCGTCATAGCTGAACTTTGCCTAGGAGACGAAGCCACGTCGAAAATCCCCGTGAGCAAACTTGACGGCATCTGCATGCTTCGTTCGGATAGACTCACGAAACAGCCGCTCGCTCGGTTCGTTCGAAGTCTGCCCACTGGGCGTCGTGTACAATCCATGAACAAAAACAACAGTACCAGAAGCAGTAACCAATCAGTGACCATTCATCAGTGAAATCGGAAAATACAACACTTATATGTCATTATGTGAAAACAGTGCATTAAAAGTTAAACAGTAAATTTAAACACTCATTTATCATTATGTGCGTGGGTGAGAGAGAGAGAGAGAGAGAGAGAGAGAGAGAGAGAGAGAGAGAGTGGGTGGGATGAGAGATGAGAGAGAGAGTGTATGTGTGTATAGAGAGAGAGAGAGAGAGAGAGAGAGAGAGAGAGAGAGAGAGAGAGAGAGAGAGAGATGTCTTTTTTTTTCTTAAATATTAGTCTACAACTTGGGGTTTAAATTCAACACAAAACATTAAACGATATCAGCAGTATACATGACACACACTTCTTTTGATCTGATTACGGTGCACCAATACAAATCATAAAAAGAAAAAATACACCCGAAGGTGCGAGTGGGACTCAGAGAAGTACTGTCTTCCGCATTCCGTTAAGACGTCAGAGAACATAATTGCTCCCTCGCAGATGCCATTGTGTAATGGCCACTGAATGTGACACAACAGAACCTCCATGAGAACGCTCCCATGGGTGTACCAGCCCATATTCCATGACTGCAAAGCCCACTGGTAGAAAATGCCACCGTTCTGCAACTGCTGTGGGCATCCCCGCGGTATTAATCGTTGCTGTTCCGCTAACAGGTGAAGACAGCACAACTCCAAACGCGGCCAAGCTTTTGTCATGAGGTCTCACGTGTCCTCTGAAGAGGATCCCGGGTTATAGTCTTTTTTTGCTGTCAACAGGACAGCCCTGCGGTCAGTGGGTCTTTCCTCGCCGTCACTGGGCCTTCGCCCAGAGTCAGCCAAAAGGCAGACAAGAAAAAGATACACCCGAAGGTGCGAGTGGGACCCAGAGAGGTACTGTCTTCAACCGCTGAACCAACCGACTGGGAGCAATCCTGCACCACCCTTGGAAGCTTGCGCTTTGTTCACACAGGGTGCAACTATACACAGGGCATTCCATTGAGACGCCAAGGGACATAATTGCTCCCTGGCGGATGCCATAGTGTAATGACCACTGACGACTACCCACCACGGGAGCGTCCCCTTGGGTATACCATCCCATATATCATGATTGCAGACACCCACCGGCGGAAAAACACCACCGTCGAGCAATAACATTAGGAGCAGTGATCAATGAGCGACGATGCATCAACAAAATTAATAAACAAAACGCTTATGTATCATAGTGTGGTTTTAAAGAGGAAGCGCCTTCACTTTTTAAAAACACAGCACCGTACATGAGGTTTGCAGCTGTTCATGTATTATGGCTTCGAGAATAATGATTGGCTGTGAAATGTGCTATCAGTTTTTCCCTGAAGGATTGTGCATTTTGAAGGCAACGGAAATGCGATGGAAGTGCATTCCTCTACCAAAGTGACAAAAACTTGATTTGAATATACGTCTGTTCTGTGTATGGGAACCTGGTATTTGGTTGAATACGAAGATTTTTGTTAAATTCAGACTGAAGAGTTGGTGGAATTAAATCTGATGCTGCTCTTGGCAGCAGATCTAAAAAAAAAAAAAAAAAAAAAAAAAAAAAAAAAAAAAAAAAAAAAAAAAAAAAAAAAAAAACATAAAAAAACTGGTATTTTCACAAATAATCTTGATATGTTGCGATCCCGGTCTTAAGATATCTATCTACTGGCAAACACGTTTGCTTTACTCGGTCTTCTGGGGTAGTTATTCGCGTCTGCCCATGTCACGAAATGGAAGACCGGATATCAAAACATAGATGTAGGCTAATCTAAAATCCTTTCGCTCTTGCTACTGCCCTTCACAATGGCACACTGACTTCAGAGCACCATTGTAAACTGGCTGGAGTCTTTTCTTGAGACGGCTGGGGCGATGAAGAGCCCTTGAGGTTGTGAGACTGCTCTCAACCTCTCCAGATAACGTGGGAAAACAGCAGACCGGAAAGTCATTGACTTTTTTTTTTTTCTTTATTACTTTGGGGCCGGTTGAGTACCGCAGTTACACGCAGTGCATAGAGAAGGTCTTTGTTATCAACATTTTTTTTCTTTGTGTTTGGTTACTGTAAATTCTCTCTCTCTCTCTCTCTCTCTCTCTCTCTCTCTCTCTCTCTCTCTCTCTCTCTCTCTCACTCTCTCTCATCTGCACGCACACACACACACACACACACACACACACACACACACACACACACACACACACACACACACACACGCACACACACATACACACGCGCACAGGCATGCACACACACACGCACCAATTCATACGCGCACGTGCGCGCGCGCGCACGCACACGCACGCACGACCACACACACACACCATTACTACAACTATGTGACTACCTGAATGATGTGATTTGACATGACATGACATGACGATGTGATATGATATATGATATATATATATATATATATATATATATATATATATATATATATATATATGATAGGATCTGACTTGACGTGGCGACAAGTAGCGTGTCAAGGTAAGGCAGCAACATTTGCTGCTTAGCATTTATAAGGACGGGGGAGAAAGCTGATTATCGTCGACTTACGGTCATCGCTCGCTGCGAAGTAGCACAGCAGCGGGTGAAGAGAGAGAGGTGGCAGATCTCTCTTTAAGGCTGACATCGGGTGATGCACATTCCTTCCAGCCACTAAGGGTGACGGCGGGTGTGTTGCTGGGTGGTGACTGCTGGAGCTGTAGGGCAGGTCAGCGATGGAGCGCTGCCCGACTTTGATAACCATGGCACGGCAAAGCCTAGTTCGGATCGGTAGGGTGGGCGCTTCCTAAGGGGCTGAAAAATTGCTCTCTCAGCCGAGTAAGGACCGCAGAAATAGATCGTGCAGCACTTCAGCAACGTCCGTCGTCCTTCCTTGAGGTGGTCTCACGCGGGGGCAGGACCATCGCCTCCAACCTGAGGATGATGAAGGACGCACGGCTGCCCTGAAGACAGGTCTTCGCACGAATTCACACGCGCGCGTACGCACACGTGTGAGGGTTAACACATAAAAGGGTTAAGGTGCAATAGGCAATGACTACCGACTTTCACCAGCTCCACAGCATGAATATCGATTCAACTGAGCGAGAACCAAGAGCTGGACACCAGTCCAGCAGAAAGAAAGAACAGGACCCAGACCCCAGCACTGGATGCCAACTACGACGTGATACAACAAGCCCCATCCAGAACCACACCTGCCAGCGACTGGACATCCTGTCACCTATGACACACAGACCGTGGTCTGGGACACCTTGTCCTTGAGGGCATGTCGCCAAGTAGGCGCTAAACTCACCACTCAAGCTCCTCATAACCTTTCTGGCCATCATACGTCCTATCCATGTTATAAATAAGTTGTTGTTGTTGTTTCATGAAGTTGTTATGAAAGCATTGTATACGCCAGAAACATCATCTTGAAATATTATTTATCAAAATTTGTTCGATAATTTCATAATTCTGTTTGGATTATTTTTAGTTGCAAAGTGAGACGACTGCAGGCAGAAATCTAAACAAATCTGAAATACATGTTAGCGAACCGCCAAGAGAAACGTAGACACAAACAAATAAAACAATGAAAATGAACGAATTTGGCATTCAACGCCTGCCTGCCTTGCGATGAAGAGATATAAGCTAAGTGCCAAATTCGTTCATTTTCATTGTCCTATTTATTTGTGTCTTACTTGGAGAAGACCTAAGAGGTCGAAACGCGTCGTGTTTTGTCTTGTGACTCGTTTGTCCATGTTTCTCTTTGCGGTTAGCTAACATTTATTTAGGATTTGTTTCGATTATTTTTTTGAGTTTTGTATAGCTGAATTTTGAGTTTCAATCTTTGTTTTCCCTAAAGTTAGTATGTGATGGTTTTTGTTTCTTTGTGAGTTTTCATTTTGTAACAGTATTGGTCTCTTCACAGGATAACATCAAAACGGTTTTAATCGAAAACATTTTTTTTAAAATAATTTCTGTCGAGAATAGGTAGCTAGAGTATATATCTTGACAGTGTCAGTTTCTTCCAATCCAACGACTTTTCTTTGTTAAATCAGACTATTAGATATCCTTTTAATTGTCCTCTTTTGACAGATAATGTGTAAATCCTTTCATCTTATTAATATGTAACAGTTCAGTTGCTCTTCTCTCGATATATATATATATATAAATGAAAACCCTTCCCTAGCTGCATGAGGGAACCATCGCAATCCCTCTCGAAGGCAGGTCTATATGTATTGCCTGCTCCTAGGCCTTTCGTCCCCTGGATCGGAACTCATCAGGGAGACGCGGCTGATCGTGTCTGTGCCCTTGGCGTCAAATAGAGACACACCATAGTCCGTAATTCTGTGGTGTTCTCACCACCATGGGTTCAAAGAAGAATCCAACAGCACCCCCAAAGCAGCCAGCGAAAGGTAGTAGAATAAAATAAACGAAAGTGTGGAGAGGTAAAACAATGCTGAAAAATTAAAAATATTATGCAGACAGTATAAAATGTAGGGGATAATCTTTGAGCCTATGCTTGAGGATCCATTTAATGATGCAAGAGAGATAAAAAAAAAAAAAAAAAAAAATCTGGAACAGTCTGAGTGGTCAGCTCTGCTGTTCAATAACCCAAGCATTGTCAGCGGCTGAACAATTAAGTAGTGGGAGAAAACAAGTGCAGGCTGACAATTCCTCAGTCATAGCAACGACTTGGCAAAGATTTGAACTTATTAAAAAAAAAAAAAAAAAAAGAAATATATACATACATACATATATATATATATATATATATATATATATATATATATATATATATATATATATATATATATATATATATATATATCCATTCGGTGAAAAAGCTTGGACAGAATTGTCATGGTAACAGCAAGTATAAATTTTCTGCATAATGAAGTTGCGTTATTGGCATACAATGTGCCTGTTGTATGTTGTATCCTGCTTTCCTGGAAGAATGAACGTTGTTGACCATATACAGATATACATACATACATATACATATATATATATATATATATATATATATATATATATATAGAGAGAGAGAGAGAGAGAGAGAGAGAGAGAGAGAGAGAGAGAGAGAGAGAGAGAGATTACGATTCATATGTTCCACTTGTTCCTCCCTCCTGGACTCTATTTCAAAGCTTTCGCCTTTTGGCTTGGACACTGGGCAAACATATATACATTCTGGATATACATGTATGTCTGCATGCATGTATGTATGTATGTATGTATGTATGTATGTGTTGATGTTTTTAGATGTGGTGCTTTGCATAAGTATCTCTGCACAAAAGTAAACGGAATGATCTGCTTATAAACTCTTCCGTTTGACTGGCCTCAAACATAAGGATCGAAGACATCAAATTGTGACTTCAAAGTCTTTCTGTAAGTTTGGTTGGTCACGTAATTTTTTTTTTTTTTTTTTTTTAATTAAAACACACAACAGAAGGATTCAGATCTCAGGATACTGTTTTTGAGATACCGTAGAGACACTGAGAACTACCAAGCATTTTTTTTTTTTTATCAAACTCTAACAGGCCTCTGATGTGAGAAAATTTATTATGAAGTTAAATATTTTACAACCAATCTAAGGTAAGTAGTAGTACCGTAGAATCCCTAGCAAACGCCCAGTATCTAATAAACGCCCACCCCGCACTTTCTGCAAGAAGTCATGTAAAGGTCTCACTACCTAGCAAACGCCCATCTCCCACTTTGCACCACCACCATTACCACACACACACACACACACACACACACACACACACACACACTACCACTTTTTTTTTTTTTTTTTTAAACGAACGGTACTCGGTTTGACTCCCATTGAATCTAGCCTTATTTTGTTAGTCTCGAAAGTGCAGTCTTTCGTGATTCAGGAAGAAATAAAACAACGGCATGTCCATAGACTTTTTCCCTGTTGTCGTCTATCAATATTAGCTGCATTATTCACAAGATAATACACATAATTTTTAGCATCATTTGGGACTGGATATTCAGAGGCTTCTTTCTCGCACAAAATGTGCAGCAACCTGAGCGAGACTCAGTTGTTTTCATTTCTTTTCGATTTGTTCTCGTTTCTTTTCGGTTGTTTTGGGTTCTTTTCGGTTTTTCTCGGTTGTTTTCGGAAAAAAGCAATACCGTAGAAAATGACGTTGCAAAAAATGTTGACTTGAGATGAGTGAGTAACCATTCACCCCATCAGATCTAGATCAAAGAGACGAGAATTTTCAGCTATGCCGAAGCATAAGTCTTACACTGTTTTATTCAAATTGGAAGCTTTAGGTATCTTGACAACGAAGCTGAAGGAAATGTTTCAGAATGTGCCAGAGAGTTTTCTGTTGATAGAAAAAGAATAAGAGAATGGAGAGAGAACAGAGAGATCTTGGAACAGCAGTACGGAAAAGAGAAGGACAAAAGAAAGTTGTCTCGAGGTCGGCCTTTGAGATCTGAGGAAGTGGATCAAGGTGTGATGCAATATTTGGAGGAGGAACGAGCTGAAGGACGAGTGGTGAGGAACAAAGATTTCCAGCGCAAAGCAGTTGAACTGGCTGGTGCTTTGAAATGTTCAAGGTTTTGTAGCATCAGACATGTGGCTCAAGCGTTGGAAACAACGCCACATGGTTTCATCACGAGGAACCACAGCCAGCCAAAAGATTCCTGCAGATTTTGAAGAGCAGCTTCTTCAGTTCCGTCGCAACATTCTACGGCTTCGTCACCTTCATGACTACCCACTGTCAAACATCTCAAACATGGACCAGACGATGGTGCGTTTTGACATACTGCCGTCCCGCACCAAACAACCCAAAAGGCGACAAGCAAGTACGAACCAAGAGCACCAAAGCGGAGAAAAACGAGGCTTCACAGTGGCACTCCTGGCAGCAGCTGATGGTACCAAGTTTCCAGCTTTTATCATCTTGCGGGAGAGAAATGGACGCATTCCACCTCGCGTTCATCTACAGTTGAGAGTGCCTGACAATGTGCAGTTGTGTGCCACAACAAATGGATGGATGACAAGGAACACCATCCTCACCTGGATTCAGCGTGTTCTTCTTGGGCCAGCAGATGAACGTCCGCCTCCTTGTGCTGGACTGCTATAACGCTCACAGGACGCCAGAAGTCAGAGAATCACTCGCCGCACGGCAGGTAGACCTGGTCTTTGTGCCTGCAGGCTGTACTCTCTTTTGGCACAACCAGTCGACGTCAGTCTCGTCAAACCTTTCAAGGATGGTATCAGAGACTGTTGGGTGGAGTGGATGAGAGAACCAAGACCACCAACGCCTGCTGGCAGTCTCAGGCAGCCTACAAGACAGGAAGTCATCAACTGGGTCAGCAGGGCATGGGACAACATACGACCTGAAACGATCGTCACGGCCTTTCTCAGGTGCGCCATTTCGAACGCAATGGATGGTTCTCAGGACGATGAAACACTGGAATGGTTTCCAGATGAAATCGGTGCTTTCCTCCGTCGTGTTCACAATGATGGAGATGCCCCAGAAGAAGCCATGGATGACGATGAGAGTGAAGACAATGAAGACAATGAAGACAATGATGTTGACTTCGAAGGACTGGAATGAGTGAGTGTTCATCAGTTTGACTGGACCTCAAGACAAGAGAAGAAACTGTGTTTGAGCTGTTAATGTGTTTGGGATAAGAAAAAGTCGAAGTGACCTTTTTGTGTTTGTTATTTTTTGCCTCTCTCTTTTTTTAACAGAAATTTTTATTATTTCAATTTGTGTGTAACGAAAAAAAAGTTTTTTTTTTTTTTTTTTTTTTTTTTTTGTAAGTGCCAACTGCTAGTGTGCACAGATCTGACGAAAAATACAGCAGCAGGCGCATTTCTTGTTGATTGATTCACTGGAAGTGAGGAAAAGGGGTGTGGTAGTCAAAGAAGAAAGAAAATAAAAGAATCATAATGACAAATTGCACTTGAATCTGATTTAATTGGGAAATATCTCTGTCTCATGTTTCTCTCTCTCTCTCTCTCTCTCTCTCTCTCTCTCTCTCTCTCTCTCTCTCTCTCTCTCTCTCTCTCTCTCTCTCTTTTTTTTTTTTGTCCACCTTTCCACTGGCCATTCAAGCATTTTGACAGGCATTTTGACAGGCACAAGACAACAGCATGAAAACCAACATACCTAAGTGAAAGGAATATGACGGAGAATGCATTAAGATGAATACTGACTCAATGACAATCAGAACGGGGGAGGGGAGGATCACAGATGGAGGTTGAAGAAAGAAACCGATAAAGAGTTATAAAGTTTGATTTAACCTAAAATAACTGGCAAACAATCTTCTTCTCCTTCTGTGCATCCATCACAAAACCTTTTCCTCTTAATAGTGTACTAAAAATTCTCATGCAAAGGGGTGTATACCTAGCAAACGCCCACCCCAACTTTTGCCCCCAAATCCAGACAGAGGGGGTGGGACGGGACGTTTGTCTTCATTAGTTTTGTCCGAGGGGACAGATTAGAAATGGGACAGAAAGACCTAAAACACCTTCCTCTTGGAATTCAAGACGAACTGCATTCCCGAACATTAAATAAAGAGACTGATAGTACAGTCATTTTATGTGTAATGGAATCGTTGCCTTGAATTAAAAAAAAAAACTATTTTAATTTTTGATGCGTTTAAAATCACAATAAAAAGATAATTGTACTTACGTCGACAGAACTCCGATTCCATTTTTATAACGACTGCCGACGATTCTTCACTTCCGTCTTTTCGACCGCAAGTTGTACCACAAGTCGTCTACTTACATACAAAGATGTTGACAAAATTTGTTCCTGTCGCCAGAACTATCAGCGTTGTCGCACGTAAGTGGATAGACTTGCAACTGGAAGCATGGAAATTCATAAAATTGCCTATGATGTCAATTATTTTCTGTCAGGATTCAATTCCTTGCAGCTCCCATTGAATCGAATGCACCGTGACCGACGAATCGTTGAATTTTTTTTCTGATTTATATTTGATTCGTTTGATTATTCAATCAAAGGACTCTGAAAGTTATTTTATAGGGAAAACGTTGCACAGAAGCAGAGTGAGCGGTGGCAGTTAGAAGCAGAATGTGGCTTGACAAAACCCACAGAGAAGGCTGACATTGAATCATCAGTCTTACTCTTGCCGTCTTGGATCGTTTTCACTCCTGTTCATCATGCAGTTAATTAACTTGATTAAAAAATGATTGAAAAACAAAAATAATAGGTGAAATTGAAAGATGAGAAAAACAAAAACAAACATTAATACACCATCAGAAAGAGTAGGGAAAAAAAATGAAAAAAAAAAGGGGTGCTAAAAGTATGTCAATCAGAGTCAGCATCTGTGACAAAGTTGTAATTTTTCTAGTCAGCATGATTTTGCCCTTCAGAAAAAAAAAAAAAAAAAGTTGAAATATTGTACAAGTTATAGGCAGTAAACTTAATAGAGTAAACTCAGCAGAGCCTACAAAGCCAATTTGGCCCGGCTCTAGACAAGGAAGAAGAAGAAGGTAATAGTTTTAGTTTCGAGATCTACATATGCAATCTATAAAACCTCAGAGAGTCAGCTGTCAATTGTGATTGTCAAATGGATGCAGATACATGGTGAAGGGTAGATGAAATAGAAAAATACTCAAAATTTAGAAGTCCATATTAATCACATGATTTTTGAACTTTGGCCAGGGCCATCTATTTATCCGTGGTTTTTTTTTTTTTTAATGCATGGTTGCTAAATAGGTATTCTGTGTGACCCGTTCCCACCTTCACACCAACAAACCCAAAGAAAGATAATAGAAAATGAGTGCCATTGTCAGAAAGAGAGATTGTATATATTAACAAATGATGAATAAATAAAAGGTGCAACAAATATCTTGTTTTCAGTTAGACAACTGAGAAGAAAGTATATTAGGGATTGCCTTTTGCACTTTAGTATTTAAAAAGAAAAAAAAAAAAACATAACTGGCGTAGGATGTATTTAACTTCAATATGGTTTTGAAACCAGGTGAGATACCACAAGGAACAAGGTCACAGAAGATGAAAGGACGTATCGTCACAGAGGCTTCCATGGGCCACTTTCACAACACTTAACTGTTCATACATATGTATAGTGAGTGTAATGAAACTTTAAACTTAAAATCAAATTAGTATGCAAGAAATTTAGCAAACACTCACTGAAGTGCTAAACCAATCTGAAGCGTTAGAATAACTTTTAAGCTAAAAAACACACACACACACACACACGCACGCGTGCGCGCATACACACACACACACACACACACACACACACACACACACACACACACACACACACAACACACACACAACAATTTTAGATTTGTAAAGCTGTTGAAGTGAAAACAAGTTTGGGAACCAGGTACATGTGCAAAATTAACATAGCTGATAAGTGCACACACACACTCACACACATTAAAGTTAAAACACACACACACACACACACACACACACACACACACACACACACACACACTCATGCATGCATGCACACTCACACACACACACACACACACACAAGCTCATGATGCGTTGTTGCATCCCAAGGGGGGGGGGGTGGGGGGGGGGGGGGGGGGGGGGGGGGGGGGGGGGGGGGGTGTATAAAATCTATTTTCATCGCATTAATCGATTCAGTGCATGTTTGTGCATTGGACATCAGTATTGAAAATGAGGGGGGGGGGGGGGGGGGGGGGGGGGGGGGGGGGGGGGGAGGCGAGAGGGGGTAATATCATTTGTATGTCAGTTGAAGGTTGTACCCCTGACACAGGCAGGAGTGCCTGTTTCTTTGAAGTAGAGCCTACGAGATTGGAAAAGTCCATGCAGTCCATAACTTCAGCGACTTGACTTTCTGTTTTTTTCGAACAAAAATCTGATTCTGTTATTTTTTTCTTCTTGTTGCTTAGTAATACCAAGCCATGAGTTAAAAGAACAAACTGATGTTCTTGACAAAGCATGAAATGCTGTTTAAAAGAGCTGTCTCTATCGGGGCAAGCATTACCTGTGGCCAAATGATCCAGTCAAATGGTTTGAACAGTATGAAGTTTTTTGAGTTAACCTGTAGATCTGTTTGGTGTCAACTGCTTGCAAAGTACCATGAAAAACGGAAGTCTTGGGCAGAAGAAAGAAAACTTAAGCAACCTTCAGACTTTTGTTGGCTCTAAACTGTTTGAAGCTCTGTTTAAGCATAATTTGTGGTCCAGATCTGAAATATTTACATGTGCACAACAGACAGTCAGAAGTGCTATACTAGGAACATAGGTCATATTTTTCAGTACAATTCATGTTTCAGGATAATCCAGAGAGTGGAAGCATATGCAAGAAAGAAGTGTATTCTCAGTTTACACAGCAAAAAAAAAACAAATCAGGGCAATCAACACAACAAAGTCTTCTGTGTGCAGGACAACAGGGTGTTCGATGCATGGGAGGTCATGCCCCTGCCAACTGGAAGAGAGCGACAAAGAGGTTGCCATTGAGGAGAAAGCACACATGAACGACCTGCCTGTGCCTCAGGGATCCTGGCAAGAAAACTACAACCGCAGAAACTCCAAATGGAACGTCCAGCTGGGCCTCTCTGTTGCTCTTTTCGCAGTCACTATGTTTGCGGTGAGTATTTGAATGTACATAGAATAGATCTGCCTAGGTATCCAGGTTAGGGGAAAATGTGGTATGAGCATTTGATTTTGTTAAGTTTTATTGTGTGCATTCAGGTACCCCAATCATGTGGTTCTATTTTTCACTGGGTATATAGAGTGTTGAGTATTTGTTTTCTATCGGGTGACTGAAATCAAGAAGGTATTTTATACTACTTATGATTTACACATTTAGATTTTAAATGCATGATAAGGATGGTAATTAATACATCACAAAAGCCAAGGCTGCTTCCTCCCAGAGTGGATGTAAACCCTTAAAGCACTGCTTATATGGTGAAAATGTTTATACAATGAAAATGAGGCTGTATTTGGAAGGTTGCCAATGATGTCCAGGCAATATTTGACCAAACGCAGAACCACGATCATGGCATTATTGTTCTGTATTGGAAAGCCACACCATGGCTCATATTGCTGTAGGGGTTAAACCTTTTATCGCCACATCACCGGCATGGCTACCCGCCTAATCACATAAATCTCATATCCCAGTGCTCTGCTGAACAGATGTTTTTCAGCTGTTTGCAGCTTGAAGATAGCTGGTGAGAAAAGGGTTAAATAGGCTTTCAAGGTTTTCACACACATGCATTCACGCATTACACATACCTTTGTGTGTGTCTCTCACATGCACTAATAAGCCATTTCTAAATGCGAAGTGGTCTCTGAGCAAACAACCAATGATAGTGTTGTTTGGGACTTGTCTGGCTCCAGGTTTAGGGCAGATTTGCTGTGACTGTCATCTACCATTCCAGGAACTTTCCTGAAAGTAGAGTCATCCTGTTTGTTCTTCACCTGTTCAAGTTTTGGTTCTTTTCCAGGGTTCATACACTCCTTGAAACTCCTTGAATTATGAGAGCGAATTACAAGGCCTTGAAAACCCTTTGAAAATCAGTAAAATGTGGTTATGTTGACAAAACCTCCTTGAAAACCTTTGAAAATCAAGCCATCAGCTCCAAAAATTTTAAATGTGGCAAAAAGAAATGGCATTTTGATTTTTCTTCATTCAGGTTGATGAACAATTATTTCTAAATTAATTTTTACAACATCGTCACAATTCCGGACTGTCGTCTGCTATTTAACCAAGGGAGATTATTTGTGACTTCATTATTTTTAGCCATTTATTGTATTCCTTGAAAACGCCTTGAATTTTGTTATTGGGAGTCTTTAGGAACCCTGTTTTCGCTCTTTAACTAAGCGTTGTGTGTTCAGATGCTTGCTCCCACTACAGTCACATAGTTTTCTCTCTTCAGTCCTTCTCAGTCTTTCTTTCCTCTTGTCATTCTTCCCATCGTGTCTTGTGTTTTCTACTGTTCAGCGTACTGTTTACTTTTCACCTGCAAAATGGATATACTTCTTAACAGCCCAGATATTGAGCGTGGTCTTCATACACATAAATGAACATAGAAATTTATACATATTTTGCTTACATCTTAACACAGTGATTACGATCCTCAGTTACATAAACCCATCAGAATTTTTAAGCCTGAGGGTCTCCGTCTGCTTCTGTATTTTTTAGTGACTGTCATTGGGTGTGTTGTCTCTTGACCCATATCACATATGGTGTTAAAGATTCAAAAAGCTAATGCTAATTTGTCTGTGACCGTTTTTTTTGCCCGTCCAGTCCCTTTCTCCAAGTCTTTCTTTTTCTCTCTTTCTCTCATCCTCTCCTCTTTCTTTCTCTCTCTCAGTAATTTTTATGTGCATCTCATTTTGGGCGGCAAACTTTTAAAATTATATAAACATGCATGATTATGATATATTACAACTGGTCAAGGTGATTACTCTGTTAACCAACTTTTGCCTTGTTTAATGCGTTTTTAATCAGGATTTTCCTATCTGTTGTATTTTTCAGCCACAGGGATGTAGCTATTTACACTCCATGGTTTGACTTATTTGCGTTTATGGTTACATTGGTTTTTGTTTGTTTGTATTTTTGTTTTTGTTTTTAAAGCTTTGTGCTCTTCTTAGCAGATGTATAATCAGTCTTGACAGTCAGTATTTTTGCATACTAGTCTTTGTGATTCAGAAAGTTTTTCAAGCAAAATGTAGAATGTTACTAGCTAGAGCAGTGTAAACAATGGTACATAAAAGAATCCTTTTTTTAATTCAATATTGACAAAGATTTTTTTTTCACTTACGTATCAAAACTGGGTTAAGATCAAATTTCCAAAATGTTACAACTTGTCCATAGAAGAGCTCAGAATCTGCTGTACAATTCTAGCAAAATGAAATTGCTGTACTATTTTAGCTTAATGAATTTGCTGTACAATTTTAGCTAAATGAATTTATTATACAATTTTAGCTGAGTGAAACTGCTGTGCAATTTCAGCTAAACGAATTTACTGTATAATCTAGACAAACAAAAAATTGATGTCCTTGATAGTGTTCAATCGTTTGCATCAAAGTCTGTGTTGTTCCTTGTTTACACACCATGATATTGTTCAATCAACAGTACACAGAGTAATATCATATTGTTAAAATAAAAGAGAGAGAGAGATAATTACATTTTTACAACTGTAATCCAGCTGATACTGCACATTGTGTTCCATCAATAAAAAAGTTGATTTGCATTTAGTTTTGACTGAAATATATGATCACCTTGTGCCACGGGAATGATTTTCCCCACAACTGACTAAAACTTACAAAGAGTTGCCTCTGATAGTTAGATGTTTCCTACATTGCATTCATATATATAACAAGAAAAATGATAATAATGATAACAATGAAAAAACAAATTTTCAAAAGAAGGAAAGAAAGAACAGAAAAAGGAAAGACAGACTGACAGCTGTTTTCATTTGTAACATAAAAACAGAGAAAACTGGTTCTGTTTGATATGATTAAGCATTTCTAATGAAGTAAAAAGGTTATGAAAAATAATCACAAACAAATAGAAGCAGAAATTCTTCACCCTAATTCCAAAGTGTTTACTTTATAATTTTTTCGTTTATTGGATGTGATATACGTTTTGCCTTTTGATGATGGATTTTTAGTGTAGGCACATAAATTATGTCACAGTGTTTAATTTTTAACATGCCCAGTATGTGGAACACTATTCTGCTTTTGACTGTAAATGTTTACTGGCTTTTTTCTTTTCTTCAGAAATGACCTGATTTGGTGTCAGTGCGTTTGTTCCGAAAACCAAATGTGGAACATTGGGAAATTCAGGAAGTATAGCCACAGGAAATCCTTTTGACAATCAGCAACATAGATGGATGAGTAGATCAGAAAAAAAAAAAAAAAAAAAACATTTACGAAATGGTGATACTGCAAAATGTTTGAAATATTTGTTGTTCCATACTTCCATTTCACAGGTGGAATTTTATGTACACTGTCTGAATGTGTTTTTCTACTGACTATGGCATACACAGTAATCACTACTTTCAGGGCTTTTTAGTTCCTCAGGCAGTCCACAATTTTGCACTGTATTCAGTAACATCGTCACACTTTTGCAATCTGGTTCTGTATTTCATAAATGATTCTTTCGAACGATTTCGTTTTTCATTTGTTCACTTCAACTTTTGTTTACTTATTTTATTTAACACTTTTGATTGATTGGTTTTTGATTGTTTGTTTCTGCATTTCATTTTCTCGCAGGCATATGTGCAGTAGGTGTTCTTTAGCTCATCAGATTAACATTGGATCCTTCTCCCATTAGGCTGTGACCAGGAAGTTGAGATAAGAATGATAGGGAACATTTTTCATGCACATAATCGACACCGAAGCCCCAAACACAAATTTAGATATCCAGATGCATAATAAAGCCAGTATGAATTGAAAAAAACTGATTTACATGTATAGTAGTTTTGAAAATCAGTTTGAGCTACTGCGAACCCCAGTCCCCCTCCCCACCAACACCACCAAAATTGGCAGTTTTGATCGTAATGCAGTCTTCTGATTGCAAAGTCAGCATTATATGTAGATCAGTACAGTGAATCATCTCTTGTATGCCTGCTTCAGATTTTTTATGCTTCTTATAAAGTATACTGACAGATACACATGTATACACACACTTTTTCTCACTGGGATTGGAATTAAATGTTGCCAAATCTGCGAAGTTATGTGTATGGTGTGTGTGAAAGGGGGAGCTGGAGTAGCACTGAAACACATTGATTGCAGTTTAGTTGTAGCATCTATTGGTGTGAAAACGTCATTTTTAAAAACTGGTACTGATCATGCATGTGCACGCGCACACACACACACAGTTGAAAAATTGGTTTTTGACTTTCTGAACTAGTACCTAGCTAGTACTCATGTATAGGGTGTTGCTGTGTTCTGCTATATTATTCAGAAAGATTTATCCAGGGTTTGATCTACGGAAATAAGGAAAATTGTATGAAATGTTATGTCTTTTTTTTTTAAAAAACCTGTTCTAAAATATTGGCCATTCTTATTTCTCGCTCTTGTGATGACTACAGACTGTATGCGTGATTTTAATGATGTAAAGTGTACAGTTTCATGAGTCTTGAGGCATTCACAATTCAAGGATTTATGTTGGAAATTATTCAAGTTCCTTAGGAAAGGGAGGTAAGTGGGAAAATATTTCTGGGCCATCTGCAGCACTCCAACTCAGGGTTATATAGTATGTGCATTGTGAACAAACATATTATAGCACATTGCATGTTATTCAGTAAATACATATAAGAGATTATTGTCCTGTGAACTGAAATGTCATTTGTTTTAAGGAAGATTAAAGAGAATTTTTTTTTTGTTTAAAAAGGTTAGTAATTTACAGTAACATTGGAATATTTTTTTTATTGAATTATTTTTTTAATTTGGCATTATGGCAAGAAAACTAAACCCAAAGCTAGATGTCAGTAGACTCCTTCCACTTAAATGCTACAATGCTATTTGATGGCATAATATCTTGCTCCATTTAGGGAAGGGATATGTGGGTGGGGGAGATTGAATGTGGAGAGGCAAAAGGAGGTGGGGAGAGGGGCGTCAAGGCTTTGTAATGCCAGAGGCTCTTGCAGCATAACACGAAAGAAGCAGGAATGAATTGTAGCCCATCCTCTGAACATTCTGCCCTACCCCCTCCCAATGAAAAAAAAAATCCTAGGGATCAACTGTCAGTCATTGTTGGAAAACTGTGTTCACTCTACTATGTTTACTTTGAGTCAGGAAACAGTAGGCTTGATTGGTTTCCTCAATTTTCAGTTTGGTTCCACTTTAAAATCTACTTTTTTGTATGTCTGTTTCAGATGAACCAGTTCAACTGCTTCTACCTACACGACACCCCACCACTAAAGAAAAATTAGCTTTTGACCCATAGTAGTTTTTTTTTTTTATTTTGAGGCATGTGATAATCTCCTTTTAAAGGTAGGAACAGTTTAGTAACTGCCTTTACGTATCGTTTTTTTATCAACATGTCATGTTTAGTTTTTTGTGTTACATGAATCTTGAGAGCAGAGATCTTACATACATTTCAGGGAACTATGTTATGTCAGGATTCAGGTGGTTTTTGTTGTGTTGTTTGTTTTTTAGGCTTTCTTGTTTTAGAAGTCAAAGGGTAATGTGTAATTTTATTCTTTTGGCGTGCTTTCCCTCCACCAGATCATGATATTGATTTTATTTATTGATGAATGTGTCTGGAGCACAAAATGAACAGTATACTCTGTAGAACAAATGTTTCTTTGACTCTAGTATTTGAAAGTACTCTAGTATTTCTAGTATTCGGCTATTGGTGTTTAATCCAGGGAAAAAGGAGACCTATGCTTTGCAGAAAATAACTGAAGATCATCTTAACAAAAGAAGTCACAGATCAGTATACTCAGTGAAAAACTTATGACAAATACAGCAGAATGGTTGTACGCAGTGAATAACTGCATGAAGTTCAGACTTAAAGTTTGTTGAGATTAATAGATTTGACACTTTTTCAATCATCTCATGTGTAAATGTTATGTTACAGAGTAGTTGTGTTTGCAAGGAAATAAAGTTTTTTCTGAATCCAGGTTGAATCTCTTGTGCTGTTTTCTTCTTGCCTTCTCTGTCTTGCTCACTTGATTTCTCTCTCTCTCTCTCTCTCTCTCTCTCTCTCTCTCTCTCTCTCTCTCTGTTCTTCTTCTCTCTCTTCTTACAGCCCCCCCTCTCTCTCTCTCTCTCTCTCCTCTCTCTCTCTCTCTCTCTATCAGAATAAAGAGGACAGTAGTATTGTTTCTCGTGTCCTTTTTTTTTTTTTTTTTTTAGATTCTGTCAAATGTTCTTCGCCCCCTTCAGTAGCAATATTATCATGGTAATCATAATCAGTTTGACTCCTTCATATACAGCCACAGCAGGGTTTGTCCAACCGTGGATTTCATGTTGAAGTATTCAGGGAGTAGTTAGAAGAAACTCGAGAAAGAGCTTGGCAGCAGAGGATCTTTAAAATAGAAATCCACCTTGAACAAGAGTTTTGGTCATGAATTCCTTACACTCTGCAGGACCGATCTGCATCCAGGCCATGACTCCATGACGTCCAACATAAAAATACACAAATACCTTAATATACAGAACAGCTATTTCAAGCTCTCTACACTATTTCCGCTTACCTATGTGTTTCTGTCACTGTGCAGCAGTTCCGGGTAACTGCATTTAAATGGTTGTAACGACGCTGACATGCAGAATCCATACATGTAATTTCCAAGAGAAGTTGACCCCTATTACCAACAGTGGAATGCACGCACAAGTTCTCTTGACAAAAAAACACTTTTGCGAGGGAATTCATTGAGATCACAATGTGTCTAAATCAACTGTTACAATCGGCTAGCTCAACAACCAGGTAAATTAATTCTAGTGTCAAAAACAGATGTCGCTGTGAATGAATCAAATCAGCATAGATGATGGCAGTAACTGTGTTACACTAACATTATAACAATTTGCTTTTCACTCTGCCAACAATCAGACTTCGATCTAAGTATTCAATTAACCTCATTTGATTGAAACAGAACTTTGGCACTTTGTTGGCATGTTTTTCCTTCCACAATAATAAACCTAATACCACACAATGTCAAATGAATTAGTATTTACACAGCTAACTGGAATTCTGTCTGAAAATTCAAATCTTGTCCATCAAGCAACAAATACTTCCACTTGGAATCCAAGTGCATGTTTTGTGTTCATATTATCTACATTCAATCCATAAAAATCCCTCAAATTTAGTTTCACTGCATCAGCTACATCAATCATTAGTCACTCAGCCATTGGATTGGATTAAAAAAAATTAAATCTGTTTTCTCAGTCCTCGCATTGAAATTCTACAATGAACCCAGTTTCCTCTCAGCATGATGAAATTTCACCTGGTTCTACACTTTCTTTTGTTTTTTCCTTACAAAATCTGTGTCTCAGTATATTATCATTATTCAGCAATATATGTTAAAAAGAGGACTTTAAAGGCATTGAGTTCTACGGGCAGAAAAGCGCACACACAAGGCAGAGAAGCCTGGTCATATTACAATAATGTGTACTGGTCTGCCTATGTGGAAAAGAAAAATGCTGCAGCCCCAATCACTGGCCTTGCATGGAATCTGTGTGTGTGTGTGTGTTTGCGACCAGAATATAATGGTTTCCATTACAGTCAGATCATTCCTCCCCCCCCCCCCCCCCCCCCCCCCCCCCTCCAAATCCTTCCTCCCCCCACCCATCCTTCCATCCACACCGTCACCCCATTCTCACTCCGCTCCAACACACTCGAGAGAATTTCACCCAGTCGCTCTTTGTACGATGAAAATCGTACCCCAGATTAGTTACACATATCACCAGACTCAGTGCCAGTTCACTCATAATTGCCTGACTCACACGAAGGTAGCTTATAAAGGAGCATAACGCTTTCCTATAGCATTGGGGGCTGTCTGTCATCAGGATCCATTCCACGCGATGTGACACTGGCAGTCAAAGGGAGACAATATGTAACATTCTGGCGGTCAAAGGGAGACAACATGTGACTTTTTTTTTTTTTTAAAGTTTTTTAAGACACCACTCTTTCGTTTTCACTTCTCTCCCAGCTCCAACAACAACGTCCCTAAATGTAAGAAAATGATGACAGGATTTCCCTGACATCTCAGACTTGGGAGACTGGTCGATCGAAGAAAGCAATCTTAATTCGAAAACGCTAGGCTAGTGGAGCGATCGAGTTTGTCCTCGTCTCGGGATCGGGATCAGGATCAGGGGCGTTGAATCAAAACAACTTAGCATATTTAGGCTTTGTACGCCCCTTCTGTATGTATATATCTTTTTTTTCCGTGACGGTTGGTCCAGTCATGGGCTAGCTCAGTCCTAATATCCATGAAATTCGTATTTAATTTTAGTTAATAATTTATGTTTATCTATGAGGTTCTTAAAAACATTAATACTATTACTAGGTGCGTATCTGATGTTAACTCAACTGTTAGCCTAGTTCATTCCAAAAATTGGTTACTCTATTAGTAAGTCTCTTGGTGTTCCTTATTAGTAAAAGTCTCTCGGGGTTCCTTATTAGTCATCCTTCTGTGCAGCACACTCGCTGTGACGGACAACAATAAAAAAAGAAACAATCAAAATACAGCTTGGTGAAGCAAATTCATCAGGCTACGCAAATAGTTGATTAGACTACTACAGGCCAACAGATCTAATCAAAGAACTGTAACTCAGCGTCTCTCGAAAGAGGGAAAACGACTATTTTTTTTACTCTAGCGCGAAAGATCAGGAAGCAAAGATGTCGCGCTTACAAAGAGTTTCAAAAACGCCCGTTGCACTGTTAAGTGAGTAGAATCATCTGAATTATTTGTTGTATCTAAATCCTTATCAGTAATCGACGTAAGTTTCCCTCAGTCTGTATTTAAAGTGACCAAATGTACACACTGGATCGTCAATGTTCACGAAAAAGTCGTAACGGCTACTGTGACCAAAATCCAGTCCTTAATTAATTTGTTTTTGGATAGATCTAGATACAGACCGAGTGCATATTATACTCTGCAATTCACGAGATTTGTATAAGATGGTACTATTCTTGTCATGGAAGTTGGGGGAGAGAGAGGCAAGGAATTGGACTGCATTGTTGTCAATATACATCTTCTTTCATAAGTGTCCACCTTCAACCAGCTGAAGATTCTGACACCACAAATACATATACGACAGATTTGAAAAGAGAAAGTCAGAAGATCAATTAATTCCATATTCCTGAATCGAAACCATGTACATTATTGTATTTTCGGTTTGTTTGATGTTGTTGTTGTTGTTTTCATTTCACATAAGAATAGTGTGCTAAATTGAGCTAGTGAATAGCCAGCACTTGGGCCATCGTCAATATTTTTTTATAGTGTACTGCAATAAGAATATCTCGAACTCTAACAACCCAACATTTCAGTCTATCAGACCACTCCCTGTCCGATCTCCGGTGTATTGCGAAAGAAACAGAACAAACTGCCCATCCACATCGCCTTAATTCTGGATAGCTAAGTAGTATCTGAGAGAGCAAACAGAAAATGGAATTAAACCTCAAGGTAAACACAATGGATTGAAATAATATCAGATGAAACCTTAATGGTGACGACTTCCCCCCCCCCCCCCCCCCCCCCCCCCCCCCCTCCCCATCAACTCCGGGAATGATGCGTCCTATAATGTTCATATATCCGTTCGATTTCTCCGTAGAGACAACGATGGCATTCATTCTGTGATACGTCAAAGTGCTGTTGGTCATTGGATCTAGATAGTGACTGGTTGTCACCCCGTGTAGAGTGTTTGTGTGTGTGTGTGTGTGTGTGTGTGCGCGCATTCCGTGCATTGCCCCCACGCCACTCATTCAGGTCCCCCGTCCACGGACACAGCCTGACCCATCTTACCACAGTCCTTGGTACTGGCAATCCACCAGGAGCAGTTAGTGTCAAGTAGCCATTAGGCAACCCACCAGAACAGACACTGCACTGCTGGTGAGGCACTTCAATGATGGTCAGTGGTGCCTGTTCCAATCCAACATAGCAGTACACCACCCAAGCCTCCTATAGACAAGAATTGCTTAGCTACAGTACCAGTGTGAGTGAGCTCTTTCCATGGAGGGCACCAGCACGTCCGTCCACAGTCCCAATGAATTTGCCAATACCGGTGACCCGTACAGAACCATACAAAAGAAAACAAATGTAGAGAGGTAATTGAAAGTGAGATCAACATAAGGGCAGAGCATGAAAGTCACAGAATTTGAGACATTTGTTTATGCTGATCGATGAGGTTGAGAAAAAAAAGAAGATGATGCTGTTGGTTTCCATTCTGGTCTGATACTGCATGACAGGCTGCACTCTACTCTTTAACTTTCATAGTATATCCCGGTGTCAACCAGGCCCGAGAGATACTCGTGCAGACCTGACCAACACTTTTAGAGACGCATCCATTAAATGAATTAAACTCGAGTGTGTGGGCCCAGTCTTCCGAGTTGAACCCATAACAAACTCAGCACTGGGTATGAGCCGGTCGGGGCAGAAAACCGCCACTAGTTAAAGCCTCTGATGGGAATCGAACCAGTGACCACCCACCCGGGAGTCCACAACACTGACCACTTAGCCATGGCGGCTGGTTATTTTTGGTAACACTACCAGAGACATATAAATTAAGTAATGAACCCTAAATATGTGATTCTAGTCTTCCCATGTGAGTCAGCTGTGGGTATGAGCTCACGGGGATGAAAATCTCATAAGTAATTACATGTCTTATGCAGTATGGATCTTGAAGCCACGACTTTCCAGGCCTTAACGTTATACTTACTTATAGCACTATTGCTGCTGATTTGATACTTACTTGCTCTGATGGTCGTCATCCTTCCCCTAGACAAACGGAACACGTGTCAATGTTCCAGAAACGCTGGCCCAGCAAGTGAGAGGCAAGACGACCTCGGAACACGTTCTGAAACTGCGTGGCAAGGCCAAGGTGTTTCATCCAAAGACCCAGAACCAACTGGCCAAGGAGAACCTCAGCCACATGGACTTCATGCCCGTGCCCCAGGGTTCCTGGGAGGAGAGCTATCGCATTCGCAGCATGAAGCAGTCCAGAATGCTTATCTTCTCCATCTCTGCGCTGGGCATTACTGTATACTGTGTAAGTTTGTTTGTTTTTTTTCATCGTTTGCTGTTACTCAGGGACATGTCTTTGTTCCTGAAAAAGTATATATATATATATATATATATATATATATATATATATATGAGAGAATGTGGCGATTCAACTAGAGAAAACTTTGTGAACAATGTTCTAAACCCTTTGAATCTTGACAGGCATGTGAGCTTTGTTCTTGAGGAGTTGGGGGGGGGGGGGGGGGGAAAGCATTGTTCGTGAGTCAGTACAGTAATAAAGCATGACCTGAGGAAGGCCAAGTGCCGAAACGTCGTGAGATGACAACTTGCTTGTTTGGTCTTGTCATTTGAAAGAGTGTATATATATATATATATATATATATATATATATAGTGATAAACAGTAAGTTGTCAACACCGCCCACGGAGTTCATTTTTTATCCAAGCTTTCGCCAAAGGGCTTCTTTCGGTTCCTGAAGAAGCCTTTTGGCGAAAGCTTGGATAAAAAATGAACTCCGTGGGCGGTGTTGACTACTTACTGTTTATCACTATCCTCCTTTATCTGTTCGTCGTATCTTCTGTTGGACGGTGCCGGCATTTGGAAATATTGACATATCTACTTTCCTTATATATATATATATATATATATATATATATATATATATATATATATATATGAATTATAACAAAGCTTGCTCTTATGTCTCAGATTATAGAAATATGGGGAAAAATATAGCTTGTTTTGCTCTTTCATGATTTTCTTTTGCTTCTTAGGTGGCACCTTTAGTTAGTTTTTTTGAAAACTCAACAAATACTATGGTATTGCACACCAGCCTTTTTCTGGTATAGCATTCTTCTTAAAACCGAAAAGGCAGAGGAGTCAAATTACCACTTTCCGCGGTCACTGAGGAGAAACAGTCAGGTTTCGAAATACCGGTATCTGACCAGGAGTTATATGTTAGTGAGCTTTCTCCCCCATGGAGATGGTCTCCTGCTTTGGAGACTATAAGCTTGCCGAAGGTTCATTTTGAGAAGCATTTATTTATCCCCCATTCACCCACTCAAGCACATACTGTCAGTTAGGCAGAATCATCTACCACTGCAGATATGAAGGCTTATCACCCCCATATTCTATAATCTGAGACATAAGAGCAAGCTTTGTTATAATTCATTATTTTTTCTTGCAGTCATTGCAACACCTAGCTGCTCTGTAAGTTGCTGGAATGGTGCTCGGTACTTATCCTTGGAATTTATTGTTTTATTGTATATATATATATATATATATATATATATATATATATATATATATAAGCTTCTTAGGTGGCACTTTGGTTAGCTTTTTGAAAACTCAACAAACATACTACGGTATTGCACACCAGCCTTTTTCTGGTATAGCATTCTTCTTAAAACCGAAAAGGCAGAGGAGTCAAATTACCACTTTCCGCGGTCACTGAGGAGAAACAATATGAGGTTTCGAAATATCGGTATCTGATCAGGAGTTATATTAGTGAGCTTCCTCCCCATTGGAGATGGTCTCCTCCCGCTTCGGAGATTATAAGCTTGCTGAAGGTTCATTTTGAGAAGCATTTATTATTCCCCATTCACCCACTCAAGCACATACTGTCAGTTAGGCAGAATCATCTACCACTGCAGATATGAAGGCTTATCACCCCCCTATTTCTACAATCTGAGACATAAGAGCAAGCTTTGTTTATAATTATATATATATATATATATATATATATATATATATATATATGTGTGTGTGTGTGTGTGTGTGTGTGCGCGTGCGTGTGTGTGTGCGCGTGTGTGTGTGTGCGCGCGCGTGCGTGTTTGAAAAAGTAAATCGCGCAACGAGAAAATAAAATGATCCACAATGCAACAATCCAGACCAAAATAAAACGTATACAACATCATCACACATTGAGTTACAAGGTTCTTTTTCTGTAGTGTGTCATCAAGCTAGGCATGACTTCACAATGGCCAAAGTCCTGGCATCGACTGTAAATTTCAGAAGCATGTAAAAGATAAGTTACAAGATGGAGAACTTAGTCGCAAACTTACTCCTGTCTGTTATGTGAACAATATGTGTGTGACTGTAAAGTAAATGGAAATATGCCTGAGACGCAAGGTTTTGTCCACAATTTGAAATACCCATACAAAATCGAACAGTTCACAGCTTGCAAGATTTTTTGTGTGTACTGTATTTATTACCATGTGAATTCCACACCACACTTTTTTTCATGAATATATGATGAGAAAAAAGCTTGCAAGAATTTTCATATACTGTATTTATTACTATATGGATCCCACACCATACTTTGGCCATGATTATATGATAAAAAAAAAGAAATGAGTTGTTCAATTTTTTCATTATTTTTTTATGATATTGCAGTTCCATTGTGTATGTCTGTGATTTGAAAGAGAGTATATCTTCAGACCCACTGTAAACCTTTAACACCAATGTCGTCATCACGATGTGTTCGTCATGACATCCCAACCACATCCTGCTAAAGACCGGAGACCTCAAAAGACTTTCTGTCTGTCTGTTCTGTTTGTATGCCTTGCCCAACCAGTCCGTTAGCTGCTTTACCTCTCTGTCTGCAAAACTTTTGCTATCTTGTTTTACAGTAGTATTCGTCCTATACTTGGTTGTCATTTCATTTTTTTTTTTTTTTAATTTTTATTTATTTTGTTTGTGTGTCTTTTTGTGTGAATTATTGTTGTGGAATTATAAAACACACCATATGTTTTTATATATTTGCATATGTTTTGTTCTTTTTTTTATATAATGATTTTCTTTAATTCAAAAAAAAGAAGGCGAATTAAACGTATGACTTTGAGTGATGTGGAAGCCTAAGAGGCATTGCTTTTGATGTTTTACAAACTTAAAAGAAAAATTACTGTACTGCTGAACAAAAGAGACAAACACATTACAAGACAAAACACGACGCGTACCGACCTCTTGTCTTCTTCAGGCAAGACAAATAACATTGAAGACCATGGAAACGAAAAAAACGAACAAATACTTATCTCCTCAAATTAGGCGCAAAATGGATGTAGAATAAAAACGAGTCTGATGGGATGGAGACAATCCGAGTGAAATAATGATAATGATAAACATAGTGATAATAATAATAGGAGGGGATGATAAGAATAGTCTTAAGAAATTATAAGACAGAGAGGATTACTGCTGCTTTTAGTAATAATATGATGATATCAGTTGTAGCATTAATAGTGTTTATACGGACAGAGGGGACAGAGAAAGGAGAGGGGTTAGAGGATAGTCGAACAGCATGGTTGTAGTGGCAACAGTAACAGAAGCAAGGATGATGATAATTATGATGATAATGATACTAATAATAATAATATGATGATGATGTTTTACATTCATTTGTTTTGTTGTGTTCAGATGTACTTAATGAACTGCTTCTTCCTGCACACCTTACCCTCACGAAGGAAAATACTGCCAGACGTGGAGAAAGTCGGCAAGACTCGCCCCTTCGACTACGACCAGCTGTAGTACGGACAGACATGCATGGTGCCAACAGCTCTGGCTTCACTGATTAGGATTAACAGAGTAGGATTCGCTGAACTGCTGGGGACTGTATGAAGAAACAGCTGTGTGTCAATTTTTACCTCAGTCAGTCTTGCATCGGTAGATCGATGTACACAAACACCCTTGTCAGCTGGACTTTACCTGGTAGCTAAACAGTTTGGTTCTGTTTTGCAATCAGTTGTTGACTCCGTCGTTATTACAGACTTCACCGACGACTATTTTCTCCGCACTACACACATTGTGTTAACAGGTAACCCCCCCCCCCCCCCCCCCCCCCCCCCCCCCCCCCCCCCCCCCCCCCCCCCCCCCCCCCCCCCCCCCCCCTCCTTTCCCACAATATCTCGGGGCAACGTTTCCTGTTAACTGATCGCTATGATCACGCTTTTAACAAATGCAGCATAAATTAAAAGTAATACTTATGTCAACGAAAATAAAACGAGTAATTTAAGTTTTTCGGGATTCAAGAGTAACTTTTCATGATTTTAATCATTTTTTTTTTTTCAAAATTCCATGATGTATGATATCCGTGCATGACTTAACAGTGATATATTTAGGTCAAGGTAAAGTTGCTCTCATTGAAACTTCACCAAGTAAGGTGAGAATAAACTCGCTATCTGATTTCGTTTGACAGAAAGAAATGTCCGTTCTCGCATATGTATCATATATACACGTATTTTTATAATTATAGTTTTCCATGCGTGTTGATGCATTTGTGCAATTGGTAAAACTTCTGTTTGTTTGTTTTTGAGTACAATGGCCACGTATTTAGTTTAATTTGAGTACAATGGCCGTATATTTAGTTTAATTTGAGTACAATGGCCGTATAGTTAGTGGCTGTTGAAGTTTCATGAGCAGTGCGCAGAGATCTAAATCTTTGTCCATTTTTTTTTTTTTTTTTTTAACAGACAGAATGGCAATGGAAACGGCATTTTGAAAGTAATCGTAATTTTCTGTTAATTTGCTCATAGGTCATGTTGTTCTTTTTAATTTAAATAAAAACACACTTAAATGGGTGGATCTTCAGAAAGGTGACTTGTAGAATTATCTCGAACTCCATTAAAATGGAACATTCAGATCTTGTAGGCTGAATTTACTCTGTCTGCTATTTAAACCTTAAGAAGAAAATAATAGTAACGATCACCATGTTTATTAAATCAATAAAATAAATGTGAGCAGAAGAAGAAGCAGCAGTTATGAGCTTGGCCAACTTCGGTCGAAAATATAGTACACTCAGCCAAATATCAAACGTTCCGAGTGGAGGCATGTGCATAATTTGGACAAAAAAAAAAAAAAAAAAAAGACGTGGAATGATTGATATTGATAAAATAAATTGTTGCTTCAGAACAATAATGCATTTGATTGATTTGTAACAGCTGTTGGTTTGCACTGCTTGAATTATGAGTCTGGTTCAGTGCGGTAATGTGGTTGATTGGTCCGTCCTCCCCGTTCAGCGCTGTCTGTCTGTCTCTCTCTCTCTCTCTCTCTCTCTCTCTCTCTCTCTCTCTCTCTCTCTCTCTCTGTCTCTCTCTCTCTCTGGACATACTGAGTAACAAAATATTATCTCATGCTCACGCACGCACGCATGCAAAAAAAAAAAAAAAAAAAAAGATCAGCGGTAAGAGAAGAAAAACGAGATGGAAGTCTTACTTATACTGAGGCCCAGTTCACGCGTCCTTAGTAATTAGAGAGCGACAGAATGTGTTTGAGTGAGAGGGGGGGGTGGTAGCTGGAGGTGGCGTGTCAGTGTGTGTGTGCATGTGTGAAGAGGATGGGAGAGAGTGTGCGTGCGCACACACACATGAGCTCATACATATTCATCTTGATCCATGATGTCTAGAGCCCAGTCGACCATGGAAGTTTCTGAGAACAGAACACTGCATTGATTACGATGTTGACAGTATATCAAATCATATAGGTGATATAGCCCTTCTATCACATATGTATATGCACGCAGGTGCACAAGACACACTTTCACGCGTATGCATCGATGGAGACAGGTGCGCACACACATGCTTTGGCATCATTTGCACACTCTATATGTGCTCTCTCTCTCTCTCTCTCTCTCTCTCTCTCTCTCTCTCTCTCTCTCTCTCTCTCTCTCACACACACACACACACACACACACACACACACACACACACACACACACACACACACACACACATGCCTGCAATCTATCCTCACTCTCGTAACATTTCTGGAATCAACCTCATGTTTGTCCGTTGCACTGAAGCCTGCGGGAGGGTGGGGGGGGGGTCATCATCATCTACAAGAATGTACCCCGCCTGAGCCGTTTGTCCTGGGTGTCCATATGTACGCTTACATTGTTCAATAAAACAAACAAAAACAAAAACGGGAGGGATGAAGCGAAGCTCTCAAGTTCTTATTTAATACTAATCTTTCCGGATAGAATCAATACTGTTTCAACGTAGCTTCGTCGCATCAAAGTTAAATTATGAAAGCTTTGCAAATTACTAGTGTCTCTCGAAAACGTCGCATATCGCTTGGTCTCTTCTGTTTCGTTCCACCCTCTCCCTCTCCCTCTCTCTCTCTCTCTCTCTCTCTCTCTCTCTCTCTCTCTCTCTGGTCTCTCTGTTTCGTCCCCCCCCCCCCCCCCCCCCCCCTCTCTCTCTCTCTCTGTAATCATGGTTAGACTGAACGTTATTTTTTTTCCCCTCTATTGGTAAAATATATTAAACTGCTCGAATTTAATTAAATGGGAAGAAATGGGAGACAGTTTTAAACGATATAGTCACTGTCAATTCGATCAACCTTTGTAAGCAAAAATAGTGCTCAAAATCATTCTGAATAAATCACATCCGCAAGCAGACACCATTTTACAATTACTGCTGTTAACTTGAGGATTTTTTTGTGAGAGATACTGTCAGTGCCAGCAGGACCTGTACCACATTTTTGTGGATTAAATACAAATTGTCTTTGGCGGGGTGAGCATGCGGCCTTATGGGCGACCATGAGACTGTGCAACATCAATGGCAGTCATATCAGCACCATAGAATGCCTCTACAATAAGACCACCAGCGCACCTCAGTGGCACTGGTTCAGGAAATCTGTGGCAGTAAAGCATGGCTGTTTACTCTAATCCACTCGTTTGAACATTTACCAGGAGAAATAATGACTGACGCACTAACAAAATGATTTCCTCAATTAGTCGGACACCCTTTCTGCTGCACTGGGCCATTGCTCGCCGTAACCTCAGGCACCCTCAACTGCTGAAGTTATTCAAATCGTACACCTCTCTGAAATCGAATGGATATAACATAGTTTTTGCTTGGATTCCCATCCATGTGGGTATTCGAGGCAACAAAATGGTTGATGAACTTGCCAAGAGTGCCACAAAGGAAAAGTTGAGTAGATTGTCTATCCCTCACACTGATCTGAAACCCCAAACCCAGGCTTATGTCAAAGACTTCTGGCAAGAGGAATGGGACTCGCAGACGGATAACAAACTATTTAAAATCCATCCAAACCTGTAAGAGTTTCTGCCATGTTCCCGAGGCGGCCGTGAAGAAGAAACAATTCTGTGCCGTCTGCACGCAGGCCACTCGTTTTACACCCATTCTTATCTTTTAAAAGATGAAGAAGATCCGTGGTGCATTCCATGCCATGTTCCACCCACAGTCAAACATATTATCTTTTTAAAGTGTTGGGACTTGCATGATGTGAGACATAAGCACTTTACAGCAGACTCCGTGAAAACCTTGTTTAGAGATGTCCCACCTGATGTGATCTTTGAGTTTCTCGGGAAATTAACATTTTTCATCTGATCTAAGATTTTACGGAGGAAAATTTTTAAACGAACTTTCTGGAGTATCTTTGGAATATATGTTTTAAAGAATTGTGTGAATTATTTTTTTTCTTTTAATGACTTGTGAGTTAACTTCAACGCGGTGACAGCCCTGATACTGGGCTGTAAGCAACATTTACCATTACGCGCTGGAAGGATATTAAGGCACAGCAGGCATCGGTGGCTGGATAGTAATAAACCTACTACGCTTTGCCGATGACATCGACGGGCCAGCAAGTGAAGAGTCAACCCAGCAGAGCGCCTTGACAGATGTTCTGCAGCATATGCTTGGGGATCAGCGCTGATGACCAGCAACACTAACGGCATCAGCAGCGCTGGCATCGCTGTCAAGGGAGAAAAACTAGAGACAGCACAGAACTTCAAATTCTTTGGGGCAATTGTTTCGGATGAGGGATCAAAACCTGAAGTGCTATCCACAGTTGTGCAAACGACAGCTGTGTTCGCCAGACAAAGACCCGTCTGGAATGACAGAAAGATCCCAATTATTCCCCAGATCAAAGTGAGGGGCTCTCTAGTCATTGTCATATTCCTCTATGCCTGTGAGGCGTGGACTCTTGACAGCTGAACCTGAGAGAAAGATTCAGGCATTAGAGATCGCGATGCTTCCACAAGATCCTTAGCTCTCATACAAAGTCCACATTACCAACTTGGAGATTTCCAGACCAGAGTAAGGCAAGCAAGTGGACCATACGAAGATCTGTTCTCCACAGTGAAAAGAAGGAAAATGAGATGGCATTGTCATGTATCATGATCAACAGGACTTGCCCAAACCATTTTACATGGAACGGTGTGAGGAGGCCAGAAGGAGAGGGAGACAGAGAAATAGGCGGAATGACAACATCATTGAATGGACTGTCCTGGCACTCAACAACTGCCTAAAAGCGTCTGAAAACCGGAAGGAAAAGAAAGCAGGGTGTGGCGCCCCGTGACTCGGGGATGGGCGAATTTGAAGTGACTCTTTACAAATGCTTTTGCTATTTTGAATTGTGGAGGGGAAGAGAGCGTGCAAGAAGCGAGCGGTAAAGCATACTAAGAAGGTTAATGTCTGAATTCTGAAACGCTTCCACATTCATTTCAGTCGCAAAACGTGTCCTTGATTCGTGCATTGCAAAGCTGTAATAGCTGTACCACTGTCAGGCGCGAAGCGCTTTCGTAGCTCCAGCGCGTGCATGCGTTTAGCTTTGGATTTCTCCGAATCTATTTTTAGAACATCTCGTATTGTGTTTCGTTTTGAACTAGTTCTTGCTTTGAAGAAAAAAGGGCCTCAGTAAATGACTTTTATTAATGGTATTCTGCATGTTGATAGACAGTTGAATTAAGAGACAGTAAGTAATGTAGAGCTAACAAATTAGAAACAACATGTACGAGTCTAACTTTGTTCAGACAGTCTTTCTCGTCTGCTTTTTTTTTTTTTCCCGCGAGTCGATCGGTGCTCGACTTGATTTTATACTCAATGCAGAGTATGGATAGGGCTTTTTTAAACATGAAAAATATATACATTATAAAATAAAATTATTAAGAGTGATTGCTTGCACACACACACACACACACACACACACACACACACACACACACACACACACACACGTGTGTGTGTGTGTGGTCAATGAAGTATTTAGTTTGTGGTTGGTGTCCTGCGTATGCTGGATTGGATCAAGCATTGAACACCTCCCAAAGTGATGCAGCAGCAGAGCAGTGCCGTCGGTGAAATTTGAAACGGTTAACAGATCAGTAATGACCCATATGTTTAGTCCTTCCTCTGCTTTAGTGTCCGTAAAAGTCACATTTGATATGAATCTGAAAACAATGTGGATTACAAAAAAAAAACAAACAAACAAAATCCCCTCAAAATGTCAGTAACCTCTGAAAACAATCTGGTTTGCAAAAACAAAGAAACAAACAAATGCCGCAAAAATGTCAGTAACTAACCCCTCCCCCCCCCCCCCCCCCCCCCCCCCCCACCGCCCTCGAACAACACTTGGTCTCATGGATCCATCCCGCACGTCCCCACCTGTACCCGTACAGCTGGTTTCTTAACACGATCAATGACTGGACCATACTAAAAACAGTGGGAGTCCAAAAAGTTTTTTTTTTTTTTTTCTCAGTTAGGTGTCATCGTCTTCCCCCATCCTGTTGCGTTACTCCCACATCGCTCGTTTTGCTGACCCCATACACGCTTATATCAGACTCATCCTGTCGTATTCCAGCACAAGCAGTTTTCAGGGAGCGATCAGTTTCAGGCCGCAACGATGCAACCCACCAGAGGAGACACTGTCCTGCTGTGAAATTACTCGACGGAAACTTGGTGTAATTGAGAGTTACAAAAACAAACAAACAAACAAAAGTGTTTCACGGCCATAAAATCCAAGAGACAATTGTCACTTCTGCCATAATAATTTAGAAGTTGCAAATGCATTTCTTTATTGGGAAATCGAATTTTATAGTACCTGAATTTTTAAAAAATAAAATCAATAGTGACAGAGCTTAAAAAACAACAACAACAACACAACTACGTTTTCATTGTTATACAGAGACAGCTAGAGATCAAGACTTTTCCGTCTGTACATGTTTTACAAGATACACGAATTGCTTGTTTTGCTCTATGATTGTGGGGATCTGGGGTCACGAAGGTATTAATGGTTCAAGGAACAGTTGTAAAGTTAGATTTATTTGCTGCATAGAGTTACTATGACACATGATTTCTGGTGAAAATGGGGTTTCCACTTTCAGTTTAATGATTCAAAGCAATGCCACTGCAGGCGGAAATTGAAACAAACTTAAAAGAAAAAAAAAAATACTATTCCGCCGGACAATTTGTTTGTCCGGTGGAGTAGTTGTTGTTGTTGTTGTTGTTGTTGTTGTTGTTGTTGTTCTTGATATAATTTAAGAATGATAAGGTTTTGGCGTGACCTATTTATCCTTTGAAAACTGCATGAGATAATCCACTCAAGTGTGAACGTTTCATACGATTTGAAAATAAATTCATTCATATTCTGTTGTTGCTTCCGTCATTACATGCAAAATCTTATGACAGAAAACCGTGGATTTGATTGTGTATGGAACACTGAAAGTTTATAAATCTTTGATTTGTAAAAGCATCAGTGATTCATTCCAGACTGACAAACATACGAGGATGAGTGGCAGGATGCCCTCGACAATTGCGGCAAAAGCTTTAAGTAGGAGAAATTACAAGATTTATTTTGGAAAAGAAAAAAAAAGAAAGAAAAGAAAAGGAAAAAAAAACACGTACCTGTACATATTTGCAGGTTTTGATGCTGTTGTCATACACTTAAAACGAGCTGGGTATATAGATGCAGACGAATTTTCAGGGAAAATAGAATCTGCAAGTCTTGTGACATGAACGTACTGATTGATGAATTCCATTTTATTTCTGAATTTCCAAAACACATTCAAAGTTTCAAACAAGTTTTTGTCTCCCAAAATTTCTTGCTGTAAAGTCAGCATTTGTATTGTGCAATCTTTTGAGTTAAAACAAACTATAGCGAGATGAATTAATCAAGTGATGAAAAAAATCGTCTAAGCAAATTGGCATATGTTTTTCTGTGGCTTGGTTTTACGGACATTTAAAGCACCACTGACCTGCATGCTTCTTTGTGTTAAGATTAACTTTATGAATTTGTTATCCTCAATGCCATATACAACGCCCATCTTGCGCCGAATTGAATGAAGATTGCTCTTCATTTTCGTTGTTGTCCTGAGTGCTGTGTATCTTTTGAAGAAGACCTAAGAGGTCGAAACGTGTCGTATTTGTCTTGTTTCGTTTGTCTACATTTTTGGGCGGAGCCTAAAAATACTTTTAAAAATTTGTTCAGATTTCCACCTGCAGTCGCCTCAATTTACAACTAGCCCCAATATGTGTTAAAGTAATAAATGCATGAACTTTGAACCATGTGTGTGTGTGTGTGTGTGTGTGTGTGTGTGCGCGCGCGCGCGTGCGCGTACATGCGTGCGTGCGTGTTTTGTTTTGTCTTTTTGCTTTTGTTTTTGTTTCTCGATCAAACGACACGTAGTTTTTAATTCAGGTTTGGTCATTTTCATACGGGAGTCGATCTGCTCCTTCACCGTCTCAGTTAGACGCTCTTTTGTGCAGGAAGCCAGAGGGACAAGCGAAGATGGCCGCAAGTTTCAGAGCCTTGGTACAGTGTAAATAATCTGGTTGGCCGAATGTCTAACCTCTTAAAGGAGTAACACAGATCACTGCAGTAGATAACAACATTTGTATATATTTATGTTCGTTGTCTGTCAACTCAGTTATTTTTTACTTGTCTAGGTCGTCAGACCTGGCTGCGTTCTGACAGAGCCTCCAATGTTTTGTACAAGTGTAGTTTAGATTTGTGTAGCGTGTCATTTTTTTTTTCCCCAAAAACTGGTCAGGTCAGTGACATGGTTACTAAAAATCAAACTTCTGAATATCGGAAATTTAGTAGTTGTAACTGATCGATAGATATATCTAATTTACATGTTGGCAAGGCATAACTGTAGAGTCTGTTGTCGCTACACATTGATACCTGAACTTGTATGGAAGACTGTTAGGGGAGAGTGGTGGCCTTTTAAACTATTTTTTGCACTCTCCCTATTCCGTCGTGTTTATGGCCGTTGATTGGCTTCTGCGCCGTATACATCCAGATCCAGATGTTGTGTTGATGTTTAGAGAAATGCCTGTCAGTGTCACTTTCGCAGGTGTGTGAAAATCTGGACACAAAACAGACCATTTTTATCTTGAGATATATAGTATAAAAAAAAAAAGAATAATAATAATAAAAATCAATGTTAGGTATAGTAAACAGAAATGTTTTTTGAGAATACTTGGACATGTACCATTTCCCCATGGTATAAATCACTTTTGCTTGAATTATACACATACCTTTAACATTAATATCGCCACATGGATTTCCCCAAAACATTTGAAGTAGATGACATTTTAGAGCAAACTTATTTATTTTTCACCAAAACCAGTGGAAGAAACACATACAAAAAAGCAGTTTCACAATATATGAAGGATGTTTTTTCTGTTAAAAGTCTTGCATGTAACCACAGGTACAAACACATTACAGGGATATGTTCACAGAATATGGGATTCCAGTCCATTTTCAGAAAAAGGTTGCCAAGGCTATCATTTGCAGGAGTGAAGAGCTTCCCCATAACTAAAGAGAGCAATGTCAAATAATGTTTTATTTTTTGTGGCAAAAACACAATATATTAAATTATTTTGGTCCCAAAACAGGATGCCTCATTGCCTGCCAGCTCTTCTTTATTATCATCATCCACATAGATTTTCATGATACCACAAAACCAAGATCTGTTAAAGAAGAGTGAAAAAAGTAAGAAGATAGGATATAGAAACTTAACTTTTTAGGGTTACTTGTTGTAAAGAATGCATTTGAAATTAACTCCCTTTATGAACTATCTCTTCTAATCATTCATTTTACAGAAAATTAGATTTATGGACTTACTCAGGCGAATCTGTATAAGCATAATCATACTTAAGAGAAAATACAATAGTGAAATTAATCTGTCAATCAGCAAATCGCATGTGTGTGTGTGTGTGCGGGGGGGGGGGGGGGGGGGGGGGGGGGGGGGAGGGATGGGAGGAAAGGCATATCGTGCAGTAAAGTCAGATGCGTGCATTTTGTGGCAGATTGCAAATGAAGTTGTGGGATAGTGTTCTGTATTGCAAAAACCTCCCAGATGTTGGAATAGTCTACAGAAAAACATACTGATATAGTTTCAAAGGGAAGTCACTTATCAAAACGCCATTAAGAAAAAAAATGATTTGAACTATAATACAAATTCACGCAAAACTACCAATGCATGTTGGTTTTGACATGCAGGTAATGAAGTTTCGACAGATCATTGTCTCTTGATTCGTTATAGAATGAACAATTCTACAGACAAGTGAAAAATCATTAACATGAATTGATCGACTGACTTCATGAATATAACAAGACTAGAGACATACATTCACTCATTAGAATTAAATGGCTGAACAGATATTTTTAGTCAGGTGATGATTATACACATTCCTTTTGACTATGCTGTAACATGGAGATCAAATAGTAATGCGCGTCTCCATTACTCTGGACAAAACTGATGGGAAAGAAAATGAATTGCTTCACATTCATTTGAACGACAGCACTTACATTCTTCATATTCATACATTAAAGTGTATTTTGTCAAAATAATTTAAAACTATTCACCAGAAACATCCTGTGATCCAGTAAATGAGCACAAATCAGATCGGAAAAGCTGCCACAATTACAAAGACTTGAAGCAAATATTGAAACAGAATTACCCAGCTGTCTTTAATTTTCAGTGCTTTACCTCATTATCATTAAACATTGTATTGTAAATCCTTTAAATTAATTAAAATGCTTAAGACATTGAGGACATTGCTCAGAACTTACCACAACTGATGAGATCTGGATTGGCAGAATTGCGCAAAATGTTCTGGATTTTCTTGGATACTGAGTTCAAAACATTCCCTGTAGCTGAAACGCTAACAGCGATTGATCAAACACATTTCCTTTGTTGCTCTTGATGTTGTCATGTGCCAAGCAGGTCACTGATTGTGTTGATTCTTGTTCAAACATTTTTTTTCTTGACTTAATATTTTTTTTACACCAAAAAAAACTAACTTGAATCATAGAAAGACTAACTTGAATTGTAGCCTTGCTGTTCAGAGAGATACTTAATAACCATAGTAGTCAAAAAAGAGTTCATTGACCAGTACTATTTATCTGTGAGGCGACAAGCTGTCCCACGCCCGTGTTCCTGATGTATACGCGTGTGTTTGTGAGCATGAATGGGTACCAGCAGTGGATACCACAAGTTACACAACCGACAGTATTTTTTATTTTAATTTTCTATGCTTGTTTTTTATGAATGCTTGTGAATTAACACTTATAGTTTGATTTTTCATCTGTCTTTGCTACATGAGGAAGATCAATTTGAGTTTACTCTGTCAACAACAAAAGAAACATTGTTGTTGTTTTGTGTCAGTGTTGTCATGTCACAGAATTTAGTTCTAATAACTGATCAGCTCAAACACAGAGTTTGTGTGTATCAGCTATTCAGAATTCATCCCAGTTATTGATTCTGCTGTTTGGCATGCCAATCCACATTAAAAGAAAAAAATTCACATCATCACAAAGTTGTTTTTCAATTTATTTCCATAACAGAAGTGAACCACCACCAGTGACCAGATGTCAGAAAAACGACCCTTATGTTTATCACCTCATGACGGGGGAAGAGTATACATGTATATACTTGTGCACATGACTGTTTTATGAGTCAGTTCTTAGAGTCATACAATTCTGTTGTAACAATCATTTCTTAGTGACAGACTCAACTTCAAACATCTTTCACAACAATGAATAATAAGACTGCAGACAGTAAAGATGAATATGAAAAAGATGTTCCTGTCTTTGGTAAATAAGCATGAGCTGCCAGCAAATGGCGTACACACTTGTACATTAAAATATCGTAAAAGAAAATGGATCATTTATTGGAAACTTTTGTAAATGTCCATGCCCTGGTGATCTTTGAAGTCAGTGTATGAGTTTTTTTCTGTTTAAATTGTTAGAATATCTTTTAATAGGAAGAATAGAGAAATCAGTCCTGTGTGATTGTGTGTATGCACATCATTTATGTGTATAAGTGTGCATGATCGCATATGATATATACACAGACTTGGGGGAGGGTGTGTGTGTGTGAACATCTAACAGATACGTGTTTTCTGGCCTGTTTTTATCCATTTTTTATTTTACAATTGATCATTTTAAGATGGGCAAAGCGCTGCACCCTTCTTCCCATCCCCATCCCCACCCCCCCCCCCCCCCCCCCCCCCCCCCCCACCACCTTCCCGCTATTTTGCCTCAGACATAGCTCAAATTCTGATAGATGAACATCTAAAAATTAAAAGAACAGAAAGAACAAACCACTTTCCTGGATGCTTGTCCTGTAGAGTAGAAGTTTAAAAACAATGAAATCGAACGATGGGCGTATGTAAAAGACCTTTTTTTTTTTTTTAGCAGGCTTTGAAAAGTGTTATTAGGATTTGCCCCCCTTTCACATTAGTAATTGAGTTCACTGCCCATATGCAAGTGTTTGCTAGTATTTGAAGACAAGTGTATGCCTTAATCATGGGTGCCCCTGATTTACTCATGTTTTTTTAGTTTTGACTCATCTTCTGTGACACATCAGTGGCATTGCCCTCCTGCTGGTCATTCAGGCTTCCCATCTGCAGCCTTACCAGACTTGTCCAGCCACAGGCCTGCACCTGCAGTCTACTGAGTGCAGACTGTATTAGGTCGTCATGAAGCAATCCATCAAAGGAGGCACTGCTGCCGAGTCTGGTGGTGTTCAGTAGTGCCTGTTCTGATCATACACATGCAGGGCACCACCTACTAAGTTTTTTTACTGACAAAAAAGAAATTGTGTAGGAAGATAAAAATTTGAAGCCATTGCAATATTTCGGTTTATTATAAAACCCTTTTCAAGCACCAACACTGGCCAGCTGACAAACAAAACAGCATAGGATTCTGTGGTTCTGAAACTGGAAAGAGTTCACTGGAAAAAGAGTTGACAGGAAAAATTGCTTAGTCGCAGACCCAGTGTGAATGAAGATCTCCCTCTAGAAGGCACCGTTAGATTCATTGAATGACATTTCCCACAAGTTGTTGCCGCAGGCGACCTTGACATGAACTTCCAAGAGGCAAAGATGAAGAGAGGAAATCGAAACTGAGGTCACCTTGAAAGCGGCACATTAACAATAACAGCCATAGAATTTGAGACGTTTTGTTTATGCTGATTGTTGAGGATGAGGATGTTACTATGGGGATCTGTTCTGGCCTGAGACTGCATGACAGGGCTGTTACCTGCCTACTTTCATAATACATCCTAGTATCAAATGGCCCAAGAGATTCTGATATCAAGACGTACAGGAAATCTGTCCAACACTGTCAGAGAGGCATCCAATAAGTGGGATGAAACTTGTCTGTGCAGTTTCGTTGTTCCCAGTTGAGTCCCTAGCAAACACAATTCTTAGTAGGAGAAAAGTCAGGGGGGAAAAATCCTAGAAATAAATGGTTCTGACGGGAATCAATCCTACACCTTCCCAGCCAGGAATCCTCATTACGTACCCTTTGTGTAATGGCAGCTGGTGTTTATTGCTGTCGTTTTAATTATTTATGAGTGCAATTGTTGTTATTTTCTATATACATATTGTCATGTCTGCGCCCATACTGATGAGTTTTGAGTGAACAGAAAATTCTTGCCTATTTAAGAATCATACATAATTGTATATTTAATGTCTTTTCTGAGGTGTTATTTTTTCCTTTTTCAGAACACTATACGATCACCATTGTGTCACTTATCAGTGGCACAGTCAGTGTGATTGTCCTGTTTGTGGTCATGCTGGGACGAAGGTCAAGGCAAGATACGGAGTGCAACCACAGGAAATGGAAAAGGAAATTAGGCTGAACTCTGCTTTTCAGTACATTCTTGTTTCTCCACAATCTTCTTAACTAAGCCTCTCAACCTCAACTTTTCATTCCGAAATCTTGTTTTCTATCTTTGTTCAAGCAAATCAGAAGAGGCGAAGTTGGCATCATGGCTGCGCCCAATCAGAAGCTGGAATTAGCTGACATGGCAGACATTGATATTGATGATTTGCCCAGTGAGGATTTCATTCCTGGGATGCACAAAGTGGAAGATGAAACATCATACCTGACACCAATCCAGAGGGAGGAACATGAGAAGATTATGAATGTTCTGGAAAGAGAGTATGACGTTCAAAAGGATCTCGAGGCAAACAAGGATGTCCTGCGACTTCGGGAACAGTTTTACCATGTTCATGGCACACACGGAAAGGAAAGAGCCCATGGATGCTGTTGTGGTGTTGAAGGCAATTCAGATGTTAGAACAGGGCATGAAAGTATGCATTCTCAACTTGGATTTCCTGAGGGTAAGGGTTTGTTATCATGCACATGTATGTGAAAGTGTGTTCTGTCAACCGTGATTGATTTTTTTTTTTTTTTTAAGGATGTACGATCAGAAGCATAACAAAGGTACAGAGACTGAATGAGCCAGCAATTGTTTTAGGATGTATTCTTAGGTCTGAGAGCAGAGATTCAGATTCTGTGTAGATGGCAGGTAGAGATGGTGATTTGTACTGTTGTTGAGCGGAGGTTCAGATTCAGTATAGATGGCAGGTAGAGATGGCGATTTTGTACAATTGTTTAGCAGAGATTCAGATTCAGTATAGATGGCAGGTAGAGATGGTGGTTTTGTACTGTTGTTGAGCTGAGATTCAGATTCAGTATAGATGGCAGGTAGAGATGATGATTTTGTACCATTGTTTAGCAGAGATTCAATCAGATTCAGTATAGATGGCATGCAGAGATGGTGAAGAATGACCAGGACTGGTGGGGGTAACGTTTGAGGAATTCTTGAGAGCAGTTCTTTATTAGCTTCAGTTTATCCTGAAACTTGCACTTGAGCTGGAACAATTCTGTCGGCAGAGGCTGCGTACCCGTGCATTGTACTTCTTTCTGAAGGATCATGCCATGATGGCAACTGAACTCCGCCAAGCGCGCAGAGGCATGATCTTCTCAAAATTCAAGTAAGGCTGTCTGTCAGTCTGTCACTCTCTGGCTGTCTCTCTCTGTTTCCCCCTTTGGCCTGATGAGTCATTCCCTGCCTGTTGTCTATGTGTGCCTGTCTCGCTCAGTCTTTGCTTATCTCTGACTGTCTGTCTTTCTGTCTGTCTGTCTCTTCCCCATCTGTATCTCGCTTGCTTGTACTCTCTGTCTCTTCTTTCTTTCTCTCTCTCTTTCTCTCTCTCTCTCTCTCTCTCTCTCTCTCTCTCTCTCTCTCTCTCTCTCTCTCTCTCTCTCTCTCTGTCTCTCTCTTTCTCAGGCGTGCATATAGCTGCTAACCCTATATGAATTTTTTTTGGTCTGTAATTTTCCTGCTTTTAAAGATCATTCCCAGATTCTTAAAGCAGGTAAAAGATAAAAGAAATCCAGGTTTTCTGAATGTTATATTCTCGCAAAGGGTAATAGAAAATGGTGACATTCACATTACCAGATCATGGCACAATGCTGTTGTTGATGTGAACCTGCCAGGAACAATGTTGATAAAATGAATGATACGTTTCTGCGCGCAGTGGATAGTCTTCCGGCTTATGACCGAGAGGTCAGGAGGAGAGAATCGCACCAGAGAGATAGAGTTTTAAGGGTTTTAGTCCTGAGGCAGATCCTTCCTTGACAAGTGTGCGTTGGGATCACTTTGATGACTGGAACTATACAGTCGTTTCATTCATTCATGGATGCCTGTCTAGGACTAGTACTGTAGTAGGAGTGTTGTTCAAGTCAGAATAAGTGGACGGTTTCCTTGCTTTGCTCAAATGCCCTGAACAGTGCTTTGGATGACTGTATCTTGTGAGCCAAGTCGATGCTGTCACATAGTATACACTACGACAAAGTGATTCAGAAAATAGTCTCTGTCATCATTGTAATTAATTTTTTTTTAATGTATGCTTTTGAAATTAGTGATTGTGGATCAAATATTGTTGTTTGTAGCCTAGCTGATCAAGAAAGGTCTTAGTTATCTGCCATTTGCTGAGAGATTAGTTTTAGTCGTTGGTCGGTTGTGAACAGGAGTTTCCAGACAATGCTATTTATGATTTTAGTCATTGGTATGTGATGAACAGGAAGAGGTTCCTGATGATGCATTTTTTTAGTCATTGGTCTGTTTTGAACAGGAAGAGATTTGAGATGATGCTATTTGTAGTCATTGTCTGTGATGAACAGGAAGAGATTCCAGATGACGTGGACAGAGAGCGTCTGGTGGAGGAACTGAACGAACTCTCGGAGGACTGGCCCCTGTTTGTCATCACCGATGAGACCTGCAAAGAGCCGGAGCGAATCGACACCGCTGTCAACACATACCTCACAGACGGGCGCCAGCGCTTTCATTTTTGGTCGACCTCCACCTTTGCCCATGGCACCCCAGAGAAATCTGGTCGTTACCGCCTTGATCCCTATCGCGTCTCCCCTCGTTCCATCAAGCAGGTCTGACAATCAATGTGACTTTGTTTTCCTGATGTGTTATTCTGTGTTGTCATGGTCACCTGCAGATTTTAGCCATCTCTGTGCAATGTGTTTTGTATTTTTGCGCATGTTCCATGAGCCCTAAATGGTAGTTGCTTTCTTGAGAAATTCGAGACTCTGTTGTGGGATGAAAAAGACCCATACTTTTCCCATTATATGTAGACACACACTGTGGGCTTGTTTTCAGTGGAATGAAAAACACCCATGCTGTTTATGATATAAACAAATGCGTTATGGGTGAAAAAATACCCCATACTTCTCCAGTTTAAGTGGACACACACTATGGGCTTGTTTTCAGTGGACTGAAAAATACCAATGCTATGTTTAGTATAAATGAATGCATTATGAGTCAAAAAAGACCCATACTTCTCCAATTTATGATGATATGCACTGTGGCCTTGTTTTCAGTGGAATGAAAACTACCCATGCTGTTTATAATATAAATGAATGCATTATGGGTTGAAAAAGACCCATACTTCTCCAGTTTATGAGGACATGCACTGTGGGCTTGTTTTCAGTAGAATGAAAAACACCCTTCTCCAATTTTAGTTTCAAACAGTAGGCCTGTTTTCAGTGGGTTGAAATATACCTTTCCTCAGAGCTTCAGACTGTCGGTGTACCGTGATATATTCCCATGAAATTTGTTGAAAAGGCGTGCCACATATCAAGCTTGTGTGCCAAACTGTCGCGTACATTGCCATAATCACAGGAATCTGTGTTCTTTCTTTCTTCCTCCTGCCTCCCCCACTCATCTCTGCATGTACACATGTCCACACACACACACACACACACACACACACACACACACACACACACACACACAACTACACACACAGTGATCACCTGTCCACACATACACAGTATCCTCTCGGCAAAAGTACGATTAGAGCAAATGTCCCTGTGCTTACTGTAAATGACTGGTTAAATCTGTTTGAAATCTCAAGAGATATGAACTTATAGCTTGACTCATGCCTTTGCATGGTGTCCCCTGAAGTAAAACTGCCAGAAAAGAAAAACGTACACCTGAAGGTGTGAATGGGACCCAGAGAAGTACTGTCTTCAACTGCCGAACAAACCAGCTGGGAGCAATCCTGTACCACCCTGCACTGAGTTCACATAGGGTGCAGGCATTCACAGGGCATTCCATTAACACTATCTAGCTGAGAGCGGCACGTGCAACACAACTCCCTGTTGCCGCGCGCTCGCGCATGGCGCTCAGTCCATGCCAACGTGCATGTTTGGCCACTTTTTAATTAATTTTTATGGTAGCTACACAACAACTGACAGTGTTGTGTTAGGTGTCATAGGAAAGAACAAATGCTCAACTAATTGAACATAGCAATTTTTAATCGTTTACTTTCAATGTGTAGACATGACTGTGCCTTGAAAAACATGTCTGACAAGTAAAAAAAATTCTTTGTTTACATTCTATTCCGTTCTTTTACAACACCAAATCAGAAGATGAAGGGATGGCTGCATCTTCAAACAATTCACTTTCCATTTATCTTCAATAGTTTTCTGTCTCTTTATCACTCCCCTCATCACCAGATCATCTTTGTATTATATGATTTCAAGCGCTTCAGTGAGCAAGAAATCGCTGCCCCCCCTTCGTCTGACTGACATTTTTTTGCGTGTGCTTAGCGGCAAAGCCTGGTGCCGTCAGTTCCTCTGTTCCGAAGCAGCTGGGGTCAGCCAAGTTCATGATAGCACTGAAAGTAAGGCCTACTACTCGCTACAACATCCCCAAGACTAGTTACAGAGCTTATTTCCCTTGGATCATTTTATGGAAGGTGTAGGAATTTTTTATGTTCCAGTCACACGGTAGAGTGTGACACGGCAGAATGTACTGTCTGTCTGTCACACAGCTTTGGGTGTTGCGGCTCGAGGGAAAGAAGGCCCGTCACACTTTGTGGTGTGACATGGCTGGTAAAGGTTAAGACATCGAGAGACATTATTGCTCCCTGGCAGATCTATTGTGTAATGACTCTTGGATGTGACATGTCAACCTCCACAGGGGCATTCCCATGAGTGTACCAGCCTGTAGGACTGCAGGGGACATGAAACTGATCTAAAGCTCTGCTTTCTGTGTATAAAAGAATCATAACACAATCCACTTCAAATTTGGTGTGGGGGACATTTTCAATGTCAGTCACTCAGGGGCTGAAATGCTGAGCGTTAGTGCGCATCAGACTGCGCTTTAGAAGCATGTCTGTGTATGTTTCAGTGTCTGTCTAGCACTATGCATATTTATGTATATGTTTGTAACTGTTGTGTGCACATGTGTATGTGTATAGTTTTTCAGTATGCATGTCAGCAAAATGAGCTGCTCGTAATTGTCTTGCTTTGAGTGAGTGTGTGTTTAACAAGTTTGTGTAACAATAAAAACTTTAGACTTAAAGAAGATGGAAAGAAAGAGAGAGCTTTTTTCATGTAAATCTACACACAGGCATGCTAATTGTCCTCTGTTCAGCTGATATCTTCTTGTTTCAACGGAATTACTCTTTTTTTCTGATTTTCTTTTTTCTGCTTCAAATGTTCAGAATGCCTCCCCTGTTACCAGATTTATTTTCAGACAAAAACATAAAATGTGAACAAAAACGTCTTGAAAATGTATCTAAAAGCAGCAAATGTATCATTTTCTAAACGAAAAACTTCTTAAAAATGTATCTGAAAGCAGCAAATATATCATTCTGTTATGTGAAACAGGTGCTGTTCAGCTCTGCATGTTTGATTCCCCCAAATCTTCTGTTGCACCTTCCACTCCCCCCAAGTACAGGCATGATCTTTTCGTCTTTTAAGTATTCACAACTATCCAGTGTGACTGACCTCAGTATTCACAGCTATCCCATGTGACTGACTTGAACTGAATGCATTACAGGGGGAAAAAAATTATGTCTAGGGAAGGAAAAATGCCATGGCTAACAAATGATATGTCAATTTTTGTTTTTGAACTGTGTGCAGCTGATTGAAATGATCGACATCGATGACGACAGTATCAACGTCTTCCGCCACCACAATCCACCCATTCGCCGTGTGAACTACCCCAAGCCGCGGGAGGGGCCGGAATTCAACATCCGTCACCACCTGGACTTACTCAAGACCTTCCTGGTCAGCCACGACCAGACTCACATTGAGGCAGACGTGTGGGACTGCGAGCAATGCGGGGCAGCAGCTGGCCAGCTACTTGAACGAAGACATTGGATTCGGTGAGTTCTAGGTCTCCAACACTAGGAGGAGAGAGGGTGGCAGGGGATCTCCCTGTGTACATGTGGATGCATTATAAAAATGTGCAGGTATGAATGAGTCGGGGGGAGCTGAAGTTAGGGCTTAGGTGCATGAGATGAAGTAAGCTTGCTGTTTGCCATACCCTTTGAGGAAGTCTTTAACATTGAGCCACACGGTCACCTGTTCATAATGCTAATGTTGATGCACCACCATGGACCTTTGAATTGTTGATACACATCTGTCCTAAATTAACTGAAAATTGTTTCAGAATGGCAGCTTGTCTCATACCAGTTTTGAGGATTATTAAGAAGGTGACTGCTCTTCAGTTTCAGGATTGAAGAGATGGCCACAGATTGGATTGGAGGGATGGCCACAGTTCAGTTTGAGGATTGGAGGGATGGCCACAGTTCAGTTTGAGGGATGGCTACAGTTCAGTTTGAGGATTGGAGGGATGGCCACAGTTCAGTTTGAGGATTGGAGGGATGGCCACAGTTCAGTTTGAGGATTGGAGGGATGGCCACAGTTCAGCTTAAGGGTTGGAGGGATGGCCACAGTTCAGCTTGAGGATTTGGAGGTATGGCCACAGTTCAGTTTGAGGATTGGAGGGATGGCCACAGTTCAGTTGAGGAATGGAGGGATGGCCACAGTTCAGTTTGAGGATTGGAGGGATGGCCACAGCTCAGTTTCAGAATGGAAGGATGGCCACAGCTCAGTTTGAGGATTGGGGGATGGCCACAGTTCCGTTTGAGGATTTGGGGATGGCCACAGTTCCGTTTGAGGATTGGAGGGATGGCCACAGTTCAGTTTGAGGATTGGAGGGATGGCCACAATTCCGTTTGAGGATTGGAGGGATGGCCACAGTTCCGTTTGAGGATTGGAGGGATGGCCACAGTTCAGTTTGAGGATTGGAGGGATGGCCACAGTTCAGTTTGAGGATTGGAGGGATGGCCACAGCTCAGTTTCAGAATTGGAGGGATGGCCACAGCTCAGTTTGAGGATTGGGGGAATGGCCACACAGTTCAGTTTCAGAATTGGGGGGATGGCCACAGTTCCGTTTGAGGATTGGAGGGATGGCCACAGTTCAATTTGAGGATTGGGGGATGGCCACAATTCAGTTTCAGGATTGGAGGTATGGCCACAGTTCAGTTTGAGGATTGGAGAGATGGCCACAGTACAGTTTGAGGATTGGAGGGATGGCCACAATTCAGGTTTCAGGATCAGAGTGATGGCCACAGTTCAGAATCAGGATCGGAGGGATGGCCACAGTTCAGTTTCAGAATTGGAGGGATGGCCACAGCTCAGTTTGAGGATTGGAGGGATGGCCACTGTTCAGTTTGAGGATTGGAGGGATGGCCACAATTCAGGTTTCAGGATTGGAGGGGTGGCCAGAGTTCCGTTTGAGGATTGGAGGGATGGCCACAGAACAGTTTGAGGATTGGAGGGATGGCCACAGTTCAGTTTGAGGGATGGCCACAGTTCAGTTTGAGGATTGGAGGGATGGCCACAGTTCAGTTTGAGGGATGGCCACAGTTCAGTTTGAGGGATGGTCACAGTTCAGCTTGAGGATTGGAGGGATGGCCACAGTTCAGTTTGAGGGATGGCCACAGTTCAGTTTGAGGAGTGGAGGGATGGCCACAGTTCAGTTTGAGGATTGGAGGGATGGCCACAGTTCAGTTTGAGGATTGGAGGGATGGCCACAGTTCAGTTTGAGGAGTGGAGGGATGGCCACAGTTCAGTTTGAGGAGTGGAGGGACGGCCACAGTTCAGTTTGAGGGATGGCTACAGTTCAGTTTGAGGGATGGCCACAGTTCAGTTTGAGGGATGTAGGGATGGCCACTTTTCAGTTTGAGGGATGGCCACAGTTCAGTTTGAGGATTGGAGGGATGGCCACAGTTCAGTTTGAGGAGTGGAGGGATGGCCACAGTTCAGTTTGAGGAGTGGAGGGATGGCCACAGTTCAGTTTGAGGGATGGCCACAGTTCCGTTTGAGGATTGGAGGGATGGCCACAGTTCAGTTTGAGGAGTGGAGGGATGGCCACAGTTCAGTTTGAGGAATGACCACAGTTCAGTTTGAGGAATGATCACAGTTCAGTTTGAGGAGTGGAGGGATGGTCACAGTTCAGAATCGGGATCAGAATGATGGCCACAGTTCCGTTTGAGGATTGGGGAGATGGCCACAGTTAAGTTTGAGGATTTGAGGGATATTAACAATTCAGTTTCAGGATTGGAGGGATGGCCATAGTTCAGTTTGAGGATTTGGGGGGATGGCCACAAATCAGTTTCAGGATTGGGGAGATGGCCGCAGTTCGCTTTGAGGATTTTAGGAATGACCACACTTGATTTTCAGGATTGGGGGACTCTTTCCCATTTGTTTCCCAGTGTCTGTCACAGCACTGTAACGGCCATCTGTCCTGAGTCAGTGCTAATAGTTGTTGTGCATATTTTGTTGTTGTTGTTGAGGTCTTTATCACTGTAGAGTTGACATATTCATTTCGTATGGTTGCAGGAAATCCTGGGCTGAAGACAACGAGGTGTTCATCGTAGGCCATCTGAAGAGGTTTGAGAGCCACGTCACGGTGTCTGGCCTGGAAAAGTCTCTGCTGAAAGAATGGCATCGAATCGGCTGCGCCGTTCTGCCGTCGGACGGTGAGGATCCAGGACATCCTGGAGCAGATGGAGAGTGTGGTGGTCGCTGACTACATCTCCATGCGAGGGGTTGACAAACAGATCGTCATCATCATTCCCAACCCCCGTAAACAGAGCATGCAGAAACGGGTCGAACAGCAGGCCAGGGAAGCGGATTTAGCTGCCTCGATCCCTGATCACGGGATACAGTTCTTGCGACCTAAGTCCATCAACGAGGAGGATGAGACTGTCATGTATCTATCTGCGTCCTCTTAGGTCCGGGGACAGCACGGATGGGATCCGCGACTATGCACAGATGAAACGGTCAGATGGAGACACCAGGGAGGATACCGATAATGAAGACCTGAGCGAAGACGAGTACGACTTGAACTGGGGCAGAGAACCGCCGGAAAAGCAGAGGGTCTCGGAGCTGCTTTTCAGTGAGGCCTCTCACCAGAGCGTTCTGAGACGAGCGATCAATTCCATGGGCCAGGAGGACAAGGAGATGATTCTGGACGTGCTCACTGATGCTCCCAAACATTGCATCCTCTTCCACTTTGCCGAAGATGAGCATGAAAGTGACCTGTATAGATAGATGGCCTAACAGGTCTTGGGCAGAAAGGGAAACCCACAGGTTTCTTCTTCTTGGGTGTCATCTACCCTGTGTGTGTGTCTGTGTGTGTGTTTTTGCGTGTGTGTGTTTAATGATAACATAACAGTTTGCAAGAATGCCCACCAACATTTATGCATATTTTCTGGCATATGAACACCAAGGTAAACAAACAAACAAACAATAATGGCTGTCAATTGAAAACATGGACAGCTCAAGGAAAATTCTGCTCTGAGGTCAGTGGCCTGTACATTTTCAAACTGTCATCATGTTGAAAGCATAATGTCTGCTTTTTTTCTGTATTCACTTCATTTCCATTGCTTTCCAGTGCTGAGAATATGTAGTGGTGTGTTTTCATCAATCCAGAAGCATACACTTTATGTCTTTGATATGTTCCATGGCCTTAAACTGTCAGGTATTTGTTCTTTGTAAATATACAGTTGATGCTTATTACTGTTCAAATTAATGTCCCCTTCCACTGGGCCTGGATCTGGTTGACCAGGTCTGGGGACAGTGAGACCCCGCCATTGATTCCCAGTGACCCAGAACGCAGCAGTTGATTCCCAGTGACCCAGCAGTTGATTCCCAGTAACCCAGCAGTTGATTCCCAGCAGCTATGTTTTGATGGAACACTTTTACACCGGTAAGACAAACTGAGATGTTAGTACTCGCATGCATATATTTTATCCATTTCTGAACATTTGCAGCTAAACAAGTACAAGAATCCAGAACACTGACATACACACACACTCTCTCACACACACACACACACACACACACGCACACACACGCATGCACACACGTGCCTATGTTCACTCTCCATGCGTTGCCATGGTAGCCTCACAGCCATGCAGCCAGAGTGCCACAGTAACTGCTTGGCACCATGAGCATGATTTGATTTTTTTTGGCCAGTGTATGTATTTTCTTTTTTTTTTACATTTCATATCTGAATGGTACATGGATTAATTTGTGTGTGATATCATTGTTAAGAGAGTGTATAAATGATAACAGCCTTAGTGGTCCAAAATGTTACAGCCTTGTTGACCTAGTGTCCCACTGTAGCTCTGCTGCTCAGCTAATGTTTAGCTGCTTGCAGTTTGGGAATAGTTGGCAATGAAAGGGTTAAAACCCAGTAGTTGTTGGTTTAAGAAATGTGATCGTGAAACATTAATGTTTACTTTATGAATGAACTATGAAGAAGGTATAGATTATTTTTCAGGTTACATTTTACTCCAGGAAACTAAGCCAGGATCTGTGTGAAAACAAACTTGATTGGTTTAAAAAAAAAAAAAAAAAAAGTGGCACGAAGACACGCCAGTGCACACACACACACATGCGCACACACACACACACACACACACACACACACACACACACACACACACACACACACACACGCATTTAATGCATAAACCATTGCTTGTACTTCTTTTACAGAAAAAAATTAAACAGGTGCCCCAGGAGGGGATACTCATTCATGCTGACTGGGAGGCTATGCAAATATTCAGCGGGGAGCTTAGCAGGTGTTTTCATGGGAATGGTGCATCAGGACAGGCACTTTGGAACGTCGCAAACACAGGGTCAGCAGCAGTGCAGTGTCTCCTCTGGTTGGTCGCTTCATGGTGACATAACATTGATTGCTCCCTGTGGATTGCCAGTGCCACAGCTTTGCCTGGGCAAACCAGGGTATGGGAGCGAGCGCCAGTGCCACAGCTTCGCCTGGGCAAACCAGTTTGTGGTAACTGAGAGCAAGAATGAGCAGTACAACACAGGAAAAGAGACTTAAAACAAAAAACAAACAAACAAACAAAAAAAGAAGAAACCATGTAACAGGTTATGAAATTTCTCAGTAACAAATGCAGTGATTCCAACACCCTGTGTCCTGAAGAATGACTGTTTGGCTGGGAGATGAGACCCCCATCCACAGGACAGTGGAATAGTCTGTGCAGTTTTACTTATATATTTCTTTGGTAACCTGACTTGTTTTGCAGGTGGCAGCAGTAAGAAGACAAACTTCCTTGAGTATGGATCATATTTTCTGTGTTCCTGATAGAATAGATGAAGGTTCAGTGAAATTATCGTCATTTCCTGCTCTGTTGTCAATACTAGCCTGTGTTGTAGTCGTGAGCAGCAGTGTAATAGTCTACAAAGTTGGAACAATATTACATTACAAACCTTTTTGATCAGAAGCAGATATTACCATGGTGATTCCATTTGTCACAGACTCATTGTTAAGTAACTGATTCATGGCATCATCCTGTTAGTACAATAAATAGCCGGGTAATAAATGGAATGGAAGCAGCTTGGTGTTGATCCGATTGTAAAGTTTACACTTCATGTGGCAGCTGCTGATTTAGCTCTCAAAAGATTGCCATATGATGTATCTCTGATGGCCTGTACTTTTATGAACTCTGTTGGATTGTACATTTTTAAGTCGTACATATACCACATGCACCATTTCAGAATTTGGTAACATGTTTGTTTTCTGTATTCATTTGTAAGTTTTTCATTTTCTCTATTCATTTTATAGGGTTTTTTTTTTTCTGTATTCATTTGTAAGTGGTTTTTTTTCATATTTGTAGGTAAGTTTTTTGTTTTGTACTTGTTTAAAAGTTTTTTGTTTTCTGTATTCATGTAAAAGGTTTTTTTTTTGTTTTCTGTATTTATTTGCTTTTTTTTCTATATTCATTGGTAATTGTTTTTTGTGTGTTTTTCTGTATTCATATGTAAGTTTTTTTTTGTTTTCTGAGTTCATTTGTAAGCTTTTGTATTTGTAGTTTTTTGTATTCATTTGTCTTTTTATTTTCTATGTTCGTTTCTTAGTTGTTTTTCTTTCTTTATTCATTTGTAAGTTTTTGTTTTCTGCATTCCATTCTAAGTTTTAATGTTTTCTGTATTCATTTTTTGTATGTTTTCTTAAGTTTTTATTCATTTGGAGTTTTTTTGTTTTGTTTCTTGTTTGTTAGTTTTTTGTTGTCTGTTTTCATTTGTAAGTTGTTTGCTCTCTGTGTTCATTTGTAAGTATTGTGTATATTCCAGAAGCCAGGTGGTGATGTGGAACTTTTGAACTTTGATATGAAGAAACTCTTCATTTTTGTGACCAGTAAGGTTGAGCACTCAGAACAATGAATAACGTAGCAACATATCATTGTAATAAATACAATGAAGAATAATATAGGATGCTGTGTAAAGAACACAACAAAGAAAAATGTAAAGTGTAAAGGTCACAGCAAAGAAATGTAGTAGAATGCAGTGCAATAGAAACAACAAAGAACAGTGTAGGAAACAGAACATTGAACTCGAGAAAAGATAAGATAATGTTACTTATAGCCCAGCTAACCGCAAAGGGCCATACCAGGGCTGTCACCTCGTTGAAGTCAACTCTCAAAATGATTTTTTTTATATTAATGTAAAGAAAAACAAAACTTACACAACTCGTTTAAAACAATTATCTGAAAACTTACCATAATTGTTGAATGTTCCATCTAGAGATGAAAATGTTGATCTCTCTCAAAAACTGGGAAAAAAGATCACATCAGGTGACACATCTCTGCACAAGATTTTTATGGAGGCTGCTGTAAAGTGTTTTATGTCTCACATCACATGAATTCTAACACTCTGTTGGAACATGTTTCGTTGTGCGTGGTACACCACATGGAATGCACTGTGGAGCTTCTTCACCTTTTAAGAGATAAAAGCAGATGTAAAATTGAGTGACGTGTGTGCAAATGACATAAGACTGCTTCTTCTTTAAGGCTGCCCATGAAACATGGTAAAAACCCTATCAGGTTTTCATGGAGTTTGTTATCTGTCTGCGAGTTCCATTTCTCTTGCCAGAAGTCTTTGACAGAACTTTGAGCGTAGTGTGACGGATAGAAAATGTGTTCAGATCTTCACTTGTGGCATTCTTGGCAAATTGATCAACCAGTTCATGCTTCGAATGCCAACATGACCAGGAATGCAAAATTTGTGTAGTAACCATCAGATGTCAGGGGTGTAAAGTTCAGACTGTTTCAGCAGTTGTTGATGGTGCTAGAGGTTGTGGCCAGCAATGGTCTTCATGGCAGAAGAAGAGTCTGACAAAAAGATGAAGTCCTTATACATGTTTTTTTTTAGAGACCATTTCAAAAGCCAGGACTAAGGCTGGCAACTCAGCGGTATAGACGAGTTGTCAGTGGCAGTGTGTTTAGAACACTGCTGAGAGGGAACTGTTGCACACAGCTCAGCAGAGGCAACCCCCACTTCATATGTGGAGCCGTCAATACAAAGTCATTGGAAGGATCAAAATTTTTAACAAAGATCGGCAAAAAAAAGTTTTGTATGGTTAAGCAATGCAGTGACCACAAATCTCCTCAGCCAAGCATCTGTCATGAACAGGCCAAATTCCACAGCGAAAGCACCTCACTGGTGATTGGATGATACAACAAACAATAAGGAGTAGGAAATAGAATCAGATTTTGAGTACAATGTCAGCGGGACAAAAGATGCTGTGGGAAGAGCAGGAAATGCAATTTCACTGGTTTCAGACAGGATCATAAACGGGACTTCAGATACAAACAGGAATTTGACTAAAAACATGTGAGAATCATGAGAGTGATTATAGCAAAATGTATAGTTTCCATCATGAGAGGAAAAAAAAATTATAATTCATGGCCTCTGGGACTGTGAGTACAGCAAAACTTTTTAGTATGAACTGGTACATCTGCATTTTCACAGTAACAACGCAAATTGTATGCAGTTAAAAAAGAGAAAAGTAGAACATCGTAGCAGTGACTGCTAGTCGCTTCCTGTGTGTTCATGCAGTGTTTATGGCTGCACAATTATTGCTTGTATAGCATTTTTAACAGTTTACTCTGTATATATATATATATATATATATATATATATATATATATGTCACACATGTGTTGGATCTCTGATCTACTTTGACTATCAGCTTTTTTTTAAAAAGATAGATTCAATTCTTATACTTACAATCAGTTTTCATATTTCAACAAATGAAGGATTTTGCATGTGTGTACACTCAGACTCTGGCACCAAGTGTTGGGGGCACATTGTGAACGTTGCTCAATGCTGCTGCCCATGTGTTGGCAATACATAGGGAAAAAGGTCAAAGAAGAGTTTGTCATATACCATTTAACCTTTACCTTTTTTACTCTCCCCATCACCTAACCTGTCATTTTCTTTTATTGCTTGAATAGTTTGAGAAAGGGATGATATCACAGACATTCTTTTACCCGTGTTATCCAGTTTTACTGAAATTTGCTCCTTTTCTGCTGAATGTTTTCACAAGTGGTTGCATTCGTTTGCCTTTCTGACAAAGTTTACATGTTCTATCTATGATCTTGGATGAATTTTTTTTAGTCCCAGTGGGAATGCCTGGATAGTTTTAGGGAGATTTTTGCCTCACTTGACACATGTATGCCATGATTGTAACTTACATTGATAGGTGGATCCTATGCATACCGATGCAAAATGTTGTATGGCTTATTTTGGCCTTTTTTGAGTTTTTCAGAATTTTGTTTGACAAGTGTTCTTGGTTTTCGTGGTAATGATGATGGTGTGTGTGTGTCTGTGTGACCGTGTATGTGTGAGAAATAAAACGTGCGAGTGTGCTTGTGTTTATTGGTGATGAAATACCTTATTTTTAAGCTTTGTTCTTCTTGTTGACTTTTGGAGAGTGAGGTTTTGCAAAGGTCAGAAGAGTACTTCTGAAGTTTTGATTCAGTTGATCGATTTTATATTTAGAAGACAAAACTTTTTTTTTTTAGAGCAGAGGCAGAGCAGGGTAAAAGTAGTGTTAGAGGGTAGATGGGATGGGGTGTAGAGATCTGTGAGTGTTTTGGACATGAAAGTCCTGTAAGAAAACTATGTCAAAATATGAAATTAAGAGCACATGCCTGGTTTTGGGGGGGGGGGGGGGGGGGGGGGGGGGGGGGGGGGGGGGGGGGGGGGGGGGGGGGACTGAAGACCTTGAGGAGAAAGCTGAAGAGCTTTGAGAAGGAAGTGGAAGAGCTTTATCATCATTCCTGACCTACTCAAGGGAGAAACTTAGAGCTTACCATCTGTCTAGGCCTATATTGGGGAGAAAGTTGAAGAAAAGAGCCTTGTCCTCTTTCCTTGCCTAGTTTGGGGAGAAAGCTGACGCTTTGTAATCTTTCATGGCCCCATTTGAGGAGAGAGCAAACTCCTGGTGGCCCTACTTCATGTCGTTGGCTGCATGACATCATTCCTTGGGGGAAACGCTGAGGACGTCTGTTGTAGTCAACTACAGTGGAGGGTGCCATCTTGGGGATTGAGAAGTGATTTATTGGTTGGTTGTTTTTTTTTTTTTTTTTTTTGGAGGTGGTTTTTTTTTTTTTTTTTTTTTTTTTTTTTTGGGGGGGGGGGGGGGGGGGGGGGGGTTTTGAAAGGGAGTGGAAGTTGGACTTTTTTTTTTTAATGGTTGACTTTGGGTATTCTTTTTTCATTTTTTAAAAGAAGGTGGAAAAGGCAGACTTTTTTTTTTTTCTTTTTTTTCCATTCTTTAAAAGATTGTTGAATCTATGAGGCAGTTATGTCTATTAGTATGTGTATTTTAGTATTTGTGTATGTTTTAGCCAATGCTTTTTTTTAGTTGTTTTTTTTTTGCCAGTTGCATACTTATAATGGATTTCAGAACCAGTGTTCAAGTGGATATTATGTGTGTGTGTGTGTGTGTGTGTGTGTGTGTGTGTGTGTGTGTGTGTGTGTGTGTGTGTGAGAGAGAGAGAGAGAGAGAGAGAGAGAGAGAGAGAGAGCTTTTGTTATATTGGCATGAAACTATGGACAGAAAAGACGAGTTGAGCAGCACCTTAACACAGTGGCAGTATTTTCAAGCTGCAGCATGAATATGAGGGGTTTGAATTCCATTAGGAAGTAAGGTTTTAAGGCCCACACCTATGTCTGACTGGCTCCTACCCAGATTTATAGTGTCTATATATGAGATTCACAGTACAGACCTGTTATGTTGTCTGTCCTAATGGGATCTCCTTATCATCATCCTTGTTGGTCATCATACATTGCTGTCGTGGTGATCTCGGTTTGTTTTCCCCTCCACGCACGCACGCACATGTGCACACACGCACACATGCACGTGCACACACGCACACATGCGCGCACACACACACACACACACGCACGCACAGAGTTGGCCATGCCTCCCTGATGTGTCCGACCCAGCTGTCTTGAAGATGGAGTCCAGTGGTCCCCATTTGTTGATAGTGAAGGGCTTTATTTTCCTTGATTTTTCATTCTCGTTTTCTTTCTTTCATTGGTTACCCCACCCCCACACTTACCCCCACTTTTTTTTTTTTTTTTTTTAAGTCTTTGCCAAGTCATTTAATGTAATGATGGAGATATTGTTAGCCTGCACTTGTTTTGACACACTATGAAATTGTTCAACACACACACAATCACGCTCGCACGCACGCACGCACACACACACACACACACACACGCACGTCGCAGTGCATGCACTGCCCATGTGAACACAAACTTCACGTAAGTTGAAAGACTGAGTTTGAGTTGAACGTGAACAATGGGAAAAAGTGTCAAAGGTTAGTTCTAATGAGCCCCAAAGCAGAAGGAAGTACAGTTGAAGCACAGGTAGGAATTTGGTTTCATATCAGGGGAAATGGTCTGCTTCCTGTTCTCCTCAGCACTTTTGTGTCTTTCAATCACATTCATGGGGCGAGTTCTACATTCCCAAAGTGCTTTGCAAGCCAGTCTAGAGCATGTGTTATGGAATTTTACGTTATTGAGTCCTTGTTTGAGGACAGTGAAATAAATCTGTATCGGTGTCTTCACGCATGAAAGTATGCATATGTATGCCAGTCTATGCAAGTATAAGGATGCACATGTTTTATCAACTCTTTTTAAACATCCCATTAATTATGTGTAATCATTACTCAGATAAATGTCTTTAATTTTGTTTTCTTTGTACCGAGTAGTGATTTACAGAGTGGTTTGTGTAATCTTTAATACACTAAATGTACGTTTCATTTGTGCTTCTTTTTTAACCAGAAACTCATAAAATGAAATGAAATGGCTGGTGTCTTAATTGTTTCTCTTCGGACTGAGTAGTGATTTATAGAGTTGCTCGAGTAATGTATAATACACTAAACGCATGTTTGTTTGTTTGTTTTTTTTTGTAACCAGAAGTTGATTAAATGAAAAGGAAAGGCTGGTGGCTTCATCTGTACTTTGACTGTGCTACTTAGAATCAAATTTTCTGGTGGCATTTTTTTGAATGCTTAAGAATGTAAGTTTGGTGGTGGCACTATTTTTGGAATGCTTAAAGAATCAAAGTTTGTCGGTGGCATTCTTTTTCGAATGCTTAAGAATGCAAGTTTGGTGATGGTATAATGTTTGGAATGCTTAAGAATCTAAGCTTGGTTATGGTATTCTTTGTGGATTGCTTTTGATATGTGTGTGTAGGAAAGGATCTGGTCTAGGTCTCAGGTTTTTGATACGGAGTGTGTGGATGGTTTATCATGTTGATGTGTTTTCTTCATTGATATCAGTCTGTGATTCATTGGGGTATGAACAATATCTGTATACTTCAATATTTCTTTAGGACTGGGTGAAAATGGGTGTGCCTACATAACTCTTGCTCTCTCCCCTATCTCTCTTCCCCCTTTGTTACACCCTCTCCCCCCTTTCCTCTATTGTGTGTGTGACACACAGGCTTACACACACACACACACACACACACACACACACACACACACACACACATACATATATATATTCACATATATATATACATAAATATACATACATGCATACACAGGGCTCTCACAGGTTTGCATTACAAAGCTCGTAAATCTCCCTGAACCTGGCTCAACCATTTGTCTGAAAGTTTTCAAAAACCTATTTTGTATGTTTGCTTTAGTTTTTGTTTGTTTGTTGATTGGTTGTTTTTTGTGTGTGTGTGTGTGTGTTTTTTTTTCTGCTTTGTTTTTTTTTTTTATGCATTTATCTTTTTGTTGTGTGATGTCTATGTAATTCATGTCGAAGCCCTTTCTTGGGGATACCCATGTATAAGTTTTATTCACCAGTTCTTCCAAGATACTTGATTTGAATTCAAATAGTAAATGGAACTTTATTATTTCTGGCAGCTTGTTATTAGAAGTTTGTGGTCAGTCCTCTCTGCATCTCTGTTTTCATCCTTTCAGGGAACGATGTGGCAACCATGTTTCAGTTATCTGTAATTTCTGTGTGTTTTCTGTTTTCGTCCAGTCTTGGAAAGGTGGGGCAACCCTCTGTCAGTTATATGTAGTAACTGTGTTTTCCATTTTCATCCAGTCATGGAAAGATGGGTCAACCCTCTTGTCAGTTATCTGTAATATCTGTGTGTTTTCTGTTTTCATCCAGTCATAGAAAGATGGGGCAAACCTCTGTCAGTTATCTGTAATATCTGTGTGTTTTCAGTTTTCATCCAGTCATGAAAAGATGGGGCAACCCTCTTGTCAGTATTTTCATCCAGTCATGGAAAGATGGGGCAAACCTCTGTCAGTATTTTCATCCAGTCATGGAAAGATGGGGCAACCCTCTTGTCAGTATCTGTAATATCTGTGTGTTTTCCGTTTTCATTCAGTCAGAGAAAAGGTGGGGCCAACCCTCTGTCAGTTATCTGTAATATCTGTGTGTTTTCCATTTTCATTCAGTCATGGAAAGGTGGGGCAACCCTCTGTCAGTTATCTGTGGTGCCCATGTTGTCTGGAAAATCTGAAATGTCCCCAATTTTGTAGGTCTCTTTCATTTTCCTTCTTGTCTCTCTTGTCTTCATGCCTTTTTTTAAACTATCAGTGGCGTTTTTATGTCAAGAAACTTCACATTTTTGGCTAAACGCACTGCACTAAACGACAACGCAGTGTGATTATAATTACCGAAGTGGACAATATATATCCACTGTGTTGTCACTGGCATTAAGGCTGTTCAAGATGTCTTACTGTTTAGAATGCACTGTAGGTTCACGCTTAGTCAGGACAGGTAAATGAAGCAAAATGGCCCTCACCTTCAGAACTTCTAGTCTTATTGAAAGAATCATCTTGTTGACTTGGTCTGTGTGTGAATTCACGTGGCTGTAATGCAAACTGAAGGTTTCCTATTGAATTGGTTTGCAGCTCTGAAAGTGCCATCAGTTATGAAATGAGCAGCAGTCAATGTGACACAGTCTACGCACTCCAAAATCCCACCATTGTTATTATTATGGAGTGACCAGACTGTGTCTCGTTGATTGCTGCATTGAATCAATGGGGCAAAGGTCTGAATTTATGTGTGAAAAGGAATGAGTGGAAATGGCCAAATCAAAGGGTGAAGGCAGAAATGGAATAGATGGGTCAAGATGGCACAGCGTCAGCATAAACTATATTCCCTAGTTACCCTGTCTGATGCTGCATTGGCGATAGACAGCGACATAGACAGATCGATTTAGTCTTTTACTATCTTCATTTTTTTTCTCCTTTTGTGACCCATTTGGCTATATTTGTCACAGAAGGCCTCTTCACTTTGGGCTGTTTTCACAGCGTAGAACATTGCAGCTTTTTTTGTGTGGTCATCCAGTGACTAGGCAGTGAGGTTGATGGTGTGTTTTTATAGTGTAGAACATCCCAGCCTTCCTGTGACCATTCAGTGACTAGGCAGTGAGGTTGATGGTGTGTTTTTATAGTGTAGAACATCCCAGCCTTCCTGTGATCATTCAGTGACTAGGCAGGAAGACTGATGGTGTGTTTTTCATAGTGTAGAACATCCCATCCTTCCTGTGACCATTTTGACTAGGTTGTCCTGTTGGCTGTTTACTGTGTTGAAATTCTCAGCTTTCGATGGTTGTCCAATGTCTGTCAAGGTAAACTTTTCTGTGGTTGTCCATGCCTGTCTAGGTATGAAATTACGCTATTGATTTCAAATTGGTGTATAGAAATAGAAAGATAGATTGATAAGTAGATAGATAGTGATCAATCGGTTGATCAGTCATATGCCTTTAGTTTATGGGAGAAGCTAGTACTTGAAAAGGTAGAAGTTGAATAGGAGAAGATAAAGTTGAACGAATGGTAGCAGGCATGAGTTTGAGACAATGAGAGAAGATATGAATTGAAATGATACGGGGGTTAAAGTTATGGAGGTTGTATGGCTTAAATTACCGTAGGAGGTATATAATTATGTGACAGATGAGAGAAGGTAGGAGTTGAATTGATATAAAGTAGAAGCTGAATTAACTGGAAAAGTAAGTCGTGCAGTTAAGGAGTGAAAGTATAAGTTAATTTGTGGGAGAAAGTTGGATTGGAATGAATGGCAGGTGGGTAGGAGTTGAATGAATTAGTGGCAGAAAAGAGCTGGTTTTATGCATGAAGATGGTTGAATTTATGGCTGAAAGTAGGTTTTGCAGCTATGAGTCTAGAAGACACACTTTTGGGAGGAATGACAGACTGTGTGTTGTATGGCTATTCAATGAAGAAACAAACGTATATTCTAAACCATACGTGGTAGTTTGGAACGTGGTGACAGTCCTGAGATAAAACGGGACTATAATTTTAATCTTAATCTTAATCTAAATTCTAAACCGTTTGTATACAAGTACTAAATAGCCAAAAGATAATCCTGTGATTTTGTTATCAGTGTGGCCGACGCTTGTCTTGTGTTTTAATCGGGGGAAACTCTGAGCTCAACAAGACTTGAAGTTAGGTTACATTGCGACAAAAGAAGCGGGTTAACTTGTGTGTGTGGGGGGGGGGGGGGGGGGGGGGGGGCATGTGAGAGTGTGCGTTTGAGAGAGAGAGATGAGAGAGTGTGTGGGGTGTGTTCTCCTTAACCTCTCAAAAGGATTTAACACAGAAATAATGGTAGAAACATGACACCAACCAGTGCTTTTGTGAAAATTATCTTAGGTGAAAAGAAAAAATGCTAGAGTAAATTCTTGCTTTGAAAGATGGGGAAAGTGTGAAAGATGGGAAAAGTGTGTATGATCTCAGTGTGAGTTGATGGTGGAATGTACGTGACATAGCATGTTAGTCTGACACTGTGGTTTTTTTCTTCCTATCATTTTAGTCTGATTGATACAAGAACTTCTTCACAAATTGTTTACCTTGTGTAAGAGGTTGTCTTATTTCAGAATTTTTTTTTCTTCTTAGCTTTTTAGAATGATGGATACAACAACTTGTGCAGAAAGTGTTTATCATCTTTAAGAGGCAGTAACATCTCAGTATTTTTTCTTCCTAGCATTTTTTTTAGGCAGATTTATACAAGAATCTCTTCAGAAATTGATTGTCAAGTCTAAGAGGCTGTATCCATCAAATTGTTGTTGGATTTTTTCCCGTAATATTTTTAGTCTGAGTTATACAAGAACTTCAGAAATTGTTTATCATGTGTTTAGAGTATCAGAGTGAAGAAGAACTGGATAGGCATCTGTTGTTAACATTATGTAAACATGACACAAAACATAAATCATGTTTGTAGCCTGGCCAGTCATGGAGGTTGTATCGGAGCTGACAGACGGGTCGAGTTCAGGTGGACGCAGTGTTAAGATTTCCAGAATAACCATGATGCAAGAGATGTCTGGTAGAGGGAGCTGTGAAACGTTTGCTGTGTGGTCACAATGCGAAAAAAAAAAATTGTAAAAACTTTTTTTTTTCTTTGCAATGGAATAATGAAATATATATTTGATCTGACGAATTGATTGTTTTGTTTTAATTCCTAGTTTCGAAAGTGAAAGATTCAGAGTGATTAATTTTGTCTGATATAAAAGTACCACAAGCAGTTTAACTCTTGACACTGACTAAAGCCAGTGAGCAGTTTTGGCCAAATTTTGTATCACTCCATCTTTGTTACAAAGATGATCAAAAAATCAAAAAGGCTGAATGTAATGATGCCATCCTGACAGATGTGTGTGTGTCTCTCTTCCTCTCTTGTGTGCTTCTGTCTGTCTTTCGTCTTTCTGTGAAGGACATCAGTATACTTCGCTTTGATTTGAGTCTTTCATCGTATTTTAGCACACATATTCTTGAGAACACAAAGTTGAAACTGAACAGTTGCTAAATTACATACCTCAAAACACACATAGTAACTCACTCTCTATCTCTGTCTCTGTCTGTCTGTCTGTCTGTCTGTCTGTCTGTCTGTCATTCTCTCTTGATCGAGGCCGATTCAATCGCATAATCCAATCTTGTTTCGTGTGCGCATCGGTCGCACGATGAGTTTAAAATTTTAACTGGCCCACAAGGTTCCCACAGGTTGGGAATAGTCGGGAAGGTTTGGGAAAAACAGATGACCCTTTTCCCAGTTGTGAAAGTTTGGGGAAAATGGCATTTGGTGTCTGTGGGTTGAGAAGGTTTGAGAAAACTGACAAGCATCTTCAAAAACTCAAACAAACATCTTCAAAACCGTTTGTTTTAATGGCAAGACACCTTCAAGTAGAGGGAACTAAAAAGAACACACAGTGCTGCGACACTGGCAAGTTTCTTCATTTCTTTTAATTCAAGCTAGTGTATAGAAAATGAAAAATTACTTGCCGTTATCACATGTGTGTAAGATGTAACATGGTTGGGAAACCGGTGTTGGGGTTGGGAAAAGGTTGGGAATTTTCTTTCTCCAGGTCTGTATGAACCCTGGACCCATTACTTATTATTACATCTTTATTAGGACACCTGGCTTGGTCTTGATGGGCCGATCATGCCAGTGCCAAATAGAACTGCAAAAGCAGTTAACATGTGGAGTCTTTTATTGGACTTTTCACAATTTTATGCACCAGCAGGAAAGACTGGCTGGCATTTTCAAGGACTCATAACTGTGCTACCAAGCAGAGCCAGCCACTGCGGTTTTGCTTGCAACTCCGTTGGTAGTCGGTGCAACACTAGTTATACAGCAGTCTTCGCTTATGAGAAGAAACTTTGACAAAGGATGATCGATTGTACCGTCAAAGAATCTGGATCGAAATTGATACGTCATCTTCAGCTAACATATGAAATTCGATGAAAAAGTTTCGTGTAGCAATCCCCCCCCCCCCCCCCACCCCCACCCCCACCCACACCCACACACACACCTCGAAACTGGCAAGCTTATTTTGTGTGTATACGTGCGTGCGTGTGTGCGAAGCACTGACGAATGTTTCGCCATCTTGTATTCCGGAAAGTCCTGGCTTTTGACAGAAATGGCACACACACACACACACACACACACACATACACACACACACACACACACACACACACACACATATATATATATATATATATATATATGTGTGTGTGTGTGTGTGTGTGTGTGTGTGTGTGTGTTTATGCATATATATATATATATATATATATATATATATATGTGTGTGTGTGTGTGTGCATAAACACACACACACACAAACACACACACACACACAGATATATATATATATATATATATGCATAAACACACACACACACACACACACACACACACACACATACATTATATATATATATCTTGTTCCAACGTACATTGAATTTCATTGGGATCGAATGAACGGTTGTTGATTTACAGACAATTAAACAGAGGATGGGTCGAAATCAAAGTTCGCAAAATCTGTTCAGTTCACAAAATCATTTCAATAGTGGGTGTGGCCACCGCCATTGGCGAGACATTCCACGCAGCGACTCCTCATCGAGTTGACCAGTGTTCTGATGACCCTCTGAGGGATTCTCTGCCATTCCAGTTGCAGCATTTGGAAGAGATCCTGGCGGTCTCTGGGAGGTGGATGGTTCTCCTTCACACGTCCCCAACTCATCCCACATATGCTCGATGGGATTGAGGTCGGGACTATACGCCGGGAAGATCATCCTGTTGATGCCGGCCTGCACAATGAAGTTTTTTCGGGCCACCCGGGCCCCTTGTGGCCGAGCATTGTCGTCTTGGAAGACTGCCATGGGTCCTATCCGTTGCATGGTCGGAACAACGAAAGGCGCCAGGATTTCATCCCGATAGCGGATGCCTGTGAGGTTTCCATCAATATGGTAGAGTGGTGTCTTGTGGTGGAGGCTGAAGGCACCCCATACCATAACAGATCCTCCCCCAAAGGGCCCTGGTCTGGCGAACAGCTGCATCAATGTAACGTTCACCAACACGCCTCCAACTCTAGTTCGGCCGTCATTGTGTTCAAGACTAAACCGCGACTCATCTGAAAAGAGGACCTGGGACCACTGTTGTTGGTTCCATCTCACATGACGATGGCAGAAAGCTCGGCGAGCCAGCCTATGGGCTGCTAGCAGTCGTGGTCGAACAGCTGGGCGACGTGATCTGAGGCCGAAGTGGTGAAGAGACGGTTTCGTATGGCTTGACGGCTGAGGATGGTGTTATTTGCCATACGAAGCTGCCTTTGGATGCTGGTGGAAGTGGTATCCCGCTGCAATAGGGCCTGCCTCTCGATGAAACGATCTTCTCTGGGAGTAGTCTGCCTAGGCCGACCTGACCGTGGCCTCTCTTCAACGCTGTTGGTCGCCCTAAAACGCTGATTCAGTCTAACAATAACTGAATGATGCACACCAAGTCGTCGCGCCACTTCAGCCTTTGCAATGCCATCTTGTATCCACGCAATCGCCCTGGTTTTGTCAAAGGTGCTAAGTTTTCTTCGTGGTGGCATGGTGAGAAAAGGGCTGACAGTAACCAACCCCGCGCTTAAACAGCCAAAAGAAGGGCATAAAACTCACTTGAGAGACTGCTCTTGCACGGGAAAAAAGAATTTTTCATTTTACACATCTTGTGTCGCCAGCAAGCTTGATGCAAAACAGGCACAGTTAACGCAACTTTGCACTTTTTATCCCGCGCGGTAACGAGGTCACCAAGACCCCCGTGCGCACTACCAGTTGACACAGGCTGGATTACACACTGCTGTGTGAGATTCCATCATTGGTTGCCGCATAACAAAAAAAAAAAACAATGTTTTTTGAAGGGATGATCAATCCCCCTGTGTGCAAGATTATTTTGCATTAGTTGTGGGGAAAAAAAAACTGGAACGTGAGTGAAAGATGGGACGAAGAAAAAAAAATTCACACAAGATGAAGTGAACCAAAAAATAAACAAGTCAGTCGAGGGGAAGTCATTTTGACCCGTTGTCAGAACAGGAGGAGAGAAGAGGGGAAAACAAGGGATCGGCAAGCAGAACAAGGAAGATTTCGGAACGTCAACAGCAAAAATGCACTAATTTCATAAGTCACAAACGTTCTCAAAATGATACTTTTCAAGGGGGTGGGATGGAAATCGTTCAAAGTAAAGACGATGTTAATCGAACACTGATTAAGAGTTCAAAGAGGATGGAGCTAAGTATTAGAGAGGGGAGGAGAGAGAATGATTCAGCAAGCTTACAACTGGACAGCATTTTATCTGAGCTTTTTCGACCTCAAGAAAGAGAATGAGTCTTTTTCTGTTCTTTTTTTTCTTTCTTTTATTATTGTTTTAGAAGAAGAATTGAAGATCTTGAGCGGAAAAAACACAGTGACGATATAATTCCCAGCAAAAAAAGAACTGAAATAAACAAAGAAAGAAATCTGTTAGAACAGTGTACATACATGCACAGACAACAAGAAAAATATTGAATTCAGTCGGCGAAGCTTTTGGAGAAACAACGGATGAGACAGAATCCAAAGTGATAAAATTCAAGCAAGAAACGTACTGTAGGGACTCGTAAATTTTCCGCCTACGCGTATCAGTGTCGCCCATCGTTTGGGAAACTGTTTGCTGTTGTTTGTCCTTCGCGGGCGAAGATGACACACGACTTCTGCTATCACTGGGCGGTGGTGCGTGTACGAAGATGGTTGATCAGGCCGATCCTCGCAATGAATCGTCTTGCAGTATGGAGACGGCAGATCTGGAGGCGAGCCAGGCTGAGAGGTGGTGCTTGCTGTTTGTGTGAAATTGACTTTTTGCTCCTGTGCCTCCGCTCGTCTCGTTTCAAAGTCGTTCACTCTGAATTCGATCATGGTGCGCCAGGTTGAGCGATCTTGCGCAGCTTCTCCCCAGGAGGTTGAGGCGATGCTACAGCACTTCAGTGAGGCCTTCAGTGTGTCTTTGTAGCCCCTCTTTTGTCCTGCATCGGAACGCCTGCCTTCTAGCAGCTCGCCATGGACCAATCTGTTCTGGAGACGATTTTCATCTATATGGAGTACCTGTCCTGCCCACCTGAGTTGAGAGCGTATTAGCATGGCATGAATGGTTTCCGTATGGGCCTTCTGAAGCACCTCTGTATCTGGAACTTTGTCCTGCCATTTGATGTGCGTGCAGTGAGGTTCTGAGGCATCTCATG
>JADBJO010000809.1:322500-330000 GCA_016801955.1 Conus betulinus | reverse complement strand
TGACAGGGCTGTACTCTACGCTTCCTTCATAATATATCCCGGCGTCAACCAGGCCCGAGAGATACAGGCACCTGCAGTGTTGGTCAGGAAATTTGAGCAACACTCCCAGAAACGCATCCATTAAGTGGATGAAACTCGACTGTGTGGTCTCAGTCTTCCCAACTGAGTCCACAGCAAACTCAACTCTGGGTAGGAGCCGGTCGCGGCAGAAAAACCCACATGACTCTGATGGGATTCGAACCCACGACCTCCCAGCCCGGAGTCCGCGACGCTAACCACTTCGCCACGGCGGCTGGTTGACCTAAATCTTTGTTACTGTGACGCAGTTTTTGTCAGTTCATGTCTGATCTCCGTCTGGGTCGACGTGACCCATTTTGCTTAACTGTCCTTAAATCCTTATCTTGGTCATCACGACCTCTTCTGGAAGACTTGATTTGTTAACCCTGCTATGGGTCACCTTACCCAATCTGGATCTCTTGAACTTTGAATTTCTAGAGCCCAAATTGTCTGACCACGACATGGGATCACTAGAACTTTTAACTTCTATCATTATAATCCAAACAGGTTGACCATGACCTTCGCCCTTGACCTCACCTTGACATAAATTTGTCAACACGACCTCGACCTGATTCGGACCGGCGTAATTCTTTGAGGGCTCGCCTGGCCTTTAATTAATCTTGATGCGGTCTCTGAAGTATCCTCCATCAGCATTTTGATGGTTCTGGTGCTGAATGACTTGGAGGGAAGGAAGTGCGGGGTGGAGAGTCTGGGGGTGGGGATGGGAGGAGGGAGGGGGGGGATAAGAGGATAAGATTTGACAGCTGTCGGCTGACTTCTGCCCGAATGAGCGGGTCTACGAGAGAGAGAGAGAGAGAGAGAGAGAGAGAGAGAGAGAGAGAGAGAGAGAGAGAGAGAGAGAGAGAGAGAGAGAGATGGGATACTGGGTGAAGGGGGTGCTGGTGAATGGGATATAGGAGTGGAGGGAAGGAGGCGAGGGTTAGGGGGAGGGGAGGGGGGAACGGGAGAAGGGGTACTATTAGATCCGGGTTTTGAATACTTCCACTCTGGCTGATTCTTACTGCTGGCGGAGGAAGACAGTTCCAGACTAGGGGGGGGGGGGGGGGGGGGGGGAGGGTTGTTTCGAGAAGATCCAGTCGTTGCTTTTTCTGGCTGGCAGGGACAATACACGTTTCCTGATGTGAATGTTACATTTGTCTTGAAACAAGCTAACCTCTGTGTGTGTGTGTGTGTGTGTGTGTGTGTGTGTGTGTGTGTGTGTGTGTGTGTGTGTGTGTGAGAGAGAGAGAGAGCACGCGCTGTGTCCTTGTGTGTGTGTGTGTGTGTGCGCGCGCGCGCGCGCGCGTGCGTGCGTGCACGCGTGCGTGCATGTATGCGTGCATCCGTGTATGTGTGCGTGCATGTGTCTGAGCACGCACGCGCGCGCGCGCGCGCGTGTGTGTGTGTGTGTGTGCGTGCATGCGTGCGTGTGTGGGCGCATGTGTGCGTACGTGCGCGCGCGCGTGTGTCTGTGTGTGTGCATGTGCGTGTGCGCGCGCGCGTGTTGATAGCAACATCTCCACGGCGGGACCTTAAGAAGGTTGCCAGCCTTACAGACCTCAAGCGGGGACTTCAGACTGGAATGGATCGTAGTTTGCCCCCAGTGCGTTGTGTACACCGACTGGTGTTGGCTCTGTAAATACCATCTTCACATATCGGTCTGCCTCTTATGCATTTTAATGTTGCTCCCGGTATGTTACGGGTAACACGTGTTGCGTCATCGTTTGTTTACGTGGAGAGGAAAACCCCGGACGAATACATTTACACTTCCGGCTTGAAAGCGCAAGTCATATCCGATGCTTCTTTCTTTGATTTTGTTTGGCTTCCTTTCTTTCTTTCCTTCTTTTCTTTTTTGCTACTCTTGTGAAATAATCAATTTTAGTTTACTCTGATTGTTAATGTGGTGTCCTACAGGGACGGTCATCTGTGATATATATCAACAACACTGCTAGATGAGGTTAAAACCCCGATATTCCATCATCACAGATTCTAAATGTGTCGACGAGCAAGAAATTGTTAATGAATGGATAGGCTGTAGTATGGTTTAGTAGAATGAATGCTTCACGACTTTTCGGGAAAAATAAAAATCGTTTGGTTCCAGCTGGCACCCCAAGATGAAAGCGTCGTAAAAAATCCCTGTCGAAATGGACGGAAGCATTTTTGTTCTGTTCTGTTCTGTTGCGGCTTGACACATTTTCCTCAAATTTTCATTTTTCCCCCCGTTCATTTGCACACATCCACTGTTTAGTGCGTGTGCAAGCAGGAGTAACGGCTTTTCTTTGAGAAGCCTCCCCCCCCCCACCCTCTAGCGCCGCTCACCCCCCTCCTCCACCGTTCCCCTGCTTCTCTCGCTCCCTCGCCGTATATTATGCCGAGTTATGCTTATCTTGCATATCTCTGTTAGTATAATTCGTTCGTTCTTTCGTTGAGTCTGTCTCGCACGCACTCGCACACACACACACACACACACACACACACACACACACACACACACACACGCACACACACACACACTCACTCACTCACTCACACACACACACACACACACACACACACACACACACACACACACACACACACACACACACACACAACCATCCAACCAAATAGCACAGTTGTACGTTAAGAAGAGTTGTAACGATCTCTTTGATTTACGTATCACATGCGCTGAGAAGTCTTGTCATTCCATCTGGTTAAAAGACAACTTATGTACATAATCACAGGAGAGCAAACGTGGGTTTCCTTTCACACCATTTCAAACTAACCGTCACATGAAATGCGAGTGGTCGCTGACAAACGGAAAAAAAAAAAAAAAACAACGGCGCCAAGATACGAGGCTTCAGGGACAAGAAGAGACTATTCATTCAAACCCCCCCCCCCCCACTCCCCCTCCCACTCCCCCCCCCCCCCCCCCCCCCCCCCCCCCCCCCGCCACCCTAACCCTACCCCCGATTCTCTGAAGATTTGAGAGGGGGGGGGGGGGGGGGGGGGGGGGGGGGGGGGGGAATTACTGGCCGCTATTACTGTGCCGCTAAACGAAAGAATAAACAAATCACAAAACAAAAAACAACGCGTTTCGATTACTACTAACTTCTTTGTTAGCGTTAGCTTTATATGATCCTACTACCACCATTATTACTATCAATAGTAGTAGAAGACATATTCTCCTAATCATATTATCATTATCATCTTAGTCCATATTGTCTCACCTGCCAGCAGCCTCGTTTTCATTCTACACCCATTTAGCGCCCAGGTGTGTGTGTGTGTGTGTGTGTGTGTGTGTGTGTGTGTGTGTGTGTGTGTGTGTGTGTGTGTGTGTGTGTTTAAATTAGTGATGCGTTCGTCCTTCGTTTTCATTGTCTTGAATGCCGTTTATCTTGCCCCGATAAGACCGAAGAGGCCGAGATGAGTGGTGTTTGCTTTGTCATTTGTTTATTATTTCGTCTGGCGGCACAGTAGTTCCTTTTTTTTTTTTTCCCTTTAAATCTCGTTTCAATTTCTTCCCGCAATCACCTCACTTTGTAACTCAAGATACAAAATGTTAAGTAGAACATGAGTCTGTGACAACTGCACAAACCCAGTGTTGAACTGTAACATCACAGATTTTTCCATGGTTGCGGCTTAGTTTCAACTTTCTCCTATCCCAGACAAGGTCCACTTCAGGAAAAGGGAACAGCCAGACGTATACAGAGTTCAGTCCAGACAGTTGAGTGGACAGGGATCACACTCTGAGAGACTGGTTCACTGGCAACAACAGACTCACGGTGGTCATCCTGTTTCACTGTAGCCAACGATCTGAATCGACTGGACCAGTACTCTTGACAAACAACACAGCTCTGGCGACATCCGGACTTCCAGAAAAGTACTGTTTTTTTTTTTTTTCACTCCAGTTTCCTCTTTTTATCAAAAACATCGTTTAGTTCCAGTGGTACACTGACCTGTACGCCAGGGGACCCACTGATTTTGATTACTTATCACCAGCTTTTTATTGGAGTCTGTCCAAGCTTCAGCATTGTAAAATCAAGCGTCTTAACTTCGTTGTTGTTGTTTTTGTTTTTTCACTGATCCAGATTTTAAAAACACCGTTGCATGACATTTCCATGTACAGGCTAAAACATCGGAATAATTGTCACACCATTCCCGTTTGTGCACATAATTCACATGAAAGAACTGTTCTTTTTTTTTTCTTTTCAACCAGTCTGTACAGCATGCGGCTAAACAGTAGCCTGAGTGAGGAGGCTTCGGTGTTGCCTCTCGCAGCTTAATCAACATGACGAGCAAACTCGACTTCGATTTTGACGAACAAAGGGAATTGACGTTCGTCATCACACTTCTTAATACTGCATCGATGAGTTACTCCAGCTGTCACCATTGTGTCCCCATTCACACCCCTTCACTCCCCCGACCCCCCTCCCCCGTATACTCTTTCCACCCCTCATCCCACCTTCTCGTGACAGCGAGTGCTATCCAGAATGACCAACAGGCAGAAGTCAAATAACTTTTTTGTTTCTGTCTGATCCACACTTAAGTCTATTCGCTTTAAACATTCAGGCATCGATCAGCCTGAGTGCACGGGTGTGGTTCAGAGTGTGGTGATCTCTTCGCTTCTGTGTCAGTCCTACAGTCAGAATTCCAGAAGTTCGGGGGCACTGGAGGGCGTTTTCGGACTGTTTCGCTTTCCTCAAGTCGGCCTGCAGAGCTTGCTGGTTGGCTTTCCGTCGCAGGCTGTTAAGTGCGATGTATCTTCTCCGGGAGTCGTTCTGTTGTCCACCTCGCCTCCAGACGTCGCCGTTGGCACCTTGGATGGGAAACTCTTTGCTGGATCTGAGATGCTGGGCTCCTTTGGCTCCTGCCAGAATTCCCGGCATGCCAGCGGTCTCTGCCTCTTCAAAATCACCGCTGTTGTCCGTGTTCTCCCATCGGACGTTGGCTCGGTTCGCTTTCAGAGAATTGAGTTCGTCTGTTCTCGTGGACCTTATCTCTTCCTCGTCCGAAATGGCACTGACATCGTCTTCGACGTCTTCCACTTCGTCGGCATCATTATCGTTGTGCATGTTGTGTTTGTACTGGTTGTGGTCACGGGGGGCGAAGAGCATGTCCGTCGGGTCCTTTTCCCACGCGCGGTGGCAGCCTTCTTATTCTTCTTCAGTTCATCTCCACGAGCGGAATCCTGGTCGACCAGACCGTACCTCGGGGAGAGGTTCCCTACCGGTACCCATGGCGTCCAGGTAGTCTGAGGTGTAAGGGAATGCCTTGGAACCCTCGCGCCGTTCTCTTTCATAACACTGACAGGGGTCTGCATGACCTGGATGCTCCTCAGCTGTTTGGAGGTGTCATGGTACGAGTCATCGTACTCGAAAGCTCCGTTGTCCGTACCATACAGACCTCCTTCATCCGATGGCTGCCTGACGGAGCTGTCGTGACGACGCCCAGAAGAGTACTGCTCTTTTGGAAGCCTGAAGTCCGCAGGCAAGGACGATGCCAAGCTTCTGCTGTGCTGTGCCCTTTCTCCGTAAGAGATTCTGTCCCCACCGTGCACCCGTTCCTCGGTGATGACTGCGCCCTGCGTCATCATCACCCCGGGACGGTTCCCCCTCATGCTCGTGGAGGCCAGGGGTTTATGGTAGGGGGTGTCTGGTCGTGGAGACGGGGTACGCGACTCTTCAAGCAGCGCGTACTCCCCTTCCTCTTCGTCGTCGTCAGACTGCACGAAGGCCAGGGTCTGACCGAAGTCCGCGGCCCGGGGGTCCTGACCGACCCGAGTGTTGCCGCCGGAGAACTCATGAAGTCTCCACGGTCTCTGTCCTCCTCGACCTCCACGTCCTCCACCACCGCCAGGAGATGGGCGCTGGGTCTGAGGCGCCCTCTCTCGGTGTGCGGTGCCGGGACCCGGAGAATTTCCCGTGACTAGGGGAGAGCACTGAGCTGGCGTATGAGGTCGAGGCGGAAGTGCTGGAGGCGTCGTCCATGTTGTGTTGGTTTCGGCTCGCCCTCTGTGGATGCACACCCAAAGAAATTAATGCGCTGAGGCCCTGCTTAAGGAGTAGAGTATTTATAGACAGGCACAATCAGATTGTTTTGAGAATTTTTGTTGTGTTTAAGAGTTTATTTACCTTTTCTTTTCTTTCACATGTCCATCAAGGTACATGTCGGGTAGTTCCGAGCAAACAGATTAAAAGGAAAGGAATGGGACTATTTGGGGACACCAGCTGGTGCAAAATACTAGGGTCACGGGTGAAAGAGGAGGCTTGAAGTGCGACGTCAGCTAAGGGGAAGGTCGTGTATTTGAAGATTGTGAATCACGTTATTGGTGGAAACCCCTCCCCCCCCCCCCCCGTCCCCCCCCCCCCCCCCCCCCCCCAAAAAAAAAAAAAAAAAAAAAAAAAAAAAAAACAGACAGACAAAACAAAACAAAAAAATAAGTGAAATGATTGGTGGGGGTTTGTTCTTTCGATCACTTGTCAGTTTAATATCAAATGCTGGTTCACACTCATGCCGAGCCTAACAGCACCTACAAGGATTGTAAAGTGATTTAGAGCAGAATCCCAACTGTGGCCTATGAACAGGATCCACAAAGTGGTGGAGCAGTGACTTGGGGAGGGGAGGAAGGAAGTAACCACGCATCCACTCATGAACCTTGAGAATGTACCTGCGAGCAGCTTTATGATAAAGACATATGAACACGTGCACAGTGTTGGACAAAATACAACGACGAATTCATTCACGCGCAAGCGCGTGCACGTGCGCGCGCGTACGCGGGCGCGCGCACGCACGCACACTCCTACACGCACCCACAGTTCGGGGGGGGGGGGGGGGGGGGAGACAGACAGGATAACGCCAGACTGAGACTCATTTTCCCCGCCCTCTCAAGTGGCACGATCCGCCTTCCTGTCTCCCCTAACTCCCTCCCCCTTCCCCTGCCCCCACCCCACCCCCACCCACCCCCATCCTGCCCCACCTCCACCCCACATTCTCCCCTTCTCTCTTCCTTCCTCCCCCCCCCCCCCCTTTCCTCCACCGCATCCTCACCCCCTTCCCACCCTAAACATAGGTCTTTGTTGTAACAGCCTCGGCGCGGCACCGCCAATCCAGAAGATGAATCGATCAATTTCAGGTCGTCACGCGGCAACGCACCATAGTAGGAGAGTCGCTGAGGTGGCAGTCATAGGGATCCGTTTTGAAGGATCCAACAAACCGCGAGGCACACAATCCATCAAGCTGCCTTTTGAAAAATAATAATAACTGCTGAGTCCTGAAGCCCACGTCACACAAGTGATTGAGCCCAAAGAGCGCCTGATGTGGGCCCCCTCACGCTAGCATCAGCACTGTAACCGTCGTCCCAAAGAGGGCATTGTGGCTTTATTTTCGGCACTTTTGTGGATTCATTAAGAAAATGTGTGTTGTAATTTATGCACTGAATACGGAATCCACTGGAAAAGAGGA
>JADBJO010000809.1:300000-312500 GCA_016801955.1 Conus betulinus | reverse complement strand
GTTTCAACTGCCTGTCGACAGTGACAAAACGACAGATATGACAACGTGCAGCTTGTACCCCCAAGGCTAGCTATAGGAATTTCCCCACGCACTCTCCTCCACTCACACACATAAAAGAGATGCAAATGCTTTGGCGTGACAGAAACGTTAAAACCAAGGGAGGTAAGTCCCATCGGAATGTTGGCCGTGGATCGTAATCTGTAGCGGATCGGAAGGCAAAACCCACGGTCACACTTGGTAATTCACCATTGTGCAGTTTCCTCCTCCTCCTCCTCCTCCTCCTCCTCTTCTTCTTCATCTTCCTCTAAGCCAAACAACATAACCTGATTTATGTACTGTTTTACCTGCTTGACAAAGCGCTCTTTCACAAGCGCACTGTGTTAAAACAGGCTGCACTGAGTGACTGGAGTTAGTTTCCAACATGTTGTAGCAGCTTCGAAGAATGACTCTTCCAAGAACATGTTGTGTAATGGATATACAAGGTTTCTAATGATAGGCATACAAGTAACTGTTGAAAATTTATACGAACGCTGGTGGTAATGTAGATTCTGACACAGGAATACAGCAAAGTGTGTGTGTGTGTGTGTGTGTGTGTGTGTGTGTGTGTGTGTGTGCCATAGAAGTCCCCCCCACTCCACCCTGGTCCAATTGCAGAATCAAACCTTCTCTCACTCTCAAGTCTGGGGCAGTGAGAAGTGTGTCTGGATCATGAGGTTTGTACATCAAAATAGCAATGCAACAAGATGTAACGGCCTTTTTGAAACAACCCTCCAGCGAACTGTTGAGGGAGGGAGACGGAGGGAGAGAGAGAGAGAGAGAGAGAGAGAGAGAGAGAGAGACTGATGGACTGACACCGTACAGGGAGGACAGGGAAAGCCATTTTGCAGAGACCCAGGTCTGGGCACAAGGCCAACGAAGTGGAGGAGAACCCTGGTGAACTGCTCTTCAGGGCGGCACCTCAGTGACCCACACAGACCACAGCAAACAGAAGAAGCAGTTCTTTGTGGAGGTGAAAGACACAATACAGCATCATCTGTAGTATTGGCTGTTTTCGAAATCGTTTAGATGCTCTTTTTAGACCCTTTTAAAAGAAAAAAAAAACATGATCTTGCCGAAAATTGGGTTTAAATGCGGAGATGTTCAGTTCCAACAATGACTTGCAAACAGATCATTCACTGGGCGGACTTTACTAGTTGCTAAATGTTTCACTTACACATTGAGGAAAAAATAAAAAACTAAATCCGTGGTCCAATGTTTTCGAAAGATTCTGATGATAGATGTGAAATTGGCACACTACGTACTCTGCGCAGAAATGAGATCCGGAAACATTTGACAAAAGAGATTTTTCATCGTCACGGGAATGCATTAGTAAATTAAAAATAAGCTTTAAAAATGTTATGGGCGGTTCAGACATAGATGAAACTTTCACCCGTTTTACTCGCTTCTACCTGCTATGCTTTTACTGTACATTCAAGGACCTTGTTTTTCTTCGTACTTTCAAGTACCTTGTTTTTCTTCGTACTTTCAAGTACCTTATTTTTCTTCGTACGAGTGCTTTAAAGCGTCGTAGGCCCACACGTAGCAAGTTCAGAAGACAAAATGTAGTTATTCCATTGGACAAAAGGGACAAACAAATTACAAGGAACACACACACACACACACACACACACACACACACACGACGCGTTTCGATCTCTGTAGTCTTCTTCAGGTAAGATAAACAATATTCAGGACAATAAGAACGACGACGAATTTGAGAAGATAAGTGATTGCTCGTTCATCGTTTTCATCATCCTGAATGTTATTTGTCTTGCCTGAAGAAGACCAAAGAAGTCGAAACGCGTCAGTTGTGTGTGTGTGTGTGTGTGTGTGTGTGTGTGTGTGTGTGTTGTAATTTGTTCGTCCTTTTGATTCGGCGGAGTGATTATGATTTCTCTTCTAAATTTGTTTCAGTTTCTGCAGCCACCTCACTTTGAAACCACACATGTATGTAACAATGATGACAGGGAAACGCGAGGATATGTCCAACCTCAAGCTACCCACCCACCTTGTAGGACAGCTTGCGGATCCCCCACACGGGGAAGCAGGCACGCAGAACGGCACGCTCTCCACCCGGGAGCAGGGAATCCTCTCCTCCGCGTTGGTGATCACCACCCGCCCGCCGCTCACCTTGCAAGGCATCTTCAGGTCCGTGCGGCACCACGTCTGAACGCAGTCGCTCAGGTCAATCTGTAAACAGGAACCATTGCCACACTCGCTGCCATCCACCGTGTATTCGATTCTCTCTGAGACAGATCTTCATCCATTGGTCAAGTCAGATCTCTCTGAGACGGATCTTTATCCATTTGTAAAGTGAGATCTCTCTCTGAGACGGATCTCTGTCCATTTGTAAAGTCGGTGTGTACACAGTGTTAGCATGTATGCCCCAAAGATGAAAATATCAAAAGGACAAACCGTTCGCAAACAAGTGAAAGCAGGGTCAGGGAAGCAATTTTTTTGTGGCTGAATTAATCCATTTCTACAGTCAATGTCTGTTCACACAGCTTTATGTGAGGCCCTAAGTAAGATGAAAATGTTCAAGGACCTACCGTTCACAAATGAGTAAAAGTAATGTCGGAGAAACAATTTTCAATAATAGCTGAACTGAGCGTGTGTGGTCATGTCCTTCTTTTTCCGAACGATCTTTTTGTTTATCTTGTGACATGTTTCTGGAATTAATCAGTTCCCTGTGACGTGACGCTTGACCACACCATCCGATCGTTCCCACTAAAAAACACCAAACCAAAAAATAGATTTCAAATCTATGCCCACTCTCCCCTCTCAACCCCCCCCCCCCCTCCCCCTCTTTCTTGCTTGGGACTGTGCAAAAGGCCGACTGACACGATCAGTGACACAGGAAAAAATTGCGTCACGGTAAATGCGTGCCGCCTTTCGTTCTTAGCAGCCTACCTCCCTTTCCCCCCTCCCCAAACCCCCCCTTCCCCCCCCCCCCCCCCCCCCCCCCCCCCCCTGTAGGATACCCATCGCAGCCCCCCCCCCCCCCCCCCCCCCCCCCCCCCCTTGTAACAATAGGATACCCCCCCCCCCACCACACCCCCCTCTCTACCCCACGACACGTAGGAGTGCGTTGTAACAATAGCCGCTCTCACCCTCTCACCCCCGCGCTCTCCACCCCCACCACCTCCCCCCCTCCCTTTCATCCCTGCCGTCCCCGTCCTCGCAAGCACCTGCACGTGCTCGCGAACACCTAGGCGGACGCATAAAAATTAACTGGCGCTCAACGGTCAGCTATATGGATGCATAAATATCCCGTGCCGAGTAGGATCAAACAATTTCCGAGAGGATTGGTGACTAGACTAAACCCCTCCCCCTCTTCCCCCTGATGAGTGAATGACAGGTCGTCTCAATGTGATTCGACAAGCAAAAGGTTCATAAACTAGGCACACACACCAGCTCAGCTTCACTGACCCCTCAGGACTGCCTGTAGACAAGAGCAGAGGAAGACAAAGGGACAGAGGCCTAGGAAACTCTTGGTAACTCCTTGATCTCACGTCATTCCCTGTTCATTCCCATGAAAGTGAGTTGGACCTCTGTTTTACATTTTTGAATCTATGTATTGATTTTATGTATGCTGTGTGTGTTAGCATTGTAACTTTGTACAAATGCTTAGCAACATTTATCAAACTGATGAATGATTATTTTGTGTAGTAGTTTGCTTGCCATCATATGGGCAAAAAGCTCTCCCCCAGTGGTTTTGATTCTTTGTTAACAATCTGGTCACTGCTCTTTGTGTTCACCCTGACTTTTGTCAGTATGCAACCCTGTCTGTTAAGATAATAATTCAATGATTAATTCTGATCAGGAAAACAGTATGCCTGTGCTAGGTAAAAACTGCTACTCTGATTTATAAATACTGGTGATTATTGGAATGATTTGTAGTGTGTGACTTTAAGTCTACACCACATGTGTACTTGGACTAAGCATAGTCCAAGTCAGTGTGATTTAATTCATTCATATGAAACATGGAAGAGTTGTTTAACTAAAACTGTAATATTGTATTATTGTCTCCTACCCTTTTGTAAGTAAGTGGAGGTTAATAGTTATAGCAGAAACTCTACCATAGAGAAAACTTTGCTGGCTGAGTCTCACAACCCTTCTGAAAGACAGAGGAAAAAGGGTAAATGTGTGCACTCGTCAGACCAGCCACCAGATTCTCATCTACAGATCAAGTTCTCTTTATCGCAGAACTGGGATCCTCACGCTACACATTGCGACTGAACCAGGAGCTGGGACTTCGCCAGAAACCAGGGCGACACCAGACCACAGATCTACACCAGTGGGGCAGTCACCAGCCACAGGAGAGAACAACTGTGTCTTCTCCAAAGCAAAGCTAAGTTTGCTTACCACCTGGACTCAAACCCATCAGACCTTTACCCTCACTTTATGATGAAACAGTGAGAACCTGTCTATGATATTAGCAAGCAGTGTGGATGTATAATAACCATATACATTCAGTGTAACATAGACAGAACCCCTGTATGCCAACTTAAGCTTGCTGCACAGAGTGCAAGCGAGTAAAGTAGGAGTGAGGAAGGACCCCTCATTGTGGTAGTCCAATGAGAGCTGAAACACAGCCTATGGAATTGTCACGCCATTTCTATCTATATATAAGTAATAAAAGTTGATGTGTGAAAGTGCACTTAACTTGTGTCAGTTCCCTGTTGTTCAATCGAATGCTGAATGTTTGAACTTCTCTCTTCTTCAATTCTGTATCTCGGAGCTATAAGTACTTATAACTCATAGTACAGGCCTAAGGAAAATTATCTCAGAGCCAGTCTTCCGTATTTTATAAATACCCGAAACAAATAAAAATTTTCTTCGATGACTAGTACCGGAAAGTTGCTCCTTCCACCACTAGTAAGAGAGGGGGTGTAGGTGAAATGTAAGATAATTCTCATAGAGAAATTATTCCAAGTCCTTCCCTAGAGGACCCACTACCACTCGTATCCGTCTCGTCACATTCCCTCAGGGAACTCCTACTGGCAAGTTCTCAGACTGTTCATATCGTCGTATGTTTTCAAATCATTCAGTGTCACGGGATTATTGAGAGAGAGAGAGAGAGGGAGGGGGGGGGGGGGGGGGCACCGGGAGAGAGAGAGAAGAGAGGACGAGAAATGAAGTGGATGGGGGTGGGGGATGGGGGCCGGGATGTTGGATGATGGAGGGGGGGGGGGGGGGGGGGGTGAGGGCCCTACCTCCATGCAGAAGTTGCGCTGCTGGAGGAAGGCATCGACGGCCCTGGAGAAGCTGTCCTGCAGGCGCCCTTCCACTGCCTTCCTGGCGGGGTTGACGGCCACCAGACAGGCTGCAGCGTGCAGCGCCACGCCAGCCCCAGGGAAACCCCCACACAGTCAGCGGCGAGCATCAGCATGGCTGTCTTTGGAATCATCGCTTTTGATCATGACTACGTGATTCGGTGACAATGGTAGCAACAATATTCTTGAAAGATGAAATACTGTCACAGATGTGTACGTGTGCGTCTACGTGACTTCTTTACCCCTGTTTTTATTACTCACCAATAGGGTTTTTTTTTTTACTTTCCCCTTGTATCCCTTCGCCACAGCAACCATAGACAAACAATATCTTATTTAAAAAAAAAAAGAAAAAAAAAAAAAAAAAAAAAAAAAAAAAAACATGCCCTTCGTTGTAACAATCAGGTTGCACGTAAAGAGAGAGAGAGAGAGAGAGAGAGAGAGAGTGTGTGTGTGTGTGTGTGTGTGTGCGCGCGCGCGCGTTCACGAGCGCGCTCGCATGGCTGTGTGCGCGTGCGCGCGCGCGTTTCCCCCCGACACCCTTGCGTGCGCGTGGGGTTCCTCTCACGCATCTTTCTCATTCAGTCATCTGCGAAGAGTTCAGGTCATTGACCAAGCGTGGTGTGTTGTTGGACCCTCCGACCCCCTCCCCTCACCCCAATCCCACTCCAGAGTTGGCAGAGCGAGTGGCTGGCACCGTATGATGGGCAGCTGCGTGGAGAGAGAGAGAGAGAGAGAGAGAGAGAGAGAGAGAGAGAGAGAGAGGAGGATGCCAAGCTGACTGCCATCACTATTTTACAGTGACATTCCCACCCAACTTCGTGTAGTGGCCGACCCACGAGAAACAACGTGTGTTGAGTTTCATGGCGGACGCAGTATTTCCACTACTGAAGCTGTAGGTTTACCTGCTCTTTTACACACACACATCTCTCCGTCCTCCTGACTCAGAAGGTATGGCTCTTCCTACCCCCTCCATGCCTTTTTTTTTTTTTTAACGGTCACTATGAAAGTTTGGTTGTTTGTTATTTTCAGTCAGTGACTGTTTCATTCAGCTCGTTGTGATGCTTCGCCTGCCTGATTCAGGAATGCGTAGTGTGTGTGTGCGTGTGAGTGAGTGTGTGTGTGTGTGTGTGTGTGTGTGTGTGTGTGTGTGTGTGTGTGCGTGCGTGCGTGTGTGCGTGGTATGTGCATGCGTGCGTGCGTGCGCGCGCGCGCGCGCGTATGTATGTGTGTGTGTGTGTGTGTGTGTGTGTGCGCGCGCGCCTGTGTGTGTCTCTGTGTGTGAGTGCGCGCGTGCGCGCTTGCGCGTATATGTATACCTGTAAGTGTGAACAAGCAGATCGCGGTGATGTCACTGTGTGTCTCACTTTAATCTATACCGATGCAAAATGATCTGTTGTCTGTGTAATTGGTTCCAGCCTTTGGTGTCAGCGGGCGAGGGTAAGGGCTGGGGGTGGGAGTAGGGAAGGTCAACGATGGGAGGATGGGTTGAGTGACAGAAGGTGTGGGGGGGGGGGGGATGGGGATGGGGGGGGGGGGGAGTCGTAGTGACGAGCTAACAGGCTGACCCTGTGGTGTGCATTGTGGCAGTGTTGTGTCTAGCTGGGTCTGGCTGGCTGTGGACTTCGGGTAAGCGTTAGTCTGGCTTACACAACCAGCCCCGGGTACAATCACAGCCATTTAGCTTGAATCGACTGCTTCGATCAAGAGCGCAAACACTGACAACTTCAGCTGCGTTACAGGCTTTGAGAGAGAGAGAGAGAGAGAGAGAGAGAGAGAGAGAGAGAGAGAGAGAGAGAGAGAGACAGACAGACAGACAGAGACAGACAGAGAGTGAGAGAGAGAGAGAGAGACAGAGAGAGAGAGAGAGAGTGGGAGAAATAGATAGACAGAGAGAGAGAGAGGGAGGGAGAGGGGACAGGGAGGGGGCGTGAGAGACAAAAAAAAGAGAGAAAGGGAGTGAGAGAGAAGAAGAGGGAGAGAGAGAGGGGGAGGAGACAGAGACAGAGAGAGAAAGACAGAGACCGGAGGGAGGGAGAGAGAGAGAGGGAGGGAGAGAGAGGGAAGTAGGGAGGGAGAGAGAGAGAGAGAGAGAGAGAGAGAGGGGACGGGGGGGAGAGAGAGGAAGGGACAGAGGGGGGGGGGGGGGGAGACAGAGAGGCACAGAGAGAGAGAGACAGAGGGGTGTGTGCAGGTATGGAGAGGTAGAGAGAAAGGGAGAGAGAGGGGGAGAGAGAGAGGGGGAAGGAGGGAAGAGAGAGAGAGAGAGAGAGAGAGACAGACAGACAGACAGACAGAGAGAGGCAAGCAAGGAGAGAGAGAGAGAAAGAAGAGAGAGAGAGAGAGGGCAGGACTGGTGTGTATACCGGAGGGAAAAAAAGGACAGTCTGGACGGAGAGAGAGAGAGCTACCAGTCCCCGTGGCCCACAACAGCAGTTAGCGTCACGGATATCCGGCTGGGAGGTCGCCGATTCCGATCACAGCAATTTATTCGTCGCGTCTTTCGGCTCCTACCGTCTCGTACCCCGGAGTGCAGTATCGCTACAGGCTCAGCTGGCAAGGCCGGAACCACCGAGTCAAAGTTTCATCCGCATAATGGATGCGTATCTGACTGAGTGTAGCTCAAATTTTCTCAGCGAACACTGCAGGTGTCTGTATCTCCCAGGCCTGGTCGACCCCGCCGGGATGTATTATTATTGTGAAAGCAAACTGTACAAGCCCTGTCGTGCGGTCAAGGATCAAAATGGAACTCCATAGCATCATGTACTTCATCCTCATTAATCAGCATCAAAAGAAAAGAGGGACTCTGAGACGTAGACAAATTGATGGCCCTTCTTGTCCCTGGTCTTACGGTGACCCGCAGTTTTGATTTCCTCTCCGCGTCTTTGCCCGTGGTGAGTTTGTGTTGGGATCGTCGGTAGGACTGTCAATAGATAGACGGACGTGGTGGCACCAATAGGAAGGAAGGACGGGAGGGTGTATGTGTGTGTGTGTGTGGGGGGGGGGGGGGGGGGGGGGAGGGGGGCATTTAGTCGTGGTGACTTCGCGGCTCAGCAATTATTGTGGTCAGTATGGGACTTAACAGGTGGTAGTCCTGCGTATCTGGATCACTGCAGGCGCCACTGAACACCACCAAAGTGACTCAGCGGCGGTGCAGTGTCTCCACTTGTGGGTTACCTCATGACGACTTAATACATATTTCTGGCTCCCTGTGGACTGCCAAGGGTGTGGACGGTTATGGGAATGAGCAACAAGAGGGCGCTGCAATTGAACTGGCATAGAAGATGAGACTCAAAAAATTTATAAAAAAAAAAAAAGGAAAGAAAAAAAGACAGAGATCTTTGAGAGGAGAGAGAGAGAGAGAGAGAGAGAGAGAGAGAGAGAGAGAGAAAGGGGAGGGGAGAGAGAGGGGGGCAGAGAGGGAGAGAGAGAGAGTGTGTGTGTGTGTTTATATATTTGAATCAGACATGAAAGAAACGGCACACACACACACACACGCACGCACGCACGCACGCACGCACGCACGCACGCACGCTCGCACGCACACACGCACACACACACACGCACACACGGTCATCATCGGTCATCATCACCACGGTCGCCAACATCATGGTCATCATCATCATCATCATCATCATCATCATCATGGTCATCATCATATTCACGATCATCCTCAAGGTCATCACAGAGACGGTTACACAGTGACCAACACTCACCTAACCCTGCTCCCTTGGCTCTGACCAGGTGCAGCAGGAGAACAGACACCCGCTCAGTGAGGCAGCTGCGTACCGTCTTCAGGTGGTTGTAATTGTCGATGAAATGGTCCTGCAAATAGCACAGCGACAGACGGCTACAGAACAGCAGTGCTTTTATTTGTTTGTTTTGTTTTTGTTGTCTAATCTTCTGTGTCACCTGAATGGCATTGCACCAATATCGCTCATTCCGACTCCCCCCCCCCCCCCCCCCAACCCCTGACTACAGCCACAGCCCAGCCGGGCCCACCGTAGCCCCAGCACCGTTAATCCACGGGGGGCAGGCAATGGCAAGTCGTCAAGAGGCAACCCACCGGAGGAGACACTGCACTGCTGCCAAGTCACTTCGGAGGTGTTCAGTGGTGCCTGTTCGTATCCAACATATGCGGGACACCACCTACTAAACCCCTTACTGGCGACACAACAATTGCTTAGTCGCGGAACCGGCGTGAGTGTATGGCACTGCTATCAACTGTTCTGCGTATTGTTAATCTTCGAGGAAATAGTAGCGTGAACCAACAGCATGATGATGTTCATCATCAACATAACAACGAAGATGTACGACTATTGATAAGTACAAAGCAAGGAACAGGAAAGAGAGGAGAGAGAACGGGAGATTACTGCGAATGGTTGAGAAGAAATGAACGCTGAGAGGAAAATCAAACGAACTTGTAATAGAAACCCCCTAAAAATCAGAGAGAGAGAGAGAGAGAGAGAGAGAGAGGTGTGGCGAGCGAAACGCGAGGCATACTAAAGGGAGAAGGTGTAGGGATAGGAGTGATAACGTTGATAGATAAACAAATGACAATCGCTGGAGGTACGGCTCACACAAGAAACCGATTTTGTAAGCGTTCCGAACCGTTGTCCGAACTACCCAATGAACGGAGACAAAAGGTTGACCCCCTCTGTCCTTGCAAAGCTCTCTTTTTCAACCCACGAGAGAGAAAAAAGGGACATTACTCTCTTCAGCTGCCATGATGGCTGGGAATTTAACCTTCTTCTCTTTAGTGTGTTTTCTTTCTTTATTTATTTTTTTTTTTTCTTAAACCATTTTTTTGTTGTTGTTGTTGTTCCATTATCCTCCTGTGTATAGTTTTCAATTGAACTAATGATTTAGTTTTCTTTGGAAAGGGAGGGAATGGGTGGGGCAAAGACACTATGTGCCAAAACAAGATCTGTTTTGGTAACTCTAACGGACAGGATTGGCGACCAAGTGGAGGAACTACAAAATGTGTTCAGTAACGGAATAGGGAGGGGTGGAGGACGGGTGCTAGCGGTGGGGGAATGGGTTCGGGGGGGGGGGGGGGTAGGGGAGCTTAGAGGTGGGGGTTAAGGGTAGGGGGGTGTGAGATGGGGGAGTAGGGACGGGCGTTCACTTTGGAAACAGCGGGGCATTGGAAAGACAGGCAAAGAACGAGGGGATGGGGGGGGGGGGGGGGGGGGGGGGGGGGGGAGTCCTCAGTGTTAGAGGGTAACATTTCCCACTGTCTGTCGTGAATCACGTGGGCAGGGTTGGGCAACAGTGAGGTTTACATTTTTACGTGGTAGGATGGGTCACATTGTGGGAAGGTGGTGGTTGCGTACATGTGTGTGCGCGCGTGCGTGCGTGCGCGCGCGTGTGTGTGTGTGTGTGTGTGTGTGTGTGTGTGTGTGTAAAAGGGGACGTGGAAGGGGACGTGTGCACTTTACGAAGAGACTGACAGCAACGGGTAGTCTCTCTTTTCCCTCTCGCTCTCTGTCTGTCCGTCTGTCTGTCTGCCTGTCTCTCTTTCTCTCTCACTCTGTATCCCTGATTGTCTCTGTCTCTGTCTCTCTCTCTCTGTCTTTATCTCTCTCTCTGTCTCTCTGTCTCTGTCTCTGTCTCTCTCTCTCTCTCTCTCTCTCTCTCTCTCTCTCTTTTGTCAGTCTGTATTTCTGTCTGTCTCTCTGTCTCCGTGTCTGCCTCTGTCTCCATCTCTGTCTCTGTCTGTCTGTCTGTCACACACACACACACACACACACACACACACACACACACACACACACACACACAAACGGGTTTGGAATAATGGTGTTATGCCATCAATTTGGAAACAGTCTGTAATTATTCCCATGTAAAGCAAGGAAAGTCTCCCACAAGTCTCCACAGTTACCGGCCTGTAGCTCTGACTTCTCATGTAGGGAAACTTATGGAAAGAATTATACTGAATAGGCTTATCTATTTTTGTGATAAAAATGAAATAATACCTATTAATCAAGCAGGCTTCAGAAAAGGAAGATCAACAACTGACCACATTGTAAAATTAACAACACAAATTAAGCATCAATTGCCAGGCGAAAGAGTACTCTGGCGACATTTTTTGATGTTAAAAAAGCCTTTGACAGCGTGTGGCATGCTAGATTGCTTTATAAACTGAAGAAAATTGGCATATCTGGTAATTTTTATAACTACATTAGAGAATTTTTATCAGAAAGAAGTTTGCAAGTCAGGGTAGAAAACACATATTCAAATTTTAAATCGTTGGAATGGGCATTCCCCAAGGTTCCGTAATTGCTCCAATGTTATTTAATATTTTGTTACATGATCTCCCAAAGCACGTAACTAAAAACGCTACGCTACCGTTGTGCAGTATGCTGATGATCTGTGTATGTGGATAAATGCTAGTCTAAGAAAAAAAAAACACGCCAAAAGATCAATCAACTATTACAAAAAAATGTATCAGGCAGAGCTAAATAATCTTAGTAAGTACTTGTTTGAAAATGGACTGAAACTTTCCATGAAAAAAAACGTATATAGTGTTATTCAATAATGGTGATGATCCTGTTGATCTGCCGTCTTTTAGACTTGATGGAATAACACTTCAGTATGTCCACTCAGTAAAATTCTTAGGAGTTTACTTCACATCTAAATTGACATGGAAAGTTCACATTGATTATCTCTTAACCAGGCTAGGAAAAGTTTAAATTTTTTGAAAATCTTAAGCAAGCAAAGCTGGTGCCAGGATGTAAAAACATTGAAACATCTGGCAATATCACTCGTTCGTTCTAAGCTATCGTATGCTCAAGAAGCTTTCTTTTGTGCTCCTAAATATTTGTTGCAAAAACTGCAAAGTGTCGATAGCAAGGCTTTTAAATTATGCTTGGGAATCCCTGTACATGCTTCTACAGTAGGGACATATTCGGAAATTGATGTTTTGCCTTTAAACGAATACAGAACACTCACTTTGGCAAAATATGTTGTGAAATGTACAGCTATGAAAGGTGTAAATGAAACAGAAATCTCTTTAAATCCATCTACTGATTACCCCAAACGAGCGAAAAACATTTCCTGCTTGTCTACTATTGGCTCGTATTCTGCCCATTTGTTGCAGAAAACTGATTTGACCCCGACTCTTTGGCAAAGATTTCTCATACTGATCCAATCCCAAGCTGGAAAGAAACAGGGCAACATTTGACC
>JADBJO010000809.1:285000-290000 GCA_016801955.1 Conus betulinus | reverse complement strand
ACCACCGAAGTGACTCGGCAGCAGTGCAGTGTCTCCTCCGGTGGGTTTGCCTCTTGAAGACTTGACAGTGACTGCTCCCTGTGGATTGTCGGGTGCCGAGGCTGCGGCGGGGCCGACCGGGCTGTGGTTGTGGACAGGGTGTCGGAGGGTTTTTTGGTGTAGTTATTGTTGCTGTTGTTGTTGATTTGAATTCAAACGCCTTGGTGTCAGTAATGTTAAATCTTGTTTCATCCTTCATGATCCCTTCCAGGTGTTACAATTCAACTCAATCGAAAAGATAAAGCCGGGTTAAAATAAAACAAAAATGACAAAGAAAATAAAGAGATCGTTACAAAAAAAACGGGGGGATGGCTCGGTGCAAAAAAAATCTGGCCCAAGTTAGGATTCCGTGATTGTAGGACTGTCTTTCTGTCTCTGATTTCTTTCTTGTTTTGCTCTTGCCTGTAGGTCTGTCAGTTAGTCTATCTACACGGATCTTATTAAAGCCGGGTTTAAACAAACAAACAAACAAAACACAGAGAGAGAGAGAGAGAATGAGAGAGAGAGAGAGAGAGAGAGAGAGAGAGAGAGAGAGAGGAGAGAGAGAGAGAGAGAGAGAGAGAGAGAGGAGAGAGAGAGAGAGAGAGAGATCCTTTAAAGACGGGGTGGTTTTGATGCGAAAAAGTCTGGCCAAATTAGGACTGCATGATCGTCTGACTGTCTCTCTATCTCTGACTCTTTTCCTTTTTTTCTCTCTCTTTTTTTCTTTCCCTTTTTTTTTTCCCTCTTGTTTGTACGTTTTATCGGACAGTCTATGCAGACGGGTCTGATTAGATAGGAAAGTAGAATACAGCGAGATGTGTGACGGATGCTTTAGTGTGTGGAGTATGATTAGTGGTGGCGGTGGTGGTGGTGGTGGTGTGTGTGTGTGTGTGTGTGTGTGTGTGTGTGTGTGTGTGTGTGTGTGTGTGTGTGTGTGTGTGTGTGTGTGTGTGTGAGAGAGAGAGAGAGAGAGAGAGAGAGAGAGAGAGAGAGAGAGAGAGAGAACAGAGAGAGAGACAGACAGACAGACAGACAGACAGAGAGAGAGAGAGAGAGAGAGAGAGAGAGGAGAGAGAGAGAGAGAGAGAGAGAGAGAGACACACTCTATAAAAGATAGAAACCATCAAATAGGTTGTGAATAGCTTCCCGGAACGTTAGTCAAATCATGCAGTGAGGCCATGAATAAGAAGAAAAAAACAAAAGAAAAACAGAAAACTGTGTGAGAAAGAAAGAAAACTGAGAGCAATACAAAGAAAAAAAAAGAAGAAGAAGAGAAGAAAAACGAATAGTGGGAAAGTTTGGTTTTTTTTTTAAAGAAACTTGACCAGCAAGACGATGAAAACAATGAAAATGGGAGGGTGGGGGGTGGCGGGGGGGGGGGGGGGGGGGGCTGATTTTTTTTTGTTTTGTTTTCAAGGGAGAGCAGGGAAGGGAGCCAAGACTGAAACTATTTGTCTAGTAATGTTTCTGTCTGTCTGTCTGCCTGTCTGTCCGTCTATCTGTCTGTCTGTCCATCCGTCTGTCTGCCTGTCTGTCCGTCCGTCCGTCCGTCTAACTGCCTGTCTGTCCGTTTGTCTGCCTGTCTATCCGTCTGTCCGCCTGTCTGTCTGTCTTTCTTTCTGTCTGTCTGTCTCTCTCTCTGTACACATATGCACGCACGGGCACGCGCGCACGCACACACGTGTGTGTGTATGTATGTATGTATATATATATATATATATATATATATATATATATATATATATATATATATATATATATATATATATATATGAGCTGCATGTATTCCCTCTCACCCCTCACCCATCATCCTCTTTCCTTACATATTTTTCTACCCCTTCCATCTACACACACACACGTGCGCGCGCGCTTACACACACACACACACACACACACACACACACACACACACACACACGCACACGCACTACGCACGCACACACGCACGCATGCACACACACACACATATGAATATACATAATTAAACATACAAAATTAAATTAAAACCAAGATACGAAGACAGGTAGGCATGTAGGTGGGTGAACGAGTAGGTAGGTACATAGGAAGGTAGGTAGGCAGGCAGGCAGGCAGGCGGGCAGGCAGATAGGCAGGCAGGCAGGCAGGCAGGCAGGCAGGCAGGTTAACTGGCAAGCAGGCAGGAAGGTAGATAGGCATACAAGCCGGTTCCCAACTCCCAGCTGTCAGCCTATCTGACGTGTCCATCCTTGTTGAGAGAAGTGATGGCACGGCAGCGGACAACGGGCCCGGCATGAAAGCCAACGGACCCGTACCCCCAGTCGTTGCTTTAAGTTTTGCTCAGAGGGTTTTCGTTGTTATTTGTTTGTCAGCTTGTTTGGTTTTCCTTCACCTCTAAACCAAAAGTGGTAACGCAAGCGCTATCTGTGGATTGTGACCATATTACCAATGACCTGTGTGCAGCCACTTAGCTCATGGCAAAAAAGGAAGTGGGTTCCCAGCACAAATTTCTTCGGTTGTTTGGACAAACATGAATGCAAACGGAAGGAAAAGTTAACAGTGGGTTGTGTCGTCAATTGGTGATGTCCCTTTCCAAGAAGGGCATTCCCTAGTTCACGTAGAAGTGCATTTCGGTCGACAGGAAACTTTATTAAGACCATTCATAGTGGCCACACGCCACAATTACAATTTTGATCTAAATCACTATATAATCGATGTAAGCATTTTGAGGCCTAGCGTAAGTTTGAGTCAACATTTGATATTAAACTGATAAGTAATCAAAATACACCCCCACTCCCAGCCCCACCACCAATCATTTCACTTGTTTTGGGGAGTTTCCGCCAATGATATCATTCACAATTTTCAAATACATGACCTTCCCCATGTCTGACGTCACATTTCAGGCCTTCTCATTCACCCATGACCCTATTTTTGCGTCAGCTGTTCCGCCCAAAGAGTCCCATTCCTTGGATTTTAAAATCTGTCAGCTGGGAACCACCTGGCATGTACCTTGATGGACATATGAAACAAAAGAAGATAAAATCAACTTTCAGAAACCATAAGAATTCTCAGAACAACGTGCTTGTGCCTGTGTATGAATACTCGACTCCTCAAGCAAGGCTTTGGCGCACTTATTTTTGGCGTGCAGCCAGTCCAGTCCAATACAGTGTCATAGGATTCACCAGTTCTGTTCGTCACTTCCTTAACGTGTCGATTCATTTTGCTTCCGGCGCTAACGCCATGTTTCATATTCTACACGGAACAGCCGCCATGGAATCACCGCGATCTAGCTCTGTTGACTTCCAGGTTATTGCCAGCTTTGTTTGACCTCAAAACACTGCATTGACTCTCTCTCTCTCTCTCCTCCTCTCTCTCAAAACTCTCTCCTCCTCTCTCTCTCTCTCTCTCTCTCTCTCTCTCTCTCTCTCTCTCTCTCTCTCTCTCTCACACACACACACACACACACACACACACACACACACTCACACTCACATCAATGACAAAAATGTTAAAACTGCCGTTCAGAAACCCTGTGACAATAACACGACTGATGTAACCACTGTAAAACTTTGTCTGAGAATGAACAGATACATAATAAATATCACAAACGGCCGAGCTCAGTCAAATTTATACACCTATCAAAAACTATAAGTGAAGACAATATAACATTACTCTACTTCTGGGTCTTAACGAGGCTTGGAAAATCACTTGAAAAAACATCCAGTCACATATAAACATCACTAGAGAGAGGCCATTGCGTGTATATATGTTTTACAAAAATAGATAAGTACATAAAAAAATAAACATTACAGAGTGGGAGCATTGCTGTATAGCGTGTATGTTTATTTTGAAAAAGTAAATGAGTAAACAAAACTAAACTGATAAACAAACAAATAGATACGTACATGAAAAATGAAACACATAAATAATACAGAAAAGGGAGATTGGGGGGTGGTGGGTAAAGTGGGGCTAGGAGAGAGGATAATAGAAAAGGGGAGAAATGAAAGGGGGGGGGGGGAGGGGGGGGGGGGGGGGGGGGGGGGGGGGAGGGGCAGGTGGACAAGGAGAGAAGAAGGGACAAAGTAAGACTAACTCTTCACACGCAAACCAGCCGCCGTAGCGAAGTGGTTAGCGTCGCGGACTCCTGGCTGGGAGGTCGTGAGTTCGAATCCCATCCGAGTCATGTGGGTTTTTTCTGCCCCGACCGGCTCCTACCCAGAGTTGAGTTTACTGCGGACTCAGTTGGGAAGACTGGGACCACACAGTCGAGTTTCATCCACTTCATGGATGCGTTTCTGAGAGTGTTGCTCAAATTTCTTGACCAACGCTGCAGGTGCCTGTATCTTTCGGCCTGGTTGGCGCCGGGATATATTATGAAAGGAAAGCGTAGAGTACAGCCCTGTCATGTAGCAGACTGAAATGGAAATCCGTAGCATCATCTTAATCATCCTCATTCTCATCGATCAGCATAAAAAAAAAAATCTCAAATTCTGTTGCCCTTCATGCCCTGCTCTCATGGTGACCTAAGTTTCGATGTCCTCTCCACGTCTGTGGCCTTGGTTTGGTTCCGTCGGGGTCACCCGCATCGGCGAGTCCATGGGGGCTGTCGTTGGACGGACGTGGTGGCGCCCTCCGGACGGAGAGCTCACTCATGCCGGCTCCACGACTAAGCAATTATTGTCGTCAGGAGGGGGCTTAGTAGGTGGTGTACTGCGTATGTTAGATCAGAACAGGCGCCACTGAACACCACCGAAGTGACTCGGCAGCAGTGCAGTGTCTCCTCCGGTGGGTTGCCTCTTGACGACTTGAAACTGACTGCTCTCTGTGGATTGCTGGTGCCGGGGCTGCGGCGGGGTCGACTGGGCTGTGGCTGTGGACAGGGTGTCGGAATGAGCGGCGTGGGTGCACTGCCTTTGAGGTGGCGCAGAGGTTGGGACAGCAAAAAAAAAAAAAACTCTTCACACGCAGCTAGTAGTGGTGGTGGTGGTGGTGGTTATGGTGGT
>JADBJO010000809.1:280000-282500 GCA_016801955.1 Conus betulinus | reverse complement strand
TATGTATGTATGTATGTATGTAGTATGTATGTATGTATGTATGTATGTATGTATGTATGTATGTATGTATGTATATGTATGATTGTATGTATGGATGGATGGATGGACGTATAAATGTATGTAATGTATGTATGCATGTATGTGATCTATGTATGTATGTGTGTGTATGTATGCGTGCATGTATGTATGTATGAATGTTTGAATGTGTGTATGTGTGTGTTTTTTTAAAGGTCAGCATTCAGTCAAAGCCTATACCCAAATAACATAGATCATCGATTGATTCGGTCGGTATTCCATTGAAGGAAACTGGTGAGTGTAATTGTCCTGATGTTTAGTCGTTGAGAGTGCAGACCAATGTCTGGCCTTTTGTAGGGTTGATGGACGATCCAGTTTCTTGACACCATTGAGAAATATGTTCAGCTGCTGCTGAACTGCTTTCGTTCTTTCTTGAGCATTCTTCGATGTTTTGTAGATCAGACCGTCATCTTATAGTATCGACACTCGAGCGATTCCGTTTCTGTTTAGGTGTGCAAGGCCTTTAGTGTAAACATTGTATAAAATAGAGGAGAAAGGAAAACCTTAAGGTAATCCCATAGACAGTTTATGAGGTTCAGAGGTCTGCGCGCGTGTGTGTGTGTGTGTGTGTGTGTGTGTGTGTGTGTGTGTGTGTGTGTGTGTGTGTGTGTGTGTGCACGCGTGTTTTTCTTCGTTTACCTTTTGTTTTCTTTCTTTCTTCTTCTTTTTTTTTTGTTATGTTTTTCATTTTCCATTCGCTTATTTTGTGTATGTTATTTATGACATATAACACACCTGACGTCTTAAAGTTTATAGCAGATTAATGCGCTTTGACTCAATGAACCTTCCTCGAAGTAACAAGCGCAGCGTGTGACATGTCACGCTCTCTTCAGAATACAGGTCAGGTGAGGTTTATCAGGTCACAAATGAAGCGCTTAATCAATGGCCAAGGCACAACCATGAAATCACAAGCATGTAGCTCACGCCTAACTATCTACATGAAGCCGAAAAGAACGAGGCTCAGCGTCTGTCCCCATGGTAAGTAAGTATGTGGGCCATCCCTACATGTATCCTTACAGTAGTCTCAAATAGCGTATTTTGCATTTATTTTCGGCACTTCTGTCGATTAATCAGTTGTGTGTGTTGTAATTCATGCTCTGAGTGTGGACTCCACAGCAAAGACAGTGTATTTTAAAAGAAAATGCGATTTATGTAATGAACTACAGTAATGCACACCACGACCACCACCCTCTTCACCGTCCATTCTGATGAATGAATACATACTAAAGCATCGTCTGCTTTACGCGCATTCAGTGAGAATTGGGTCAGTGCCTCTGTCCACACTATCCTTGGTCACTATGAAAGAGAACGTGGTCGCGTGCGGGCACACGAGAGAGAGAGAGAGAGAGAGAGAGAGAGAGAGAGACTGTTTGCTGGTAGCAGAACATTTACCAGTGCTTGGGAATTTTGCTGAAGGCGCGCGCTAGCTGGAACTGGCTCTATGATGGACAACACGAGCCATGTGCGCGGCTGTGGGAAAGAATGAGTAGGCTGTATCTACAAGGGGGTGTGCATTGCTGTTAGCTTACGGTAAGCTGTTTGCGTAATCTATATATATAATAATATAAGGGGCAGAAGCAGGATGGAAACAGAACGCGCACCTACTGAGTATGAATGCTGCACACCCTGTCGCTAGCGCAACGGAGCCACACGGCCCGCCAGGCACGTCATTCGGCAGCATGAGATTGTCAACCATGCGTTTTGCTTTGTTTTGGTCAGGGTTTGGGGTTACAACAAAGGTCAAGTAGTAGCAAAGGCAGTTTGATTAGATGAAAATGGTCCTGGCCGTGTGAAAACAATTTTTTTTTTTTTTATGTGAAAAAGACGATTTTACCTAGGAATTTGGGGTCAGTGAATCAGTTCAATGCCATATGTCAGCAAGGACAGCAGAATCATGCATAACTTTGGGCTTTTTGTGCTTCTACGCCATTCGGTAGAGACAAGGATTTGGGAGTGAAAAGTCTAGCTGACGGCGGGAAAATAAGTTGTGTGGATCGTGCCGTAATGTAAATCATTGGATCTGCCTCCGAGTCAGGCGCAGTATGGGGCTGGACTGTGTGATGAATATGTTTTGGTAATGACTGATCTGACAAAAGCCAGGTGCAGCTTTGAGTGTAATAGAGAATATACAGAGCGTTTTTCCCCCCGGAAGTTAGAGTATGGCTGCCTTAATGGCGGGATTAAAAACAGTCATACTCACAAAACTCCACACCCTTGTTGGGCAGATGGGATTAATCCTTGCCTGCCTATGCGGGGAGTGTCCGCAGGAGTATTAGCCTGCGTGCGCGGGAGAAAAAAAAAAAAAAAAAAAGACAGCGTTTTTGGGCCGTATCTGTAACAGTGGACTTGGACCTGTATCCATCATTTTATCGTGTTTTCTGATTTCCACATAAACAGAAACTGGCAAGGGCGCGAGATGGGAGTT
>JADBJO010000809.1:172500-275000 GCA_016801955.1 Conus betulinus | reverse complement strand
ACATTGCTATAAAACTAGACTTGTACTTTATTGATACTAATACTCTGGTCCTGACAGGCGAATAGGACCACAAACGTCTTTGTTTAAAAAAAAAAAAAAAAAGGGAAAGCAAAGAAGAGGGCGTGTGAAGGCTTTCCCTGGTTGAACCCGATGAACACCTCTCTCTCTCTCTCTCTCTCTCTCTCTCTCTCTCTGCCCTACTCGTATTGAAATGTTTGCACGGGAGCGCGAAGGTTAGCTGGGAAAGCTTCGTGTATTGTACGCTCGTCACAGTAATGGAGATCGTACGCGCTGAGTTCAATCATGTGGAACTCTCGCCTAGCCAGTAATATCACAGACCAGATCGGGATCGATCGAATGCCCTGACGCGTATCTGACCTGAAAATCCCCATGCTAAACGCCTGTCAACTGTGGTGACGATATCAGGTATTGATTTCTGTCTAATTCGTCGACTATTTTCTAAAAAACTGGGCAGTTCGAAGACTTTATTGCTGTTCTCTTGACATCTAAAATGCGTTTGACTTTGTATTGATTGTGTTCTTAATCTACCCTAATAAAACTGAGTCGATAATTTCAAAGACAACCGCTCATATCAGGTTAATTTCAAAGTGAGGTGATCACAGGCAGAAATTGAAACAGATTTTAAAAGGACTTTCAAGTAACTCCGCCGGCTAACATGGACAAACAAATTACAAGAACAAAACATGACGTACTTCAGCCTCTTAGGTCTTCTTCAGGCAAGATAAAGATAAAAACATACAGGACAATGAAAACGAAGAACGAGCAATCACTTATATTCTCGAATTCGGCGCAAGATGAGTGTTGAATGGGATCCCCTTCCCCTTAGTTGACGTCACATTTCAGGCCTTTGCACTCAACCGTGACCATATCTTTGCGCCAGGTGGTAGCCCCCCACATAGTACCGTTACTTTGATTTTAATTTGTCTGCTAGGAGCCACCTGGCTTGTAACTTGATTGCCATATGAAAGAAAACGAGAAGAATCAAGTTTCAAACACAATAACAATTCTCAAAAGAGTCTAATCTTTCAAACACAATAAAAATTCTCAAAAAAAATCTAATTGCGCCAGTCTATAAATACTCGACTCCTTAAGCAAGGCCTTGGTGCACTCATTTTCGGTGTACAGCCACAGTACTGGCCATGTCGAGACGCAAAACGAACATCAAATATATGTAACACTCAAAACTAAGAAGATTATACTTGTAAAAGTGAACAGCAGCAGACCAGACTAGGCTAGTGTTAAGATGATCCAAGAAGAAAATATCTGTAAATGTAAGTCAAACAGTGACACTATCATAAAAATAGCAGTTTTTTTTTTTTAAGTCTCTACCGCTAGCAGTAGATTTCAATCTTCATAATGACTGTCTGGCATATATCTGTCCCGAATTTTGAACGCGTGCCATCCAACGCCAACAAAATCACGACGACGATAAATCAATCTTTTTAAAATGGCTGTAACCTCAGTTATTTATCATTAATATTTTAATAAATCGAAAGTTCGAGAACCTGTTGTAATTTGAATTCGCGTACAGAGAACGCTACTGTTACTTTCAAAATACTAAACACACGTTTCAAAAGACTACTCATGATATCTGTTCCTCCCTGATTAACCCATGTCAGCGAGCAGTACTCTGAAAAGTAAGCTTTGAAACCCAGCCCAATCTAACCCAACTCAACCCAACCCAACCCAACCCCAATGGTCGAGAAGCATTTTGAAGATTCCGACCTCATGTCAAAGATTTTTCTAAGAAGAAGAAGAAGAAGAAAAAAGAAGACGTTTCAAAGGCAGATGTGCCCCTAGTCTAAAGTTCAAATTAGTCCTTCCCAATTCAGTGCTGAAAAGGTGTTACAAGGTTGTGCACACCTGGCCCACGTGGACCAGATAGATGTTTCCCGGGGGGCAGAGGTTCGGGTCTGTAGTGGTTCTTCGGAACACGAGTTGTCATCTGCGCGATAACGAATTAGGCTACGTCCATCTTTAGGTCAACGAAGCCATAAATCTCTCTCTCTCTCTCTCTGGCATGCTGTGCGCGCGCGCGCGTGTGTGTGTGTGTGTGTGTAGTTTGCCCACTATCATTTCCTGTATTCATGTAATTATGTCTCTCTCTCTCTCTCTCCTCTCTCTCTCTCTCTCTCTCTCTCTCTCTCTCTCTCTCTGTCTCTGTGTGTGTGTGTGTGTGTGTGTGTGTGTGTGTGTGTGTGTGTGTGTGTGTGTGTGTGCGTGCGTGCGTGCATGCGTGCGTTGTGTGTGTGTTCCACTTTTATTTCCTATCTTCATGTCATGTCTTCATTCTCTCTCTCTCTCTCTCTCTCTCTCTCTCTGGAGTAGCCATTTCCGACTTGAAAAAGGGGGGCTTGTTATCAACCTGATTCAACCGTCCTCTCCCCACTTGGTAGACTAGGCTATGAATATAAAATCAAATGCCCCCGCTCCCCCCCCCCCCCCCCCCCCCCCCCCCCCCCCCCCCCCGTGCTTTTAAAACTGATTGTCTTTGTTTTGTCTTGCTTGCTTCTTGCATTGTTCAGGGGTTTCTTCTTCTTGTTGTTGTTGTTGTTTTGGGTGTTTTTTTTTTTTTTGTTTTTGTCTGTCTGTTCCTTTGTTTTCAAATCGTTCATAATTTTACGTGCCCTTCCCCTCGACCTCACTCCCTCATCCCTCTCTTCGACTGTCTGACTCTCTCTGTGTGTCTATGTCTCCGTCTTGCTCACACACACACACACACACACACACACACACACACACACACACACACACACACACACACACACACACACACACACACACACACACACACACATATATATATATATATATATATATATATATATATATATATACAGAGAGAGAGAGAGAGAGAGAGAGAGAGAGAGAGAGAGAGAGAAAGAGAGAGAGAGTTTCAGTTCAGTTTTATCGAGGTTCACTGTGTACGCTGCACAACATCCGTTAAGTTTCGAGACCACTCTGCGCATGATTTAAAGCTGATCACACACACACACACACACGCACGCACGCACGCACGCACGCACGCACACACACACACACACACACACGCACACACACACTACTCCTGGTGTTTTAAGAAGTATGTCCGAGATAAAACGACAGTAAATGCAGGCATATGCGCACTGAAAAGACAGCATACTTTGACTTATACACACCCGCATTCATTTACAAAAGCATGCTTTTTCTGATGAAGCCGTTTCTCAATCCATATTTAAAAAAAAAAAAAAAAAAAAAAAAAAAAAGCAGTCCCGGAAAAAAAATCGAGATCCAAATTATTACACAACACTGCTTTTCTTTTAACTCAAAATCTTAAAACGTGCAAAACACCAAAAGACTGAAATAATCCTAGCCAAACCATTGATGGAAGAGAGAGAGAGAGAGAGAGAGAGAGAGAGAGAGAGAGAGAGAGAGAGAGAGAGAGAGAGAGAGAGAGAGAGAGACAGACAGACAGACAGACAGACAGACAGACAGACAGACAGACAGACAGACAGACAGACAGACAGACAGACAGAGAGAGAGACAGAGAGAGAGACAGAGAGGCATGTCTAAAGCTCATGGCACCATAGCTGTTAAATCTTCAGATGAATGACACTCAAAATGATTTGTTCAATGTTTTTACCAGAAGAATGTGACAATTGTACTGTCTGTAGGTGTATGCTCTTACTCTCATTTTCCAGCGTGTTTACTAGGAAGGATGTGACAAAGGTATTGACTATGGGTGAATGTTCTTACTCTCATTTTCCAGTGTGTTTTACCAGAAAGGATGTGACAAATGTAGGATACTTACTAAAGGTGAACGTTCTTACTCAACTAGAATATTTCTGAGGTAAGAGTGACACCCCTGGCTGTGAACAACAACTTGAAAAAGCTAAACCCGAATAGGTCTCAAAGCCCTGACGTAATACGATGAACAGTATGAAAAGAGAGGTCACTAAAGAATTATTCATCCCTTTGCGGTTTGTTTGTTTTTTTCAAATAAGTCACCGGAGAGTGGAGTTCTTCTCTTGTCTAAAAAGGTTTAAAATCAGACCCAGGAAACTGTAGACCTTTGAGCGTGACATGCATTTTGTGTTAAGTGTTAGAAAGTGTGACTAGAGATGACATTCTGTTCCACGTGACCGAAAAAACTGTATGCGAATTGTCAAAATGGATTTTGTAAATTGAAACAAAATATCTTGTGTGATTTCGTAAATTGAAACAAAATATCTTGTGTGACTCAGATATAATAGAAGTTGGGAAGACATAACCTCCGAAATCACTTAATCACGGTCATGAGACATATGTTATCATACCTGGACTTTAAAAAAAAAAACATTTGACATTGTGCTGCTTTGGCAGTGAAATGCTACTGGTGAAATTTGCTGGATATGGCATCTATGGTTTACTAATATGGATTGGGAATTTCTTAAAGGATGGGTCACAGCATGTCAGAGCAGAGAAATCAATTAAACAAAGTGATCTGAGTAGAATACCTCAGGGACGCATTCTGTGTGTGAACAGTTTTCCAGATTTACTGCTTAGCAAATGCAAAATAGTTGCTGGTAATACAAAAATGCATAAGAAAGCAGCAAACAGTCCTCCTATACAACGTGTGATAGTTGTAAGTCACAAGAATAGTTAGTCAGACATCTGGAATTTACATTTTAGTGCGTGTGAGGGTGCATAGTATTTTAATTGCCGATGGGAACAGTTGGGAATGTGAATCTGCAATGAAATGAATGGTAATAATTACCAAACAAATGATCTTATGGAGGAAAGGGATTTGGATGTGACTTCTGACAAGAGCTGCCTGGAGGGCAAGCGTGTTGAACAGCTGATGAAAACATCAACAAGATACGGCAGGGAAATCAGCGCGTAGAAGACCCAGCTGATGGCCAGCCACAATACCACCATCAATACGGAGATAACTGTCCACGGTCAGAAGATAGAATCTGTTCAACAGTTAACTTACCTGGGATCCATTATTAGCTGAGGGGGTCCAAATTAAAATATCCTCTCAAGGGAAGCACAGACAGCCACAGTTCTGTCCACTTTAAAACCTGTTTGAAAGGACAAGAACATCGCCATAAAACACAGGATTGGGCTCCTGAGTGCACTGGTATATTCCATCTTTCTGCAGGTGTGCGAGACATGTACAGCGGATCTGGAAAGAAGAATCCATACCATGGAAATGCAGTGTTACCACAAGATACTACACATCGAACACACTAGTCACATCCCAATCAACAAGTGCGTCAAATCATCAGGCATAAAGGACCGTACGAAGATTTCTTGACATCAGTCAGGAAAAGAAAACTGCGTAGGTGTGGCCATGTAAAGAGATAAAATGGCGTTGCTAAAACAATCCACCGGGATCTGTTGATGGAGGGAGACGGAGGGGAAGAGAGGGAAAAAAGAGATGATTGACAACATTGCCGAGTGCACTACAGGGAAAACATTTGCAGATACCTTGGTCTTGACGCATAACTGACTGAACTAAAGGATCCTGGTGAACTGTGCAACCATTGTTGTGCCCCAATAACTTCTCATCAGTGGAGTTAATGGAGAGAAGAGAGAGTTCGGGCGGAGGGGAATGGGGGATAATCCTCATATCTAGAAAGTGGTGAATAAGGCGAATCAGAATGCTGGGTATTATTCAGGGAAGTTTTCCATATGTAGACAGGGGACATTTTTCCCAAATTGTATTAAGTCTGGATGTACGGCCACTTCCTCTCTTGATGTTCAGATCTGAAAGACGGTCTATGGTGCAGTGGCTTTGCTCTTAATTGTTTAGGTGATTCTTTAGATTTCTTATCACATCAGATCGACCAAGCTGTAATCAATGTCTTGCCTGCCGCTGTACGTGTTTGCTCCTTCATTTCCTTTAACTCCTGCATGTCCAAGACAGTAAGTACATCCATATGAGTCTCTCCAATGGATGGTTGCGCATTACTTCCTGCAGGGCTTCCCATACCACTCTCCACTTTTTTTAAAGTAGGTTCGTGGAGTCTGTCAGTATCATGGCTAATTGAGTTTTAAACTGGTCTGTGGATAAGAGCCAGTGGGGTGCACGTGTCACTGCTTCTACCTCCATTGTTAGACTTCAGGTTGTTAAACTGTATGCACAATTGTCTTCCTGCAGAGTTCGGCCATTTTGTTTTACTGTATATCCCCAGCCATACTTACCTTTGGAGACAGAACTATCAGTATATATATAACAATATTTTCTTTGTGCCAAGGTTTTCTGCCTGCATCACAATTTCTGCGTTGGTTTTTGCCTTCTAGCCATTCTCGACAGTGTCTTCCAAGATCTGAAGCGATGGTAATTAGGTAGAGGTGTTTGAAGTGGTCTGGATACTTTTCCCATTCCTTCGTTTCTTTGAGTTCTGTTAACTGGCACACAAGCTGTATACTGTCTTCTGCCTGTCCCATCCATGATTTTTCACGTACTCGGGGACTGCCTTTTGTTTCCTTGACCGCCGCATTTAGTGGGGTTTTTGTTTGTTTTTGTTTTCCGCGTACGCAGGCTGATACTCCTGCGGACATTCCCTGTATAGACAGGCAAGATCAATCTACCCAACAAAGGGAGTGGAGTTTTGTTTGTAGGTTTTTTTTATTTTCAAATGCTCTGAAGTTTGCTTTCACCTGTTCTAGCTTGTGTCTTGCCTGCATTGAACGAAGGTCAAGCAGGTATCGGATAGTTTCAACTGGTATATTCTTTGTGGTTCAAAGGATCAATCTCATTGCTCATTTTGAATTCTGTCTAATTTAAGAAGATTGTTCTTTGACATGTGCTTAGCCCTAATCTATAAACAATCACACTGAGTACACCTGCGTGATGAAGTCAGTAGAGATGGCGCTGTTCAGTGCCTTTTGCTGCCATTGCTTCCATGGCAGACAGGCCCTTTTTGCATTTAAGAATAATATTTTCAACATGTTTTCTAAAGATCAGCAGTTTGTCAAAGCCTGTACGCAAATAGCGGAGGTTGTCAGTTGATTCAGTTGATATTCCACCGAGGAAAAACTGGTGCGTATAATTGTCCAGATGTCTTGTTGTGAGAGAGTGCAGACCAATATCTGGATTTTCGCGGGGTTGATGGACGATCCAGTTTCTTGACACCACTGAGCAATGTTTTGTAGATCATACCGTCATCAGCTGTGTCAACACTCGAGCAATTCCGTTTCTATTGAGGTCTGCAAGGCATTCAGTGTAAACAAACAGGGCTAGTTGATTACGACAGATTCTAATTTGACTTGTGATGGACAAGTTGAATGTTGCTGTCATTCCCCGTGGCAAGCTCTAGGGAAATAGCAGCACCCAATCTCATCATATTTTCATTTTAAAGAAAGATTCATTTAGGAATAGACTGAATAGATTTTAGTATGAAATAAAAGCTCAAAGCATTGATTTTTTTTCATTCGAAAATTACCAAAGTGTCATAATTTTTTGCATGACATTTTAGACTGAACATTCTTCCCATATTGATACATCAAAGTATGACATTTTTTGTGAAAACATTGTGTTGTTGGAACATGTATTTGTGAGGTGTTCCTTGAATTGCTACCCCTTTTTTTACCACTTTATTGAACTTTTAGATTATGGTGTTTTAAACTATCTGTGAGACAAACCGGGCAAATAAAGACAAAGAGATTTGAGACGATGTTTCTTTAAGCTATCTGTGAGACAAACTATGCAAACAGACAAAGAAAATGCCCAAACTAAAATAGCCCATAGTAATAAAGTCATTCAAGTGATGAGCAGCTGAGCTGATTCCTGAAATTGTGCCATCAATCTGTCTTGATTGCACAGTTTCAGGAATGGGTACCATTTTATTAGCATGAAGGAAGAGAAGGGAACAACACCAACCAAACATTGGAATAATCTCAAGGCCAACACTGAAGACTCTTGGGATTGGTGCAGACTCATACTAAGCCTTCCAAATAATACACACAAACGAATTAACACATGCCAACTGAGATAGGACTTTGAATCTCCCAGGAACCCCAGTGTATACTGTAGACGTGTGTGCGCTGGTGGGTGTGCATCGGTGAAGCGATGCAGGTGTGTAAATTGGAGAGTCCATAGATGTGTGTGTGTGTGTGTGTGTGTGTGTGTGTGTGTGTGTGTGTGTGTGTGTGTGTGTGGTTATTATTGGTGTGTGTGTGTGTGTGTGTGTGTGTGTGTGTGTGTGTGTTGTTGTTGTTGTTGTTGTTGTTGTTGTGTGTGATCATGTCATCTTCTGGACACTCATTTCCTACAAACGATCGAAGGCGCACAAACACACACGCAGATGTAGCCTACGCTTACGTGCGCACACATGCACATGTGTGAATACACGCACACATACACGCGTGCGCACACACACTCACACACACATGCGTATATGCCCATATACACAAGCACACACACATATACGTACACATACATGTGCAGATGCGTGTGTGCAGGAACATGCTCACACAAGCCCACAGATCACAAACACGCATACATGCGCATCTGCACACAGACAGACAGACACACAAGCGCATGCACACCCACACACACACCATACACACACGCGCGCGCATGCACTCGCGCACTGCGTGCACTGGCACACACGTGCCTGTGCCCACATGCACACACACCTGTTCACTCACATACAATGAGGATAATGGCACAGCCAGATTTGGGTAGGTGCCCGAGGTCTGTGACCAGTGCGTTGGGCTAATGCGTAGGTCGGACAACCGCTAAATCGTAGCCACGATACCCTCTTCTAAAATCCTCTCATTTTAGTCAAATCATGCGCAACGTAGTCTCGAAACTTAACGGATGTGGAGTCGCGTGTATGGACTAGTCCGCACGCAGTGACGCCTCATTATTGAAACTGAATCTATTGGGCGTTTTACTGGCTGTGAAATCTTGTCTACTGAAAGCCAGTCCATTGTACTCCCTTCAGTTCTCAGACCCGCAACCCTGCACCTGAAATCAGTGACGTTCTCTGGCTTGCAGATGAAGCTATCTGTAGGCCTCGAGGTGACCGCCCATTCAACTTGAAAAGAGAGGGAAGGAAAATGACGTCATCAATTTCTGAGGATTGTCGCATTGTATGCCTTCGGAGCAGACGCTTTCGTTTCGGTGTGACAAAGCAGTGTCAGTCGACAGTTGGGCAAAACCGTCTTTTCAGCTGCATGGGATATCATATATGCGTAATGTGTGTTAAAGTGTCGTTTTGTGAGCTTATTGACAATGAATAATTCAATAGAACTCGGTGAATGGAAAGGATATGGATAATTATGTCGTTTTTGCACGCAGGTCAGCGATCATCAACTTTTTAGTCTGACTCAGTCTACTCTCAGCCTGTCAGTGTGAATCGTAGTCTAGGCGATATTTGATTCGCGTGAATCATCGGTAATTATTGAATGGAACCATGAAATGGTGAAAACGATGGTGTACTCGTATGGCGCATTAAGCCTGCAAGAGAAGATATAACTGTTGACGGAAAGAAACTCGAGGAATTGTTTTAGGGTAAGTTTCCATCGCATCACTCGCAACGTTGTCCTACGGTTCTATATGTAAATTAGCTGTTTGATATAATTAAGACAATTTTTTTTTTTTTAAGCAGCGAACCCTTAATGATAATCATGTGCCCAACAGTTGAACAAGTAGACTTCAGTTTGCAAACATGAAAATCTGTTATAATCATAATTGACCTACCAGGCATTGGTAGGCGCAGATTGACTGTGTGAATGTTCTGACGCCAGGGACAGTAGATGCATAGAAATGCACGTTGTTGTGCCAGAAAAAGGTGCCAGTTTTGGAACTCAAGTTTCACCAGCATTTTAGGAGCAGGTCAAGCGTTCCATTTTGTTACCGTTGACCCTTAAGTTGATAATGCTGTGTGGTGTGAGGTGTGGGGGCATTGACTGGAACTTTCCAGAAAGATCATGAAGCCCAGATCATGGTGACTTGTATGTCAAAGGTCTTGAACTCTCCCCTGCCATTCCGTCTCTTTGCAGGTATCTCTCCACTGCACGTCATTAGAATTTGACGATGATAATATCACTTTCTGTGAGGATAAAGTGTGTGTGTGTGTGTGAGAGAGAGAGAGAGACTGTGTGTGTGTGTGTGTGTGTGTGTGTGAGGCTATAGACCATTTATCCTGTCAAAGAATGGGATTGAGGTTTTAGGATATTTGTAATGGTAGCAACACAAGTGCATGTTACAGTACACATTTTACTGTAAATTTCCTTTTTACCTGTTCAGAAATGTGAAAATAATGAAAGGGTTAAACCAGTTGGTCTCAACATGCACTGTATGTGCTCTCTTGCATGTTCATCACCTCCCTTCCTCTCTTGTTCCCCACCATCCCTTTTTCCCCTTCCTGCCTTCCATTTGTTTCTATCTTTGATGGACAAGTTCTTGGGGGGAAAAAAAAAAACACCAGAGCAAACTAAGGTGTTAAGAATTACACAGAAACTATTTCATACTGTTACTATGCTGGTTCTAATCTTTTTCATATTTTGTGTACTACTGTCTGTTCAGCAGGTTAACCCCCACTGGAGAACATGTCCAGGACATCCAGATCTCAGCTTTCACTGTCTTCTGTCGGGCCAAGGGTGGACACCAGTGCTTCTTCCCCACACAAAGTCCACATCTCAGCCATCTGCTGTCTGATAATCCCAGACGAACTCAGAGTTTGGCCACACTAGCTCGAGAAATAGCACACGACCCTAGTTTTGTTCAAAGTCTTGAAGCAGACAATGCCAGTTTGTCCATAGGCAGGTTTACTGTGGAAAGAGAAAATGAAGAAGGCAAGTCCGATGGACACATTATTGGAAGTGTATCTGAAGAGTCAAAAACGACAGATACAGCTGGGGATTTTTCGGAAGACAATGATGTCTTCAGGAAAGTGTATAAAGTGTACAACACCTATGACACATATGAAGGCACTGACCATTCTGAAAGGTTGGCATTCTGCCCGCCATTTCCTGCTGGAGTTGTACGGTTTACAGTCAGAGGCGAAGAGAGGACACAAAGGTATTTTTAATTTTTAATTTGGGAAAAAAGTGTAACTTTCTTACTCAAAGACACACGTGTGTGTTATAAAGAATAATGCATGCTTACAGTCTCGCACATGCACTAAAGTATAAGGCTGATGCCATGTTTTTATTACATAATTCTATTTTTAAACTGATAATTTATCTTTGTCACGGTTATCTGAATTACACAAAATCTGTACATAAAATGCATGCGTGCAATTGTTATGATATGATTATGTAGTTTATTACAAATTTTGATAATGATGGGGGAGATAGATAGATCTTGGTGCAATTAAAGTTCATAGAGTTGACTTTTTGAGGTTTTTAGGCTTCAGCCTTGGCTGCACATAGTGGGAAAAAATGTGGAAGAGATTTTACCAGTCTCCTAGGGGAAATTTCTGTTCAAACTTTCCAGTGGCTGGTCTTCCTTTGTTTTAACTTTAAGTTGCACTGGTAACAAAATTAGATATAAGGGTATTCAGTGGGTTAAAATAGATCACAAGAAAATGCCCAACATATGCATCAGAATATTTGAAAAGATCATTGGATGCTCTCAACCATTTTCCATCACTCTCTGAGGTACTTCAGTGAAGTTTATGATACTTTCAAGTAATGAAGAACAGTGTTTAGTATTGTCCATGATCCACTAAAATTCTAAGTTGATGAACACTCAGAGAACAGCAAGAACACGGACAGATAGCCCCCCTGATATTAACCAACAACAAATGGTTGTGGATTGATTCCTTCATCAAATCCTTTAAGATCCACATAATTGGGTACCATTATAGATCTCCACTACTGGTTTTCCTCAAGTATTCTATCATCTGTGTGCAGCAGGGTGGAGGTGTACGTCTGAATATTGTTGTGGTTATATTCATCACACCGTTTGTGAACTTTGTTATAAGCACTCTCCGTTTGAAGGAATTCGAGTTGTAGAGTTTCCTTGCATCATTCCTGGAGAATAATTTTACTGCAGTCATTGCTTATGTCCATCATTTTGCAAATTAACATTTCTTCTTCCTATTAAAGAAAAAAAAGAGAAAGAAATAGCATATTATGACGTTACATGTTTTATGTACATTACATCTTGTAACACAGGACTTCAGAATCAGCTCTATCATTCATTAGACAACAGAAAGTTGCTATCTTCAACAGGGTTACAGAGTGTAATCTGAGAAACAAATTGTTGTAAAATGTGGTATAAAAACAATACATTCTTTGAAATTTATTTTCATTTCGATAGGTGTTACAGTGCTGGTGTTAACGTATTGATTAACACTTTGTGTTTACAGGACAGGTATTACATGATAGTGAATAAAGACGCCAGCATGGACGATGTGGCAAGGTTCATGGGTGTTGCTTGGCGTCGACGCACACCGAAACTGGTACTCAGTGTGGTGGGCTCATCACGGTACTTTATACCCTGGGAAAACAGCAGATTTCAGGATGACTTCCAGGAAGGCATTATTGAGGTATGCTGGATTTTGATGGTTACGATTTGATCTCTGTGTGTGTGTGTGTGTGTGTGTGTGTGTGTGTGTGTGTGTGTGAGAGAGAGAGAGAGAGAGAGAGAGAGAGAGTGAGTGAGTGAGTGATATATGTATGTATACGTATACCTGCATGTATTTTAACATGCATTAATGATGTGCATGTGCTTCACTGTACATGAGTACATTCATGTATGCAGGTATACCCTGTGTGTATATGCTTGCATACTGGTACATCTTGAAAAAATGTAATATGCAAACTGGGCTACAGTGTATGCAAATCAAGTCAGATTGTCAAATGTACTATATTATCTCATAATGAGAAATCAAACTATGAAGAAATTTCATTAAAACAAATAAGTACACCCATCATCCACCATTTACTCGAGGAATATGCCAAAATATAATTGAAAAAGAGCCTGGATCTCATCTGAACTTTCTCAAACAGTGCCTTAGACAACTCTTTATCCATGTGGCTTCTCTCTTTTTCACACTTCTTTCAACCACATACAGTGCCACTCTTAACACTACCACGCCAGAGTTTCTATTCCAAGCCAATCATAAGCTGTTTAAAACTACTCGACTCCTCCTTTCCATCTATCACCCATCTTCCCCAGTGGTTCAAACAAGAAGCTGCAGTCATTGTGCCCATGGCCTAAAACAAAAAGATGTCCATTTTGTGGCATTGAATATTTATTTTGAAGTCTGCAATTCCAGAGTTCTGTTGTGATTCATAGTCATTTTTGTGATGATTTACATAGTTTCAAAATGAAATGGAATCTTGCATAACTTCACACGGTGTTACAAGACAAAGTCAAAATTTTTCCAGTGTGTGTCCATACAATATATGTTTAGTTTATTTAAGTAAGAGATACTCAGTCTCCTTTACAATGGTAGTGAATACAGTGGGATGGCGGTGGAGGGAAGTCAGAAATAGATGTCATGTTATGTATGATTCATACTTTCAGAACTTTTCTTTCATTTCATAAATCATGATATTGTGAAATATACACTCAGTTAAATACTTGATATAATTTCCTGTTGAAGGGGAAGTAGAATACTTAAAATATTCATTGGAAATTGAAAGATAGCTCCAAGAATTAAAAAAAGATGTAGTATATGGATATAAGTTATTCTTCTTGGTATGTTTTCAGACTATGCTTTACCCCAAATATCCCAGTTTTCCCCATCATCTATGCAAAGTACTGCTATTTCTTAACAAAGCATACATCTGAAATCTACTAGCAAGCATTTTGATACACATAAATTGGAAGGAACTGTTTGAATATGATTTAGAAATACAATCCTAAAAAACATTGTTTTCATAGTCTTAATCTGTTACAAATCTTTCTGCAATGTTACATAGTAAAATTTCAGATTAAAGTTCTTTTTGATGTGGCAGAGTTTAATTAGGTTTGAATGGCAGTGCACAAATATTGAAATTACAACACCTAAAAAAAGAGAAATGGAGAGTTTATGATTTTGTTACTTTGGGATGATTGCTGATCACACTTTCATTTTTGAAGACAAGAAGTTCCATGGACTGGTCTTTTTCCTGCTTTGAAGCAAGTGTTGATTCTACATGCTGCTGATTTGCACAAACACACAAACAAACGAATACACAGTTACAAATCAGAGTTACTTCTGTTACTTGGTTAAAAGATTGGTAATTCAACTTCCTGATGATTTAATGTCAAAAATTGAAGTGAAGTTATGAGCACACCTGAAAAATGTCAAATTCTAATTTTTGTTTGTCAAGATCACCTTACATTATGCTAAATTATTATTTTGTTTATAAGAACATGTGAAAAACTGAAATCATGCAATGTAGATTTGAATTTTGTTGGTGTGTCTGTGTGGATCACTTTCACAAAAAAGGTCACATGAGTTGTGAAGAAAAACTCAGATTATGTCTATAGGCAATCTTAAATCTGATGGTTTCGATATTGCTCCACATTATCAAATGATATTCCAGTACTTACATTCAACATCAAGATTGTTGAAAACTTGCAGCATATTATAACTCATATTGTAATGCATTTGAGCACTGAAGCAATCACTGTGTATGTAGACAATTTACAAGAAACTCAAAGGGCTTTTCCAAGGACAACATGGTCAAAGCAAGCAAGCACTAGAGAGGAACATTTAAAGTTATGTTTTTACGTGAATGTAACATATGAAGTTCACAAAAAAAAGTTACCTACACACTCTGGATATTTATGGTTTCCATGCGTACCGCCTAGTGTCAGTTTTCACTACAGCAATGCTTGTGTCAAAACATGGATAATGTTGACTGTGTGGATTAGAATTCAAAGCCCTTTTTTTGTCTCAAGATATTGCATTTTAAAACAGGTCATTTTTATGTCGTAAAAAATGCCCAAACTACATAGGATATTGACTTTTTTGACTACAAATTGTTAGAGACAGCAGCTCAACCAACTCAGTCAGGCTATTGTTAGAGAGAGCTCAACCAACTCAGTCAGGCTAACAAACTTAATTCATTTTCAAATATAATATCATTTTCCTCATAGGATTAGGAAAGATGGTAGCATTTACTGATTCATACGCTACTAGTTACAAAAATACTTTTATTACCAGTATTGTCAAATCCATGCTTGATTATCAAAGTGCTGTGTCCAGTGCTGTTTCTAGAACTGGTACCTTTACTTAACTATCACCTTTACTTTCATTGTTATTCCTTTCTATTGATATGTGCATATTTGTGCTTTGTATGTGTCTTGTAATAAATAAAAAATTGTTCAATTAAAAAAAAAAAACAACTTAATTCATTTTCACTGACAGTGAAGGCTAGTTTATGAATTTCACACTGCAGCTGCCATCGTTAGCTTGATCAGAATAACCAGGTGCACTTATTTCAGCTTTGGACACCATTTCATGCCTTTGGCCCCATAACTACCACTTCAAAACTCAGCTCATGCATGCTCACAGCCAACTCATCCACAAACACATCAACCAACTCAGAAAAGATCAATTACATACCCAAACCATACAAACACACAGAATGTCTTTAGAGATCTGCATGTGTAAGGTGAACAATGCTCTCACAACTTTACTTACGTAAAGGTATTTTCATAACTTTTGAGGGTGTATTAAAAATATTTTCATAACTTTTGAGGGCGTATTGGGGAAGGATGTGTTAGATACCTGAGCTTGTCTTTGGGATGACGTTATGAGGGTTCCTTGCTGCTTTTCCTCCCTCATGTATGGTGGAGAAAGAAAAAGGGATATGCATCGACATCTAAGTGGAGTGTGTTCAAGGGAGGTTATGAGTGTGGTACCCTCCAAAGTCATGCCTGATCTCAGCTATTGGGAGTGACTGCTCCTAACACTGCACTATTACGTTTCCTGATGAAACAGTCTGTGTACTATCATTTTATTTAATTTTTTTTTTATATGTGATTTTGTTCCCAGGCTTCCAACTCGACAGACATGTGGATACTGACAGACGGCATGGACATTGGGGTGTCAAAGATCATTGGGGATGCTGCTTACAGGGAGATGACGCGACGAAAGAACGCTGCCATGAATCCACTTCGCATCCAGAACGTCCTTATGCAGGAACGCCTCCCACATCTCAACATCTTTGGAGTTGCGTCCAGAGGTGGACTGGTCTATTTCCAGCAGCTTGACAGGAGAGGTAGATCTGATTAGATTTGGAGCAGTATCATGTGAAAAGTAGCTTTAAGATCATGTGTATGAAAGGGCTATTTTTAGTATGAACATAAATTATGATAGGAAAAAAAAAAAGAAAAGCAATATACTTCATAATTGTGGCAGAGAGAGTGTGGTAATAATCCTCACCAGCTGTCAGATACTTCAGAGATTTATGAACCACCTCAAGCTTGGTAATGAGCATAAAAAACTACAGTAAGGGGGAGGGGGGGGGGAATCTTTGAAGCGTTGATAGTTGATGAGAATTGTTAGAAAGATTCTGTGATCAGTTTGAGAGAATTTTATTTTCTTTCCTGCTGAATTTAATCAAGCAAGCCTATAAATATAAAAACTTTTTATGCTGTTGCTACGATGTCACATCAAGTAACCAGTTTGTAGGGCTGTATTGTTGGTTCCTGTAACACAGCATGCTATGTGCTGTGTGACTCTTTTTTTTCCCCTTTTCCCTCACCCCTGTGAGAAGTAATTAGGATGCAACACTGAAGAACAGTTTTACCAAGTTTTTTTTTTTTTTTTCAGTTATGTTGGTTTTGTAGCAAGGCTTCAAATGTTATGAGAGTGTCCAAATCAGTAAATCAGTTGGTACTTCTTGACTGCTGGGATTGATTGTTGCTAGTTTTATCGGCAAGACTTGACCATAAGTATTCCCAGCAGTTCTTGCGATAGCAGTTGTCATCTGGTAAACGAGATGTGTCATGTTCACCCTTTCACCAGCAGATGTTCTATTTTGCATAAATCCCCATCGCCAGCCATTTAAAAAAAACAAACTCTTATTTCATACCAGCATATGTTAAACGTGGATATCCGTGGAACTAAACAACCAATTCTTATGCTAATTTTGTAAAATGGAGGAGATACACTGTAATTTTATTATGTTACAACATGGTAGTAATGGTTAATCAACAACAGTTTGAAATTTTTAATAATTTCAAGCGTAAAAGAAATGCAAATGAAAAAAAATGAATGTTGTCTTACTTCTCAACATAAAAAGAAGACAGCATGCCAACAAACTCGTAACAAGGGAGGAAGAATACTTCACTCACGAATGAAGACCAGAAAGTATGGTATATATCCACAGAAAAATGGAAGAAACGGCCTCACACACACACACACACACACACACACACACACACACACACACATTTTCATTCTTACGCCTGATACTCATGAAAGAAAGAAAAAGAAAGAAAACACACACACACACACACACACACACACACACACACACACACACACACACACGTACATCCCTTTCACTTTCACTGTTGAAAGCAATATTTTTTTTATGAAAACAAAGTCATTCACTTGCCTGTTGGTCTCTGGAACCTGGGGAGCCATTCAAGCTGATCATAATTCCCACCGAAACACATCTCTGCTGCTCACCTCTGACAGGTGTCAGTCGACCACGCCCCCTTCAACCTCGACCTGCAAGCCAGCTGTGTTTGAAGTTCATTGCCTTTACTAGTCTAAGCTATTCGTCTTGCTCGCCTCCTCACAAACACTCTGAAGTGTCAGTGACTGCTGGTTGGCTCAACGCCAAAACACTAGGCACGCACGCTGAGACTGCGTCTGATCTGATCTCTCGTTTCCCACCACTTGACACGCGTACAACACCTCACTTTGCAGTAATTCGGTCAAGCTCTTGCTATCCCCTAATGTTTCCTGATCGTATCTGGGTCTTCTTTATCTGAATCAGGATCAACTGACCGTCTATTCAATATTTCCAGCACCTGATCTGTGGTAAATGTACAGCAAGGTCGAGTACGTGAAGTGCTTGGTTGTGACGTCATAGTGTATGAAAAACAATCGGAATAAAATCGATAAGAACACTTAAATGAACAGCTCTCTGATGAAGCAAATGGCTGTGAGCACAGGTCAGGTCAGCCCCCAACTATAACGTTTATTGCTGGCATTTCTATCTCATGAACTTGGAGAGGGAGGTATTGGGAGTTAAGTAACTCTAGTTGTCGCATTTTGGCAACATCGGTGATGAGCCACGTTGTCGCAGAAATGTGATGTCGGCAGCGTAAGGGTTAATTTGAAGTTGCTCCTAAAATGTACACAACAGGGAAAACTATTGGTAATTGAAAAGAAATTTCTTTTCCTTCTCATCTCCTTTGTCAGTTCTATGGCATTACCACCACACTCCTCATTCCAGCCTTCCATCCACAGCCATACTTGCCTTGTCCCGATGCATCCCTGGCACCGGGAAAACCTCAGGGAGCAGTCAGTATAAGTCATTGGGAGGCAACTCACCAGAGGAAACACTGCACTGCTGACCATGCAGTCACTTTGGTGGTGTTCAGGTGGAGCCTGCTCTGATCTACCATACACCGGACACTGCTTACTTGAACAATTGTTGGTTGCTCTGCGTCCCCTTTGTGAGGTGCCATCATTTCGGTTTAGCAGCCGTCCTGATGAACTTGCCAGTGGCAGTGGTCTGGACGTGAACTCACCAAGGAAGTAGATCCTGAGGGGAAGTCAAAACTGAGGGCACTGTGAGAGCAGGGCTCGAAGGGGCACAGAATTTGAGACTTCTTTTTTATGCTGATCGGTGAGAATGAGGATGGTGAAGAATGATGTTGTGGAGTTCCATTCTGGTAATAAACTGCATGACTCAGCTGTGTATGCTAAGCTTGAATTCATAGTATGTTCCGGCATCAGCCAGGCTTGAGACTAATGAGAGGCACAGACACCTGCAATGGTGGACAGGAAATTTGAACAAAACTCCGAGAGATGCAACCATTAAGTGGATGAAACTCATCTGTATGGTTCCAGACTTCCCCATCAGAGCTCGTCGCAAACTCGGCTCTGAACAGGGGCTGGTCAGGGCAGAAGAAAATACTACAGATAAATGGCTCTGGTTGGAGTCAACCTACAGTTTCTGAGCTTGGAAATCTGCTACACAAACCACTGTGCCATTGAAGCTGGGATTAGGGTGGAGATTGAGGGGGGATGGATGGGTGTAGGGGATGGAGAGGGAGATTATTATTGACACCCCCCCCCCCCCCCCCCCCCCCCAAGCAGGAACAGAGAAGGATTAAAAGATGAAGGCATCATTTCTTTGTTTAAAGAAGATATCTGAAGATGAAGATTGCAACATTTTTAATGAAGTGAGTTACTTTGTACTTTCATTGTGCACTGAGTAGTGTGCATTTCATTCAGACACCTGGCTGCAGTGTTGGTCAGGAAATGTGAGCAACACTGTTGGAGATGCATCCATTTAGTGGATGAAAACTCAACTGTGTGGGCCCAGTCTTCCTAGTCGATCCCGTAGCAAACTCAGCTCTGGGTAGGAGACGGTCGGGACAGAAAAATCTCACATGGTTCTGATAGGAATCAAACCTACAACCTACCAGCCAGGAGTCTGCAACGCTAACCACTTCACCATGGCTGCTGGTGTCTTGAAACAAAATTGTCTTTGAAAGGAGGTGGTTGAGTCCATGTGAATTAGTTTTTTAAAAAATAGTGAAAAATAATATTATTGTGCTGGGGGAAAGTCTGTAATGTTACATCTTTGATTGATCTGAGGTATTTTCTTGTCTTCCCCCCTTTATTATTGTGTAGTCAGTTTAACAACAATGTTGATGTTCAGGTTGTGTCGAAGGTTTATGCTACACTATCTGCATACATTCAACTCATGCTTTTTAGTTAGCATTTTACCAGCAACCTATTCTATGCAACCAGCAGTGTAGCCAGTTTTTTAGACCTTACATGCTAGTATACCATGATAAACATTAATTTTTTTTGTTTTAACTTATAAAACAAAAGGGTATCGATAGAGATTTTTGCTATCCTGTTGTCACAGCTTTGTAGAGGAAGAACAGGCAGTTGAAAAAAAATACGGCGTCAAAATGTATCGCTCGTACATTTTTTTTTTTTTTTTTTGAATGAATTGTAAACATGACTACAATTTGATCATTAATCCCCTGCCTTTTTTTTTTTTTTTTTTTTTTTTTTTTTGCTGTTTGCGATTGGGAACAAATATGTTAAGATTACCTGATCATGTGAAAAGACCTTTTTTAGGGAAAAAAAAAAGAAAAAATGATGTAGAGATATAGACTTATGAGAAACAAAAACTATTAAGGTACAATGTGATGATAATGTTAGTAAAAGAATGCCGTTTTGTTGCTCTGCTGACAGACAATGGAAGAGCAGATTGTGGAGAACAGGGGAGGCAACCCTGCCATGAAACTGTTTGACTTGAATCCTGACCACACTCACTTCATTCTCCTAGATGATGTGGAGGCCTCGGACCTAGAAGGACTCCTCAATGTCAGGCTGAATCTGGAATTGCGTTTTACAAAGCCTGTAGGAAAACCGCGCCGCTACCGTCATGCGGAAAACAGTAAGCGTTCTGTGTAAACTGATTGGAAATGCATTTCTAGGGGAGTGTCTGTTGCTGATTCATGTGAAATTTACTGGAGAGGGCAAGTGAAACCTGTTTATCAGTCAAGGGTGAATGTTTTTTGAGTTGCTTATAGCAACAAAGCAAGTCAGTGTGATCATTCTGTCATGTATGAGTGTGTGTGTGCATTAGAAACTTTAATATTGGTTTCTGGATCTGTAGAGAGGGTGGGATGGTTTACTCATGTTTCACTGGTTGAGGGGCTTCAGCCTGCTTTAAGTCTACTGATCAAAGACCTGACATTCTTTGCAGATTGCGGAAGATTAATCGGAAGTTAAGAAATATCCTGTTCAAGTAGAAATTTCAATGGCTGCAGACTATGCGTTCTTGTCTTATGTCTGTGTGTGAGTAGTGAAAATTTAGGAGAAAAAAAAAAAACTACCGAATTTCTTGCCACAAGTTGAAAAAGACTAAGCTTGTTCAGTAATTTCGATGCTGCAGTACATGATGATTTGGGTAATAACAGAGCTTGTCATGTCACAAAAATTTAAAAGACTGGCTTGCTTCACCATCATTTGTGTATGTGTGTGCATGCGTGTGTGCATGCATGCAAGTGTTCATATGTGTGTGTATGTGAGTGCGTGTGTTTGCGGGGCGCAAAAGGTGAGGTCCCTTGAGATGTCTGCTCAGTGTTTAGGGCATGCTCAAAGGAAGATGTGTGACAAAGTGCTGTCTTTCGTCTCTGTTGTATTTTGTTGATAAGGGCTGACGTTAAGCAGAATGTTCCTGAATTGTATTGAGTGTCAAGCTCTGGTATGAGCCAAAACAGATGCTTGTGACATTGATGTATTGCATTGATGCATGTACATGTATGAGTGTTGCAATGTTTCTGCCTTCAGTCTAATGTTTTGAAACATACGTAGCAATGTCACCAACTGTATGACGCACACATACACTGAATGGGGAGCCCTACATGTATGCAGATGTAGAAGATCAAAGACAGCAAAGATCCCATGAACCTTATCAGTGGTCACGGAGTTAAAGAATCAAAAAAATACCAGCATGCACCAGGACACATAGGTAAGAGGCAGGCACTGCCAGGCCTTCCCATACTCCACTGAAGTACATTGATGAACACTCGTCCGTAATAACAAAGTGTCTGTCTGTGGTGGCGCCGTATGATGCGGTCATTGGATGACTGATTTAACAGACACTTAAGTTCAGCAAGTGAAGGTGGTTCAAGGGAAGCAACAACAACTGTGATTGTGAAACAGTTGGCTTATGTGAGGAGTGTTTCCCTATGTAACTTGAAACAAATGAGGGAGGGTATAGTAAATCGTAATAAGTTAACCATAGACGATAAAACATGTCACAGGAACCTTTAGTACAATACAGTAATTAGCAAAGTTCTCTCTGAAACAATCTAAGTGTTGATGCCATCATATATAAAAGTAAGTTGTTTTTGAAAAAGTTGTGCACATGCCTTTCTGATGACAGGGCTAAGAAAGATGTTAATACATCCATGTGCAAGTGAAATAGTTTTTACAATAATTAAGAACATTTTCTTCAGCAGCGTCTTGCATAAACTTCTGACTAATAATTTTGTCAACCCCAGCTCAGTTTTGGCTGCCAGATCAAGTTACGAAGTAAATGAGGAGAGAGAACCATTGTTTCCAAACTTGCTGTGGTGCAGTCGCACTCTGCATCTCACTTGTGGAAGACATGAAATATAATGGAGCACCTTTTGGCTGTAGAATTCTTTTTGCTGATTTTGTCAGCATGTCTCCTTTTTTAAAGATTGAAATCAGTTGTTTTCTTAATATATTTTGTTCCGTAGCTTTAATTGGCTGCCAGATCGCTGAGATGGCTTGCACGAATTGTGTTTGATTCCACAGAAGTTTTTAGAACAAAATCGCCAATCTGACAAGAGCAGTATGTGATTTCATGGACATATGGGATGAGTTCACAGTAAACTGTGAAGTTCATAACTTTCAAGGTCTTTTTGCTACCCAGTCAAAGAAGAGTTGTGGGGTATTTTGTGATAGATGCCCTGTCTTGCTATTCTTGCCCAATAAGCCAGATAACCACAGCATAAAAAAAACTGTGTTGTAGACATAGAGAACAATTATCCCAGCTGCACCTGAACTGGAAAAGCTGGAATAGCTTACCAAATGGGACTTGGGAGGAATGTTGAAACTGGCAACTTAAACCAAATTCCCCGCATTGCTCTTTCATCATCAGAACATTCAAACAGATGTCTTGTATTCCGAAACATTTCCTCTGAGTTGATTCATGTCTTTCCTTCAACTGGAGCACTGACATTTGTAGGCTATGCCTATTTAATCCTGAGAGGTTTGATATACAGGTTTTGTCCACCCTGCGAGCCTAGTTGGGGGTTTCCAGCTTACAGAGAAAGTTGGTTTTTTTTTTTTTTTTTTTTATCTCAACTCGATTGGGGTTAATGGAGAACAGACCTTCTGTCAGACCTTTCTGCATGCCATCCCAGATCTGATACATGGAGATTTCTTTCATCGCAACTGACTCTGCCATGTCCACCCGTACCTCTCATCCCAGGAGCCATTGGTGAATTTGCTATCCTTGTATTACTTTAAACCTCTGCAACAGTTTGACATGCTATGATATATGGTGCCAAAATAGGAGTTTGTCTCATGATTACCTTGTAAAATCATTGCCCTGCTGGCCCTACCATGTAGTATTACTTTGGTCCATGGAGGCAGTTTGCTTAGGCCACGGAGATAAAGAGATGGTGTCTTGTTGCCAAGTTATCCACAAAAATTTGGCCAAACAGAGCTGTCCAGCTACTGTAGCTTGCAAGACTTTGACATGGTAAGCATATTTAGATGATACAACAGGAGTGAGAGAAAATTTTCCCACATTCTGAAAGTTTTTCTCAGCCTTCCTGTGCTACAGGGCAGATATAATCTCTTTCTCTTGATTATCGTCAGCCATTAAACCCTTCTGTTATTTCATTTGTGGATGTTATGTAGTTTCATGTTCCACACTGGTTGTTGTTCTGTAAAAATGCTGCGCTCATAGAATTTGTCAGTATCAAGCTCTCTGTTCCTGTCTTCTTCCCAGCTCTCCAGTCTGTCTCTCATTATTCTCTCTTGTTTTGTCTGTGACAGTGAGAGATGATGTGTATATGTTGTGTGTTTGTGTGTGGGTGTGTGGGCGAATGTGCGTGCATGTGTGTTTGTGTGCATGCGCACGTGTGTGTGCATGTGTGTGAGCATGCGCATGTACTTGCATGCATGCGTGCGTGTGTGTGTTGAAGAGCTCTGAGGAAATGGGGGGGGTTTATTCGCATGTGGGGTTCTATTGCTAAGAACCTGAATCAAGCATTCGCAGATGCGGGAATGACATGTTAGGTTGGAACACCCATCTTGAGGGTAGTTCAGCCTGAACTTAATGTTTACAGTGCCACACAACACAGACCTGGGCATGGATATCAACTCCATGGTGACACCGGTGGTGGGGTTGCTGGTGCAGGGTGGGCCGCCAGACATCGATCACATTCTGTGGCTGCTGACCAAGAAGATCCCTGTCGTGGTCATCCAAGGGAGTGGACTGGCTGCTGACCTCATCTCCTTCGCCTACATGGAGATGCAGCAAAAGTTAGTCCACTTAGAGCATGTGGCCAGTTTCATGCTTGGAACTGTATTTAGTATTTTGGTATGCGTTTATCTTTGGTTGCGATATAAATGTAAAGTCTCTGACTAATCCAGTTCTTTGGCAGGCTGGGATCAAGATGCTGTCATTCTTACCGTAGAGCTGTTTAAAATGTATAGTTATGTTTCTTTGAAAACTGCCAGAATTTGAACATCTACAGCGACATTTTGAATATTGTAGCTGTTTTCAAGTGATCAGCTGTACAAATAAAAAAAAAAAAATCTATGCATCATGGTCAGAATTTGTTTTAATCCCCAGAGCAGCTTGAATTTGCAAGACCGGAGCTTTTTGGAAAAGACAGCGTTGACCAGTCAGGAGATGTATGCGTAGCTGGTAGTTTGATCCGATGTTATGTTACCTCAGTCTTGGTGATTGCTACTTGTCTTACAAATTACCAGGGAAAGGCGCATACACGGAGCCAGTATTGCAGTTAGGGTAGTCACTGGCTGATCCATGTATACAGTGCAGGGAACCTCTTATGCAGACATGTGCAGTGTGTTGTTTGTGTAAACTGATTTCACAGTCTGTCGATAAAGCAGTGACGCACTGCATGTGAGTGTGGTTGTGTGCAGCAGAGTTTACTTGCACATCCCCCCCTCCCCCCCGTCTTCTCTCCCATCATACCTCTATGTGTGTGTGTGTGTGTGTTGTTGAAGTTGTTATGAGATTGTATGTGTCGTTTAATAATGGAAATGAACAAATCTGTTTATTAGAAAGTGATTATGTGTAATATTCCAGCATATATTCGCACTGAGTTCCAAGTTCTCTATCAAAAATCAAATGCATTTTGTATTTTTCTCTTAAGCCAACTAAGCTTAGATTATTGTCTGTAGTGGAAATAAACTTCCTTAAGCTTAAACTGTCTTCAGTGGGAAGAAAACTCAAAGGCAGACAGCATTTTTTTTTTTTTTACTACGTATTTTTGTTACATTTTGTTTTATATAGATACATATAATTAAAACTCAGAGCGAGCATACACAGTTGCATTTAGATAACGAATAGTTGTGTTATTTTAGTTTAAAATCTCATCTTAGAATTTATTGTCAAACGCGTTGTAGGAATGTAATTCTATATAGTATTATTTTTATATTATACAGTCACCTTGAAATCCAAATTCTTTTATACGAATGAATGTCATATGTGAGAAAATGGGTAATGTGACAAAATCATTGTTTATTTGCTGTGAATGTGTGTGACCACAAATTAATTTCTCGAATTGAGATAATAAAGTTGACTTGACTTGACTTGAAAACAGAAGGTCTGCAGAGGGAAAAAAACCTCACAAACTGTTTTGGCCCTGAGCTCTTCACACTTTAAGACTGCATGGCTGCATCTAGGTCATGACTTGGAGATTCCCTTCTGCTGCTAGAGTTTTTTTTCCCTGGTGCTGCTAGGATTTGAATCAGCAACTTATAGCTGGATGGGTGTCTAAGGGCATTGTCTTTTTGGACAGATGTCTTACAGACATGGCTGTCGGACACATCACACGTTCAAATTACAAATGAGTATTTTAGTATGTTCTAGTAAACAAGAGTGTTTATGTGTAGCAGAGATCAGGTTGGGTTCAATAGACAATAGGTCATATATGACGGAAGAACATAAAATCAATAGGTCATTTTGAAAATCAATAGGTCAAATATCACCCGGGCTTTTTCAAACTTTAATAATGCACTAATGAAAGGAAAATGTAATAAAATTGGCCATTCTGGCCATTCATTGACTAGAAAATAAAGAGGTTAGGAATGTCATTGATTTCTGACAAGATGTTCTGGTCTTCAGGTCATGCATTGACTAGAAATGACTGGCTCAGTTACTGTTCTCAGGCGATTATGCCTTGCGGGAAGATGACGTTTTCTGGCCCTTTTCTATCCGCGGCACCTTTTTAGGAGGCATTTTCCGTTGTCGACCGGTCTGAACGTAAATTGAAAGTGAAAGCACAAGTGAAAGCACAAGTCTACTTTTTTTCCGGAACTGGACTCGGTTAAGGCAAAAGTGGGATCGCCAATCCTTCTCGCCGAAGCTCGCGAAACGCAGCGATAAAGATTCGTTTCGGATTTTGTCACGGATCCGTATTTTAATAGTTATTCCTGAGACGCGAAGCCTGCTAGTACCGAGCACCGGTATGCATGGCCTAGGCTTACTAGTAGGTGGGTGGGTGCGGTACGGAACTTGGTAAATAGGGAGAGTTAAGGGCTGATCTTTTTTTCTACATGGTGATCGCGATCGAGAGAGAGAGAGAGAGAGAGGGTACTTTGGTTGACCGACTGGACATAAAAACAATAAGTCATGTGACCTGGCCACTTAAAAAGCAATAGGTCATTTCAAAATTAAATGCGTCAATGACCGATGACCGACGTCGAACCTGATCCCTGGTGTAGTGTATGATTCAAGAACCATGATGTGCAGTGTGTCTGTGTAGGATCTATGGCCATTTTGGGTACATCAGTATCAAGACAGGCAGATTAAGGAAGAGGTTAATAAGCATTAGGTAAATGAAATAAAGAAACCAAGTCATGAATTTGTGAATGAATGAATGAAGACCTTAACAAAAATTCGAATAAACAGGAAAAAACAAATACTTTAACAAATAAAAGAATGTATAACATGTGAATGAATAAATCAGCCAGTCATTTGTTGATAATTATTTAGATTCATAAAAGAGCAAAAAGTAAAGTTGAAATATTTCAGTTATAGATATTCAGATGACGGAACAAGTAAGTACATTTTTAATCAGTCAGTGAATAAATTCCTTATTCAGAGTCAGACCTACACAGAATCAATACGTAAGTAAATAAACAAAATACATATAAAAGACCGACAGACAGAGAGTATGACATGTGGTACATGTGCACAGTGCATGATTAATCAGCTTGTGCTAAGAGTTCCTTGACATCATGCCGTTTGTGACCAGTTACAATCTGACAGGCTGTACATTGCCATGTGAGTAGTTGTCAGGTTGAAACCTGAACTTGGCTTAGTGCTGTCATCCTCACAGTAATCCTGTTTTGACTGTCACATGGGTCACCAAGTAAGTACCACCGACAGTAATAGTTTCCAATCTAGGAAACAAACTGATGAATGTAGAAACCAACACTGCCTCTAGTTATGTCCAGTGATGTCCAGTACACAGAAATACATACACTTGAAAAGCTACTTTAAAGAATACTCGGTGTCACATTCACTGTCAGTTGGCTTGTGGATTTCGTGGTGTCAGTGACGCTGCAAAGCATCACAGATGTGTCACATGTCACCACACAACTGTCACTAATTATTGTTCTCTTGATGATTGGCTCAGTCCCTGAGATTCAAGTTGTGGTAGTCCCAACGCTGCTTTTAACAGAACCGGTACATGGTTTATAAGGTCAATATCTAGCTGTTCGTTGCCATACAATGATACGCAGGTGACAAACTTTTTGCATCCCTCTGTCTTAAACATCTTGTGGTGACCAGTTGTTTGGATGTTGATTTGGGAGTTTTGGGGGTATTTTTCCCTTTATGGACATTGTTTTTATGTAAAGCCTCACCCGGAGTCAGTTTTTGATGTCTGATCAAAAGTGCGTGTAGTCATAGGTGTTCTTGATTGGCTGTTCAAGCTTTGATTTCTCCCAGGTTAGAAATTTCTGAATATTTTATAGATGATAGACGAATGAAAGTTGTACTACCCTTTTTTTCTTTTCTGACTTACTTGGTGGTCTTCTTTTTCTCCCAGGTTAGAAAACCTGAATTGTTTTATAAATTGCTGATTTATGAATGAGTGGAAGTTGTACCACCATTTTTTTTTTCATGAATTACTGGGTGGTCTGCTGTGTGCTGATTACATCTGTCAGCACCTGCCATGTAGTTGATGCAGGCCTCTGTCATGGCTCTACCTGGGGATGGGTTTGTGTTTTGCTGTCATTCAAAGACCTGGACATAGTTCTTTGTATGATAACAGCCCTGAAAGGGCCATTTGAGTTGAATGATCTGTAATGAAACTAAAACAGGCTGGTCTATGCTTGTCACATAATCTGCCGCTGCCTTTTAGACTGTGGCCATCAAAATATCTTGTTTCCTAGTATATCGGTTTCGTACTGTGTGGATTTCAGGAGCGATGGAGATTATCTGGACACTTACGTTAAAGCGGAACTGATGCGCCGTGTGTCTGAGGCCTTCCCTGACGACTTTGTCAATGACGATATTGCCCGCAACTTGTGTCGAGACAAGATCATTGAATGTGTGAAGCTGGACCACCAGGTGGGCTTTGTAACTGTGTGTGTGTGTGTGTGTGTGTGTGCATGGCTGTATGTTTGTTTTGAGACAAGAAGAGAGATGGAGGGAGGATGTGTTAATTACTAGCTTGGCTTAATGTGAAGGGATCCAGACGTACATCTTTTACACTGTTCTCTTTGTTTTGGTCAGGGATAGCCTCACAAATGTAAGTGAGGTAGTGTTGATTTGATTTTTGTTTAAAGGCGGAATTCACCATTTTGTGTTTTCCCACTATATTCATCATTGTGAAACAGGCAGCATTTTGATAGCTATTTTAGTCTGTAAATTGACTCAACTGATCATATCTTAATGTCAGTCTTTGGCAAGCAAATGAGTTCATCCAAATGGATTTAGGTTGGAGAAAAGGGCATTTCCTCAGTATTCTTGACCATCTCTAGTTGTCTGTATAGCAAAGCACAACCAATCACTATGCTGTTTGCTGTCTGAAGCTGCTTGTGGCATTCCTGTTTTTATGTTTGTCAGGCAGCTTTATATGTTATTGCCTGCTGAATAGCTCAGTTTCTCCAATGATTCTTTCAGTGTGTGCACTGTTTTGTGTGTTTGCTTGTGTACCAGCAGATTGTTGCTTTCGTGTACACAATGAACAGGACTGACTCGTTTGACTACTGAAACAAGCAAGATTTTGGGAGAAAGTCCTGTTTTGTAGTCCCCCCCCCCCCCTCCCCTCCCCCCCCCCCCCCCCCCCCCCCCCCCCCCCCCCAGCCTTTTGTTTTCATTGTGGTAAATTTGTCTCGGTGTTTGCCTGTTGTACCCATAGGTATTGTGTGGAGGTCAGTCCTCTGTGTGTGTCTGTTTCTGTGTCTGTGTATGCCTGTGGTAAACTTCACCATGAGCATTGTGTGAAGGTCAGTCCTATGTGTGTGAGTGTGCGTGTGCGTGTGTGTGTGTCTGTGTGTGTGTGTGTGTGTGTGTGTGTGTGTGTGTGTGTGTGTGTGTGTGTGTGTGTGCTGGGTAAACCACACCTTGGGCATTGTGTGGAGGTCAGTCCTGTGTCTGTGCGTGTATGTGTGTGTCTGTGGTAAACCTCACCATGGGCATATGGTCAGTCCTGTCTGTGTGTGTGTGTAAGTGCCTGTGCCTGTGGTAAGCCTCATCATGAGCATTGTGTGAAGGTCAGTCCTGTGTTTGTGTGTGTGGGGGGAGGGGGGGGGGGGGGGGGTAAACCTCATCATGGACATTGTGTGAAAGTTAATCCTGTGTGCGTGTGTGTGTGGGGGGGGGGGGGGGGGGGGGGGGGGGGGGGGGGTAATTTCACCACGGGCATTTGGTCAGTCCTGTCTGTGTGTGTGTAAGTGCCTGTGCCTGTGGTAAACCTCATCATGGGCATTGTGTGAAAGTCAGTCCTGTGTTTGTGTGTGTGTGTGTGTTGGGGGGGGGGGAGGTGGTAAACCTCATCATTGGCATTGTGTGAAAGTTAGTCCTGTGTGGTGGGGGGGGGGGGGGGGGGGGGGGGGGGGGGGGGTAAACCTCATCATGGGCATTGTGTGAAGGTCAGTCCTATGTTTGTATGTGTGTGTGTGGGGGGGGGGGTGGGTGGTGGTGGTAAGCCTCATCATGGGCATTGTGTGAAAGTTAGTCCTGTGTGTGTGTGTGTGTGTGTGTGTGTGTGTGTGTGTGTGTGTAAACCTCATCATGGGCATTGTGTGAAGGTCAGTCCTGTGTTTGTGTGTGTGTGTGTTGGGGGGGGGGGAGGTGGTAAACCTCATCATGGGCATTGTGTGAAAGTTAGTCCTGTGTTTGTGTGTGTGTGTGTGTGTGTGTGTGTGTAAACCTCATTGTGGGCATTGTGTGAAAGTTAGTCCTGTGTTTGTGTGTGTGTGTGTGTGTGTGTGTGTGTCATTTATTGTGTGTGTGTAAACCTCATCATGGGCATTTTGTGAAGGTCAGTCCTGTGTTTGTGTGTGTGTGTGTGTGTGTGTGGGGGGGGGGGGGGGGGGGGGGTAAACCTCATCATGGGCATTGTGTGAAAGTTAGCCCTGTGTTTGTGTGTGTGTGTGTGTGTAAACCTCATCATGGGCATTGTGTGAAGGTCAGTCCTGTGTTTGTGTGTGTGTGTGTGTGTGTGGGGGGGGGGGGGGGGGGGGTAAACATCATCATGGGCATTGTGTGAAGGTCAGTCCTATGTTTGTGGGGGTGGGGGTGGTGGTGGTGGTAAACCTCATCATGGGCATTGTGTGAAGGTCAGTCCTCTGTGTGTGTGTGTATGTGGGGGGGGGGGGGGGGGTGTTAAACCTCACCGTGGGCATTGCGTGGAGGTTAGTCCTGTGTGTGTGTGTGTGTGTGTGTGTGTGTGTGTGTTGTAAACCTCACCATGGGCATTGTGTGGAGGTCAGTCCTGAGAGTGTGTGTGTGTGTGTGTGTTGCTCCTTTGTTTGTATAGCTGCTATGGACAAAAGGTACTGTCTCTGGTCATTTTCTCTCTTCATTCTGTCAGTACTTTGTTTTTGTTTTTTCCTGTGTGGGGAGTATGTCTGTAACTACAGGCTTGTGCGCCAGTTTGCTTTTGTGTGCAGAGGGGGGTAGTTTGGCAGCAAGGTTATGGATTTTTGAAATGCACAAGACAGACAGGTATCAAGAGAGCACTTTTTTTAAAACTTTTTTTTTCTAATTTCATTTTCTTCAGTCTGTTTCTTGGAACCTTACACTTAACAGAAAGTTAACCATACCACTGTAGGAATGTGCACTCTGTGTAACGAACATTGACAACTAAAAGAGGAAGTTGAACAACTACAGCTGTGTATTCTCTGTTAAAGTATCAAGTGTACTCTGTTCAACCTGAACTTTAGCTGTCTGTCCTTCTGTTCAAGTATCAAGTTTATTCTGGGTTTTTTTTTTTTTCTTGTATGTATGCTGTTGACGTAATTCCATCTGTTCAGCTCTGAGGTATGTGTGCTGGAGCTTTGAGACATCATGAAAACAACTCTTGGCTATGTGGGTAAAACCTTAACAAATTTCATCATCTGCTGAAGTGAGGAAGCTTAAGGGTGCTGTTGGGGGGGGGGGGGGGGGGGGGGGGGCACAGGAGGGGCAAAGTGGAAAGGGTGGGGAAGCTCTTGATTCAGATTTTAAAACAGAGATGTGTCCGTTATAAACAATCTGAGCTGTGTTATACAGCCCTGTGGACTGGGGAATGGGAGTAGTAGGGATGGGCCCACTGTCCTTTGTTCATGCAGTGTTAAAAAGAAAGGGAGAGAGAGAGAGAGAGAAAGTCATGTGTGAGTTTGTGTGTGTGTGTGTGTGTGTGTGTGTGTGTGTGTGTGTGTGTGTGTGTGCACGCTCATGCATGCAAAAATGCAACCGTGCCAGTCAGTTCTTCACAGTAGAATTTGATGTAACTGAAGCAGTGTGAGAGTTTAAACTACAGATTGTCAATTAAATACAGCGTTTTTAGCATGACCCAAGAGCATGTATACTGACATGTATTTAAACTGAAATATGTATCAGACCAAGCTAGAGTACATTCTGCGTTTGTCATGATGTGTTTATTGCTTTAATACTGTCCACCAAAACAAATTTATCTGTCAACCGTTATGTCTGATACTAACATGTATAAATCACTGACAACTTTTTTTTTTCTCCATAAACTGTGGACGCTGGTATTTACCCTTAACCCTGGATACTGGGAACAGTTTATCCTAAACAAAATAACTAACCGCAGTTAAAGTTGGATGCTTTCTGATTACCGTTTGCAATGAAATATGAAGTGTTCATTGACAGTCCAGTATGAAATTCTCCCCTGCTTTCAACACATCTCAGAGTTGTTCAGCCAGTTTCAGTTAAGGAATGAAAAAGAAATGAATTCAAATTGGAACTTCAATTAAGGACATGGAGTAAAAGACATGGAAACAACCCCAGAGAGATATTGCTTCATCTTACTCCCTGTGCAAGGGAGGTGCAGTGTGGAATGACACTAAAACTTTCCATGACCATTTTCCCTGGTGGAACTTTTCAGGCTGGATAATAATCCAAGGTGCCGGGGAGAAACTTGGAACACATGCCAAAATAGGCTGTCCAGGTTTGGCCAGCTACATTTTGCATGTGTTGGGGCATTCTATCTGTGGCTGGCAACCAAGAAGATGAAATGAATAGGAAGAAATGATACTGAAAGCCCTGCAGACTAGTGCTGGCTTTATTCAGAGAGTTTCTGTGGTGCCTGTAAAGTGACAAATCTCATTCCGTTTGAACTGGTTGGGAAGAATCCATAATAGTGGACAGCATATAATGAACAAGTAGGACAAGTCTTGCTACCACGATAGTTGAGAGGTGATCACCGTGTTGCACTGGAGTCAGTCAAAGAACCTTTTCATACCTTTTGTCTCACTCTTTTAAGATGGTGCACAATCACATTAACGTAACACCAAATTTGTGCAAAGTGTGGTTGATACAGTGAAATGGAGCTATATAACGTTTAGAAAGAGCAGATGTTCTTTAGCTATTAGACTTGTGGAAAGATGAGTGAAAGCGGGATGTTTTGGCAGCATAGTAATTTTACTCTTAAGTTTGTTTCAATTTTCGCCTGCAGTCACCTCACTTTGAAATTAACAGCTGGATGAAGGAGCTGGCCAAGGGGAACACAATTTGACATTTTTATTTTGAAACAGACTGAGTATGGAGCCATATGCCTCAGTGGACCACTGTTGGCAGTTAAAGAGATGTAGAGTTGAGGAACAGTAGAATGATACTGTTTAGGTGTTACAGCTGAGGAAAATTGAATGCGTTTCTTTTGTGGATATAGTTGTGTAGAGTTGGGGAACAATCTAGTGATACTCTCTAGTAGTTAGAGCTGTGTACAGCAGAGGAAAATTGAGTACATTTCTTTTGTGGATAGAGTTGTGTAGAATTGGGGACAACAATGATACTCTTTAGTAGTTAGAGCTGTGTACAGCTGAGGAAAATTGACACATTTCTTTTGTGGATATAGTAGTGCAGAGTTTGGGAACAACTTAGTGATACTCTTTAGTAGTTAGAGCTGTCTACAGCTGAGGAAAATTGAATACATTTCTTTGTGGATATTGTAGTGTATAGTTGGGGAACAAGAGAATGATATTCTTAGGAAGTTAAAGCTGTGCTGACTGTTATTTTTCAGTGGATAAAGTGGTACAGACTTGAGGAAAAGCAAATTTTACCTGTGAGTTAGTGTAGAGAAAAGTTGAGCATAAGGAAAACCAACTACCTGTGATAGACAGGTAAGTGTAGAGAGTTGAACAAAAGCTAGTAATGATTAGGGTTGTTTCGCTGAAGAAAAGTAGACTCTGTTCTCTGGTACTTAGACTGGAGTAGACCTGAGGAAAATAAGATACTATTCTCTGGTAGACAGAGTGTTGTAAAGGAAAATCTTTATTTGCTGATCGTTGGAGTAGATTAGATGTGGGGAAAATTACAGAATATGTTCTTGTAGTTATAATGGAACAGGGCTGAGGGAAGTTAGAGACAGTTCTCTGGTATTCAGAATGGTATAGAGTTGAGGATTATTATTATTATTATGAATACTTATATAGCACCTATCCTTGGCTAGAGACCAAACTCTAAGCGCTTTACAATCCACACTCGTTTACACAACGGGCTGCCTACATGGGTAGTGCGGACTGAAGTGTTGCCAGCGGGCGCTTCATTCAGTCGTTTCCTGTGTCATCCAGTCAGTATTGTTTAATATCGTTCACTCAATTTCCCTACTTTCTTCATTTTTGTTCTGTTTCTCACACAGGATGCATGCTATGTGTAATACGCCATCCAAACCAATGGCCAAATTGGCCTTCTCTTCCAAAAGTTGGTGATGGGATTTTACGTGTGTGCAAGATGTTAGCGTGCATTCACACTCAGACTGTTTATAGTCTCATTCGCAGGATAAGCAGGTATTGTTCTTTTGTAATTAATAGTATAGAGTTGAAGAACAACAGAAAGTGAAATGAAGTCACTGAAAAGATGATCTTATTGTCTGATGGTCAAATTTGAATCAAGTCATGGAAAAGCAGAATAATGGTCACTAAGGTGCTGAGAACGTGACTCGGTACACCCACTAGATTTATTTACGTGAGTGGGTTAGTTAGTGGATATCATTGTGTGATATTTTGAGGCCTGGTAATCTTTTAACAATAGTTTGACTGAGTATGTATGGAAATGATCATAAGAGGTACCTCTGTTCAGGAATCCTAAGTATGTGTATGTAAATAGACATACCTGAATGCACGCACATGAGCATATTAAGATGCATGCAAACCCTGATGACTGAACATAGACATACTCACTCACATGCATAATCATCCTGTTTCAGACTCGCACTTACTCCAAGACACACATGAACAGCACACAAACACATGTATGGATGCATGCACGTGCATGTGTGTGTGCATGCACCTGTACACACATACAAACATGCACACAAGCTCTAACTCTGTCTCTCTCAGTGTCAGACACACATGCTGAAAGACACACACGCACATACACACATGCACGCACGCACCCATGCACATTAATTCCCTGTAAAGCTAATATTGATGTGGTTCTGTTCTTTTTCAGGATAATCTATCCTTTCTGACGATCATCGACTGTCATTCTCATGGTGTGCGGCTCACGGACCTCAGCAAGTACCTGTTGACTGCTTTGTTCAAATGTGAGATTCATGCAACATTATATACCTCAGTTGCTTTGGTATTGCATGTGAGAATTCTATTGGGTGCAGATATTCTGTCAAATCATTCGCTTTAAAACAAACCCATATTGTTGAAAGTTCCCATGTAAGCTTTAAAAAAGAATCTAAATATTAATTGCTGATGTCAAGTTGATTGAAAGATTAACCATCCCTCCCCCTCCTAAAGAAGCATATGATTGTATGAAATGTACTTGGCACACTTTACCAAACATTATTCAAAAAAATGATTGTTATTTCATTTCTATTATTGTTACCTGTCCAGACAAGTGCCTTATTCCTGTTCAGGGTGAACAACAACCTAGGCAGTCAGGATTCCCTCAAATACCTCACTTTGGCGTCGTATACTATACCATGTCAGACCATAGCATTAAACGGCTGTCAGTCAGCTCTGTCAGGCCGAAGTTTTGTGGGAAATGCAGTCATAAGATAGTCACGTGGCGCCCCCACCTACTTCCGCCTACGGAAGATGCCGATGATCGTGTACTGTATGTCATTCTACTTCGGCCTGTTGCCCAAGCAAGATAAGTCTTGTGCTCTGTCTCGCCTATACTTTGCCTTTGTGTAAAGATTGCTGTGTTCGCACTCTGTACTCATATATCTGTGGCTTGCGCTTATCTCTGGCGTTCTAACCTTATTTACTGAATTATTCTTGCGATCGTGGTGCTCCCAGTTCTTGCCTATTCGCGTAACCGGTTCGAGGTTGATCGGCACTTTCCATCGCCACGTTCATCGCGTTTTCTGTGCCTCCTTTTGTCCATCGGCCTTGCATTCTCACTCACCTTTACGGCCTTTTTGCCCTAAATTCCGATTTCTAATCTTGCCGTCACTTGTACCACGATCCCACTATCTCCTCTGCGACGATCGCGGGCCGGTCTCATCGCCATCTTGTTTTGCGCCGGTCTCCATTACTTGTCGCACCAGCTTTCTAGCCCACGCTATTACACGTGGTTTGTCGTTCGGAATTTGCTTCCTACACTTGTTTACACGCCTCCCATTCATTTGCCACATTTTCTCAATCGGCTTCGTGTGCGTAGCGATCGCGATCGCCCTTCGGCATTGCTTTTACACGTGGCGTTACTCAGCACTTTTGGTTCACGCCACTGTCGTTGCTCACGCACGGTTTCGTTCATCGCTGCTGTGTTTTTTTTTTGTCACTGAGCGAGCTTGTTTTCCTTTATATTTCCATTGTGCGCGCCGTTTACTTTTATATTGCTATTGTGTGCACACGGTCGATCGACCTGTATACCCTCCTCGATCGACCGTCGTGTTACGATCGTGTGCTCCGGTTTTGCTCGGTGCCATTGCCCAAAATGGTGAAGGGACTTGTTGGGGCGAGCAGCTCTGACGTTCAGAGTTTGCTCACTTTCCCGGAGGACCCACGAGTTGGTTCCAACTCCGAGCAAACCGTTCTTTCTGCGGGAGAACGGCCGGCCGCGGTAGTTGGAGACGACCTTCCCGCGGAGGGGACGCGGGACTCTCCCTCCTCTACCCGACCACCGGACGCACGACCGTTGCGTTCGAAAGCTACAAGGCAAGCGGCTGCTATTTACAAAGGCTTATCGTTCAACTCACTCCATCGGCCTCTCTCTACGGACAGAGGCCCTCCTTCGCTGGTGCCACGCACGGGGAACCATCCTCCGTGCGAGACACATAGCGGGGACGCGCAACATCCTGGCAGACTCTCTCAGCCGCTCAGGGACCCTTCTGCACACAGAGTGGACCCTGAACAAGCTGACACTAACCACAGTATGGGAGCACTGGTTTGCCTTCCCCATACTTCACAAAGTGATCAGGAAGGCCAGGCTGGAGAGACCCAAACTCATCCTTATAACCCCGTGGTGGTTTCCAGACCTCAGGTCCCTAACTCGCGTTCCCCCTCTCCAGCTAGCCCCTCGGTGGGACTTGCTCAGACAACCTCGCTCGGGCCTCCCCTCTCTCTCCAACCCCCAGATGCTTCGCCTACACGCTTGGCTCCTATGCCAGCCAAATTGCGACCACCGGTCCCCGCCGCCCCCACTGACAGACCCCGGTCTGTCCTAGATACCCTGACAGAAGGGGGGCATCGCAGGGACTACGGGACTTGGCCTCGGCCTCGCGTAGGACCAGCACCGAGTCCCTCTATAATTACCGATGGGAGAGATGGGTCACGTGGTGCACGGCTAACTCGGTCCCCTACCTCCACCCCTCAAAACATCCAGATAGGCAGTTTCCTATCCCACCTTTCGTCCTCTCGAAAGCTCTCTGCTAGTTCCATTCGGGGCTAGAGATCGGTCGTATGCACCACCATCCGACAGCTCGGCGGCCCATCATTCGACAATGACTTTCTCCTTAGAGAACTATCTCGGGGGTGGCCCTACGGGAAGCTCAGTCCCCTAGGCGCGCTCCCATGTGGGACTTCTTTCTGGTTCTTGACGCCCTCAGAAAACCCCCTTTCGAGCCCCTCCGCTCCCTTCCCTTTGACCTTCTCTCCTTCAAGACCACCTTCCTTCTCTCCCTGGCCTCAGCCAGGAGGCGAAGTGAAATTCATGCCCTCAGTGGGGACCCTCGGGACATTGCCTTTCACAGAGACGGCTCGGTCTCGCTTAAGTTCCTGCCTGAATTCTTAGCGAAGAACCAGGAACCGGGCACGGCCTCTCCTTCCCTTGTTATCCGCTCCCTAGCGGATATCTTGGGCAGCGAATGTGGCGGGGACATGGACCTGTGCCCTTCTAGGTGCCTCAGATACTACTACTGGGAGCGTTCCCACCCCAGGCGTTCCTCGCAGAGACGCCTTCTTGTTTCCCATCAACCCCAACAACAAGAAAGACATCTCGGCGGGCACTATTTCTTGGTGGCTATCCAATACTATCAGATCTGCCTATGCCCAGGCGCACAAAGACCTCCCAGCCCTTTCCCCTCGAGCCCATGAGGTCAGAGCGTTGGCCACGTCCACAGCGTTCCAGCACTCTGTCCTTGTGCGCCATCTCCTGGAGGCAGCCTACTGGCGTTCGGAGAACCCTTTCATAAACTTTTATCTAAGGGACATCCGCATGACCAGGGCTGATGGTTCTAAAGGGATTTCATTTGTGGCGGCCAATACACAGCCATATCGGTTACCCCAGGAACCATTAGGGCGCTCGGCCCTCCTCCTATTCCTTAAAATTCTGCTATGGTCTGACATGGTATAGTATACGACGCCAAAATGGGGAGTTTGTATTATACTCCTGTTTGGCTAAGTATACTTACCATGTCAGACTCTAATGCCCGCCCTACCTTCCCCTCTAGCGCCAAGGTTCCCTGGGGGTTGCCTTGCGCGCAGGCCTCGTTTAATGCAGGCCTCGTTGAATGACGTACAGTACACGATCATCGGCATCTTCCATAGGCGGAAGTAGGGTGGGCGTCACGTGACTATCTTATGACTGCATTTGCCACAAAACTTCGGCCTGTCAGAGCTGACTGACAGCCGTTTAATGCTATGGTCTGACATGGTAAGTATACTTAGCCAAACAGGGAGTATAATACAAACTCCCCATTTCTGTGTTTTTCCTATTGATTTATTTCCTTAAATAAGTACCTGCTTTGGCCCCATGACTTAACAGAAGTGGTATGTCATGTGTGGATTAATCCATAAGCAGTGATTGGACAGATGCCTTATGTAATGTGTGGATTAGTCCGTAAGCAGTGACTAAACAGATGCAGTATATCATATGTGGATTGGTCTAAAAGCAGTGACTCAAACTTTGATAACACTGAATCTGGCACTTAGTTTGTTTAATTTGTGTTGAAGTGTTTAGTAACATGATAATACTGGAAGAAGTGAGAGTCACTGTTGACAGCTCAAGCACGGCTGCTGGGCTACCACAGCCATGAACAGCTGCAGTGGGACCTACAGCTAACTGTGGACTGGAACCGACCCGACTTGGCACGCTCTGAAATCTTCTACAAGTACAATCTGGGCAAGTTCAGGGTTCGTATAGCAATGTTTCCTCGGTCTTGTTTAAAAGTCTTGGCTTTGGCTATGTCAGTTTGCCATGTCAATCTTTTGAATGATGAAATGCTGACATACGTTATGTAGATTATTCCTGTCTTGTGTATGTGTACATGAAAGATGGGGAAGAGGTTTCATGGTATGTAAATGTGAATGAACTTGTGAAGGTGTATACCTATCATTAATTTTATACAGTTTCCAACTGTGCATTTTAGATTCTGATAGACATAACAAATACCAAACTGAGCTTTAGGTGGACACCAGTTATAAAGTGTCTCTAAAGCCTTTATTACTGTCAGTAGTATTATGTGATCATGAAATTTGAACACCACCTTTGGAGATTTGGAGATGCGTTCATGAATGATTATGCATAACTGTGTGTTACCGATTTATGCCCATAGTCCGTAACTATTCTGCAGCAGTTCCGGGCAAGACTCATCCAGACTGCAGAAAAATGTGAGAATGTTGGTTCTGATGGAGTTTGACTCTGTGACCTAGTTTGACCTCGTCTATGAGGCCAACCACTGTATGATAATGGCAAGCATTGAAGGCAGTGTTTCCCTCTGGCTTGTCAAGAGTTTCGGGTTTCCCATCACTTTTAGTCCTGTTCTTCCTTCTTTATCATAAAACGCTTCTTACTCTCTGCTTAGGACAGTAAAATGAGGCCAATCACTGTATGATAATTGCAAGTGTTGAAAACATTTTTTCCCTCTGGCTTGTCAGAGTTTCGGGTTTCCTGTCACTTCTAGTCCTGTCTTCCTTCTTTATCATAAAATACTCTTTACTCTCTGCTTAGGACAGTAAAAATGACATTTCCAGGTAACCAGCTGACCTTGAGTTAGGTGACTGAACAGAAGAAGAATTGTGTTTGCAGGTTGCTGAGCACATTGTTCACATGGCCTTGATACGCCCCAACAGGGAAGAGTTCATCGAGCTGTTCCTGGAGCACGGCTTGCTGATCCACACCTACCTGAACACAAGCGCTGCACAAACTTGTTTGAGAACCCTGCCGACAAGGACTTCTTTGTCAGTGTCTGTCTGGAAGGAGTGATCGGCAAGACTGTGGTGAGTCTGACACTGCACTGGTTCTGTGTGTGAGCAGGAATGTAAATGTTGGTTGAGACAAATGTATATGTGTGGGGGTGTGTGTGTGCATGCACGCGTGTGTGTGTGCGCATGTGCGTGTACGCACATGCTTGTGTGTTCGTTTGTGTGTGTGTGCACGCACGTGTGTTGTGTACATGCATGTATGTTTATGTATGTGGGTGGGTGGGTGGGTGCATGCATAGGGTGTGCTTGCTTGTGTGTGTGCACGTGTCTGTGTGTGTGGGTGTGAGCATGTTCGTTTGTGTGTGTGTGTCTGCATGTGCATGTCTGTGTCTGTATGTGTGTGTGTGTGCTTGCGTGCGTCTGTGCTCTTGGCTGTCAAAATATGACTAACGAGGCACCCACCCATTACAGTTTTTTTTTCCATTTCAACAGGTGTGATAATCTAGCATTTAGGCCTTTGTAATCATCTTGCCATGTCTGCTTTCTTGCATTCACACATTGTTTGTCCCAACTCTGACTTATTTTTTGGTTAACATGATTACTTGGTTAGTCATATCAAATTTCTTGCATCTCCAGGACTTTGTGTGAAAAGTGGACTTCTCCGTTTTCTCATCAGTGTTGGCTGCACTGATAATGAGCTGAATCAGAGTCTTGGGACTTGTATTATGTGAGACATAAACACTTTACAGCAGACTTCATGAAAACCTTGTTTGGAAATGTTCCACCCAATGTGATCTTTGAATTTTTGAAAGAGATCAACATTTTTCATCTGATCTAAGATCTTATGGAAGAAATATCAGTAACGAAATATCTGGTATGTTTTTTTAGAACTTGTATTTTAAATGGTTGTGCAAACGAGGGGTATTTTTTCTTTTTTTTTTTTTTGTGTTTTTTTTAAATGATTTGTGAGTCGACTTCAGTGCGGTGACAGCCCTGATATGGCCTTTTGCAGTCGGCTGGGCTATAAGTAACATTCTCTCTCTCTGGCCATGTGCTGAGTGTGGTGTGACATCATTGTGGGCATTTGACCTGATGTGACTGTGTTGTGCACAGAACCCGAAGAACCCTCTGTGCCACAACTTTGTGGACGATGCCAACTGCGAGCTGAACCGCTTGCTGTACAAGTGCACAGGGCTGAAGAAGCTGGTCAACCCTTACGAGCTGTCCATGAACTCCCTGGGCTCCTACATCTCTGACAAAGATGTGGCGGAGAGGAGGGTGAGAGCTCCGTTTGATTATTTGATGATGTATATATGTAAATCCATTTGATTATTTTTTTTTTTCGTATTTCTTGCTTTTTTTTTTCTTCCTTTTGCATTAAGCCAAATTTAATCAGGCTGAATGCATTAAAAAAATATCCATTGATATTTACTGCTGACCATCCCAGGAAAAGCTACTTGGTTGAGACTGTCAGCTTTCTGATATTTTGCAACTGCAATAATGATATTTCAGTTTCAAAATCCAAACTCGCGTCTTCCAAGGATGTAAGCTGTCAGCCTTCCTCTTTTTTCCCCTTTCCCTTTTTTTTCCCCTTTTTTCTCTTTCCCTCTTCATCCCCTCCCTCCCCCTCTCCCTGCCCCCCTCCCTCTCCCCCTCCCCTTTTTGAACTGAAACCATTTTGTTGTCAAATGTTGTTTGCTCTTTTTCACTATCTTTTTCACAATGTTACAATCATTACAATTAAAAAAGGAGCCTTTTACTTAGATCAGTTTCTCTTTCAAACAAAACTGTGACATCATAACCATACCCATATAGAAATTTGTTTATTACCATTTTTGTGATCAAAATTGTATGGTTTACAAATTTCACAAACGGGCATTTTACATCATTCGGTTTAAATCCAAAAAGTACATCTGTCTCCTGTAAGGAAACTTTCTTATTTGACAAATTTCACAAACGGGCATTTTACATCATTCGGTTTAAATCCAAAAAGTACATCTGTCTCCTGTAAGGAAACTTTCTTATTTGTTTGTTTAAATATGTATCCACTACAGTCCTTCCATACTTTTTATTTTTTGGTACCTAAAGAAAAAATGTCCAATGTAGTCATTTTCATTACAGATAGAGCACTTGATGGAATTCTTAATCCCCATTTTGAATTGCAGAATATTGGTTGGATAGATGTTATGAAGAAGCTTCCAGTGTAGTAGTCTCAGTCTTTCTTTAGTGCATTTATTTGCAATTAACCAATTATGCTCTGTTAGAACTAATCCGCATTTTTGTTGCCAAAACTTTTGACCACATGGCTCTACTATCGACTTGGTAAACTAAGTCGAATAATTCTAGGTGTTATTTTCTTTTGTACTTTTACCTCTCTAAATTGATCATCATTGTAAGACTGTCTAAACTGATCATCATTGTACGACTGTATTAATGATTCAGCTGTTCGCACTCTTAGGGCTGTGCACAGTGCATTGTACTCAGATTGTTTCGTTGCTTTTATACTAATCTTTTGGCATAGAGTTTCAAATGATATCACTGCGCCATCTTTAAAAATATCCCTAATAAAACAGATTCCTGCGCAGACCCAGTCTTTAGAAAATAATGGTTTGTTTCTAAATACTATCCATGTGTTGTTCCATATATTATTGTGATTTATTTCAATTAGTTTGCTATTTTTAAGGTTTTGCGTATTATCAATCCAAGTAGCGAGAACCTGTTTCCAGAATTCAGACTTTATGTAGCCAAACCCAGAAAACAGTTTCGCGTTAGTATCTGATAAGAAGCACGATAAGTTAACACCAAGCTTGGAGGAAAGAAATCTAGGAAACATCGACCAGATCTCTCCATTAGATTGTAATAAATTGACAGCCCAGGTTATAATTAAAAAATGTTCGCATCGTCGTTTTAAAATCGATCGTATTGAGCCCACTTTAGCTGTCTCATTTTCCTGCTTTACTTTCTCGAGCGCTCAGGTATTTGAAAATTTCTTTTTCCAGAGAAATCTAAACTGTCGTTAAATTTCCAATAGGAAGGGCCTTTATTGATATGTGACACTCTGTATTTTAGTTCAACTTGTCTGTGATCAGTATGTGGCACCGAAATGATGTCACATGACAAAACTTTGTGAAAAATACTGTCTGTTGCCAGAATGTAATCCAGTCTCCTGGTAGTAAATGGATTTCTGCGACTCCAACTGTATTCTTTTCCATCGGGGTGATGTAGCCGCCATACATCATTCAGAGTACAGTTAAAAGCCATGTTTGGCGTCGTATACTATACCATGTCAGACCATAGCATTAAACGGCTGTCAGTCAGCTCTGTCAGGCCGAAGTTTTGTGGCGAATGCAGTCATAAGATAGTCACGTGACGCCCACCCTACTTCCGCCTATAGAAGATGCCGAAGTTCGTGTACTGTACGTCATTCTACTTCGGCCTGTCGCCCAAGCAAGATAAGTCTTGTGCTCTGTCTCGCCTATACTTTGCCTTTGTGTAAAGATTGCTGTGTTCGCATTCTGAACTCATTTATTTGTGGCTTGTGCTTATCCCTCAGAGTAATCTTGACGTGTGAGGTTATCGGTGGGCTAGCATTCTAACCTTTATTTACGGAATTTCCATCGCGATTGTGTGCTCCCGATTCTTGCCTTCCGCGTAACCAGTTCAGATTGATCGGCATTTCCATCGCCGCGTTCATCGCTGGTTCTGTGCCTCCTTTTATCCATCGGCCTTGCCTTTTCAATCGCCTTCTGCCCTTTTCGCCACTAAATTCCGTTTTCTTCTCTCGCCGTCATTTATACCACGATCCCACAACCTCCTGTGCGACGATCGTGAGCCGGTCTCGTCGCCATCTTGTTTTGCGCCCGTCTCCCTCTCTTGTCGCACCAACTTCTAACCCATGGTATTTTACGGGGTTTTTTCGTCCAGAATTTGTTTCCTTCAATTGGTTTGCACCCCCTCCCATTCATTTGCCACAATTTCTCGCTCGCCTTCGTGTCCTTAACGATCGCGATCGACTGTCGTCATTGTATTTACACGTGGCGTTACTCAGCACTTTGGGTCCACGCCACGGTCGCTTCTCACGCACGGTTTCGCTCATTTCTGCTGCGCTTTGTGTCCCTGTACGGAATTGTTTACCTTTATATTCCATTGTGCGTGCATTGTTTACATTTATATTGTTTACATTTATATTCTGTGTGTGCGCATGGTTGATCGATCGACCTGATTATCCTCCTCGATCGACCGTCGTGTCTCCCGTTTACGATCGTGTGCTCCGGTTTCGCTCGGCGCCATCGCCCAATATGGTGAAGGACTCGGCTGGGTCGAGCAACAACTCTGACGTTCAGGGTTTGCTCACATTCCTGGAGGACCCACGAGTTGGTTCCAACCCCGAGCGAACCGTTCTCTCCTTGGGAGAAACGAACGGCCGCCGCGGTAGACGGAGACGACCCTCCCGTGGAGGGGGAGCTCCCTCTCTACCCAACCGACGGACGCACGACCGTTGCGTTCGAAAGCTAAAAAGGCAACACTGCGATTTCTAAGTGCCTTTTGTTCGACCTGCCCAGGAAATCTAAGGGCAAGGCCCCCCTAAGGGACTCCCTCTAGCCAAAACATCCGCGGGGATTTCGCTTCTCCCCCAGCCACCCTGCCTTCTAGCTTTACTGCGCATAGTCAGACATCCACTTACTATGCCGAGTCACGCGACCCCGGCCCCCGGGGACCTTTGCCGGGCCGCGGACAGGCACGGGTGACGGCTGGGCTGGAACCCCCACCCGTCACTCGCCTTTATGAGACGCGCGGGGTCCACTTCTTCCCCCCCATCTGGACTCGCCGTCTCACGACGCTCTCCCCCCCCGTGCACAGGTGCAGCCAACACCCCTGCACAAGGAGCGTCCCGTTATCTCCGGACGCAGTTTTATGGCCACGTCTTGGCACGACCATGCACATGACCATAACTCTGGGCGTATGGGAACACCGAGTGCATCCACCGGCTGTGAACATACACAGAGACGGCCGATCAACCCCGCTCGCCCGTCGCAGGTTCCCTAGGGGTTCAGGACGTTGGGGGTCCGACCTACTCGGCCCCCCATTTGGGCAACGTCCTCGGTCCCGTTCCTCCGGGGGGGAGGATCTACCAGCGGGACCACGGGTAACCTGCCCTATTCCACTGGGGCCCGGCACGCTCCCAGGGGGGGGACCACACATACCATGGTTGATTACTACTCCCCCCCTGCTGCTCAAGGTTACCCCGGTCCCCGGCGAGTCCCTGCACAGTACTCGGGGCCGCCAGAGCCCGCTTATCTCCCCGGGGACCCGGTGGCTGTATGCCCCCGAGAGGGACCAGTGGCTCAATACACACACCCAACCTGAACAACTATTTTGGTCGATTGTGGCACCCAACCTCGCAGACTTGGGTCGACCTGGGTCTCCCACCTCAGGCGCTGTCCGATCGGCAGTCCGGGCTCTCCCACCCTAGCCTGTCTGCCGAGCATAGAGCCACGAGGGTCCCGCCCCCCGACCCCCCCCCCCCCCCCCCCCCCCCCCCCCCCCCACCCCCCCCCCCCCCCCCCCCGCACCCACCAACCAGGGCGGGACCCTCGCGCACCCGCGCAGATGCCCCCTGAGGAAGACCTCCCTTCCCAGGAACTCGACTCCCCACAGCCTGAGGACAACAACGATGAGGACCTCTTCTCATCCCTTTATGATATCCTCACCACTGAACGGTTTCGACCGGACTTGGTGTCGAGGGACACCCCTCCCTTTGCCAATACCTTGGCCTTCCCTGAGATCGTTGGGCCGCCCCCAGCCCAACACTCCAGACTCAGGATCGTCGCACCTCAGTCCCTCACTTCGCTGTGGGAGAGTCCGGCAAAAACGCGCCAGGGGTGCAGACGCCGTCCCCACGCTGGGTCAAGACCTTCCCCTGGCACCCAATGCGGCCCCTTTGGCTCCCTACTTGGGACCCGCAGGAAGCACCCAGTTACCTCCCTCTCTTTGTCGACAATCCGGCTACCAGGGAGTGGGCCATCTCCCAATCGGATTGTCGCCTGATACCCAACCGGGCCCCCCCTACTTCGGCCACCATCTCCTTTAAAGCGTTAAAGGACTGGGACCGAGTAGCCCGGATGGGCATCTTACACACCACTGCAGGGCATGCCTACCTTAGCATGCTCTTGCAGAGGGCGGAGGTACTCTGGCCTGGGATGACGGCGCCGTCCCAGTGCCTTCGGATACAAACTCCGAGCCCTCCGCTCCTTTCCCTTTGACCTCCTCTCCTTCAAGACCACCTTCCTTCTCTCCCTGGCCTCAGCCAGAAGGCAAAGTGAGATTCATGCCCTCAGCCGGGACCCTTGGGACATCGCCTTTCACAGAGACGGCTCGGTCTCACTTAAGTTCCTACTTGAGTTCTTAGCGAAGAATCAGGAACCGGCACGGCCTCTCCTTCCCTTTCTGATCCGCTTTCTAGCGGATATCTTAGGCAGCGAGCGGGGTGGGGACATGGACCTGTGCCCCTCTAGGTGCCTCAGATACTACTGGGAGCGTTCCCGCCCCAGGCGTTCCTCGCAGAGACGCCTTCTTATATCCATCAACCCCAACAACAAGAAGGACATTTCGGCGGGCACTATCTCTAGGTGGCTATCCAATACTATCAGATCTGCCTATGCCCAGGCGTACAAAGACCTCCCAGCCCTTTACCCCCGAGCCCATGAGGTCAGAGCGCTGGCCACGTCCTCAGCGTTCCAGCACTCTGTCCCCGTGCGCCATCTCCTGGAGGCAGCCTACTGGCATTCGGAGAACCCTTTCATAAACTTTTATTTAAGGGACATCCGCATGACCAGGGCTGATGGTTCTAAAGGGATTTCATTTGTGGCGGCCAATGCAGCCATATCGGTCTACCCCAGGAACCATTAGGGCGCTCGGCCCTCCTATTCCTTTAAATTCTGCTATGGTCTGACATGGTATAGTATACGACGCCAAAATGGGGAGTTTGTATTATACTCCCTATTTGGCTAAGTATACTTACCATGTCAGACTCTAATGCCCGCCCCCTACCTTCCCCTCTAGCGCCAAGGTTCCCCTGGGGGTTGCCTTGTGCGCAGGCCTCATTGAATGACGTACAGTACACAAACTTCGGCATCTTCCGTAGGTGGAAGTAGGGTGGGGGTCACGTGACTATCTTATGACTGCATTTGCCACAAAACTTTGGCCTGACAGAACTGACTGACAGCCGTTTAATGCTATGGTCTGACATGGTAAGTATACTTAGCCAAACAGGGAGTATAATACAAACTCCCCCATCTCTGAGAAATTTCAACATCTCTCACCCCATGTGGCTGTCCACTAATGATGTCTACGTCGTTATTCAACACGCAGTTAAAGTCGCCACAAAGAATATGTTCACCCTCTAGTGATTCAATATATTTAGTTAATTCATCATAAAAGGTTTTCTTTTCGTTTGAAGCATTCGGCGCATATGCATTGATCATATTTACCTCACGTTGGTCGTCATTATAAGTTACCATGATAACTCGGTCTGTTTGTGTGTACACACTGTATTTTGATGGGGGAAACACTTTCTGATCAAAGTGATCTGACCTTTGCTTTGATTGGAGGAGGGAGAGCAAAATAATGTACCACCCCATTCCTTTTCCCACAAGTCTCTCTCTTTATCTAGAATAAAAGATTCTTGCAGACAGATCATATCATACTTATTTTGCTTTAAGTATCTAAAGACACTTTTTCTTTTCAAGTTATTATGAAAGCCATTCATGTTGAGTGAGCAAATTGTTATCGAGTTCATTTTCAGTAAATCTTGATATTGTCGTCATCTTTTTGGCCTTGTGAGGCATTAAAAAAAAAAGGGGGGGGGGGGGGGGGGGGGGGGGGGGGGGGGGGGGGGGGGGGGAGGGGGAAATCTAGGTGAAGTTCCATAATCGTTGTCCATAAACAAAGCATTACCAATCCCATGGAGGCATCTCAGTTTCTGCGGTCCCACTGATGTGAGCGAATTAACCACTGTCAGAATGTGGTTGGCTTTGGTGGTGGTTTGTCCATCTATGAGAACCAGGTATCTTTGTGGAAATCTTTCAAGACTGAAGTTTTCCACGAGTTGGTGACCTCTTTGACAGTTTACCTGGGCTGTCTGAGGATGACAGGGAATTTCGTCTTTTTCTTGAAGCTGGAGTGCCAGATCTTGTCTGCACTTCGTGAGCAGTTGTGACTCATGGAGATCTGGGTCAGCTCCTATCGGGTTGTTCTGGCTGCTCCCCTGTTATGGTTGCAGTGGTGGCTGTAGGGGATGTAATGCTGTCACCTTCCTCGTCGTGATGCACATCTAGTTCTTTGCTGGATGGGGCTTCAGTGCTGGACTCTGCCGAGGGTGAAACAGAGGCTTCTTTTTCAGGCTGAGTCAGGTCACACTGAGGAGACCATTTCTTGTGTCCTGGTTTTTTATCGTTCATGCAGATGATGATGTGTTTGGGCAGTCACTGACAGAATGACCTTTTTGAAGACATTTTCTGCAGTCTGATTGCTCCCATTTCTGCATTTCCTTCTGCTCAAAGTGAAACAGAGTGGCTTTGAAGGGGCCCATTTCGAGGCGCTTTGGCAGAGATTTCTCAGGAACTTCAGTGTAGATGAATCTGCGTCCTGTGTGCCAACGCGCATGAGTGCCCAGAACGGTCCCTGTCATGTTCCATGTGGAGCGCTGAGCGTGCGTTAATCCCCAATTTCTTAAGTGCATCATGAATCTCCTCGTTTGCGAATGAGAGGGGAAGATTTCCTATCCTCAGTTTGGTTGTTTTCATTTCTCTGTCACCGTCTTCCATGGACACAATGAGTGGGTTTTTATTGCACACAGTCACTAGCATCTCACGCAGTACAATACCTTGGAGGAGGAGTTTTGTGTGGGGGCATCCATAGAGTTTTTGATAAATTCTCCACACCCCAGTTTCTGGGCTCCGAGAATCATGCCATAACCTATTCTTTTTTTCACACGCACCACAAATGTCAGACACACTGTAAGTGTTATCAGCTTCACCCAGTAGGCTTCTTGAATGGATGAAAACCGGCGGAATATTTGTATTTGATGCGATTGAGTGAGCCATAATTGACATCTTATTTTCAGAGTCAGCTATCGGTGATAATGCGGGGAAAAAAAGAACACACATACACACAAAAAACTGTAGTGGAAAAAAAAAGGATGTATCGTAACACTGTAGGCCAAACTGTGATGAGAAGGGGAAAAGCCCCCCAGAAAAAAAAAAAAGCAAGTCAGTGTGTTAACTGTCAAGGAAGGGAAAAGAAACCTAGCGCTCAACACTGTAGCAGCAAAAGCATGCAAACGCAGAGCTCACAAAAAACCCAAACCGACTTCAGTGGTTGTCAGTTGTGAACTGTGTTGATTATTTACTGTAGTTTCATGTTTCATAAAAGTATATGGGAAGCAACTCATTTATTCCATGCCTGCTATTACCTCTCTTGCGTGATGGAAGTCTGCACTCTCGTTTGAGTATCATTCTAGTTTGTTTCGGTACTGTTTGTCATGCCATAACAATGCTTACGTGTTTGGTTTAAAATATCTGCCAACATCTTCCTGTTGCGGTGCAGATTTTGATTTGTGTTCATCCATCCATCCACAGTCAACATACTGATTACTCTGCTGATTTTGTTCAGGCAGTCAGCTGTTTGGTGTCATGGTACAGATTATGATTCAGTCCAGGCTGCCAGCATCCTCATAGTATGGCACAGATTTTGGTACTTCATGTTCATTCCTTGAACAGCCACAATGAACATATGAACATACTGGTTTTTTTTTTTTTCTGCCAATTCTGTTCAAACCATCAGTCCCCTGTGTTGTTATAGATTTTGGATTGTCCACATACCTCGAACATCCTAATGCAGTATTGTACAGGCCAACAATATCATAATGCTCTGGATAGATTTTGATATTGTACTTACCTCCAGCGTCCTAATGGTAGAACACAGATTGTAATACTATACAGGCCAACAGCGTATAATGCTTCGGATAGATTTTGATTCTGTACATACCTCCAGCGTCCTAATGGTAGAACACAGATTGTAATACTGGACAGGCCATAACAGCATCGTAATGCTCTGGATAGATTTTGATTCTGTACATACCTCCAGCATTCTAATGGTAGAACACAGATTGTAATACTGTACAGGCCAACAGCATCGTAATGCTCTGGATAGATTTTGATTCTGTACATACCTCCAGCATTCTAATGGTAGAACACAGATTGTAATACTGTACAGGCCAACAGCATCGTAATGCTCTGGATAGATTTTGATTCTGTACATACCTCCAGCATCCTAATGGTAGAACACAGATTTTAATACTGTACAGGCCAACAACATTATGCTGCTTTGGATAGATTTTGATTTTGCTCGGGTACCAGCATCCTGATGCTGTAGTACAAATCTTGATTTGTGCAGGCCACCAACATCAGGATGTTACTGCATAAATTTTGATACTGTGCATGTCACAAAAATCCTGATGTTGTGGAACATGTATTGATTGTACACAGGCCACCAGCGTCATGATGTTATGGAACATGTGTTGATTGTACATAGTCCACCAGCGTCATGATGTCAGTGAACATGTGTTGATTGTACACAGGCCACCAGCGTCATGATGTTATGGAACATGTGTTGATTGTACACAGACCACCAGCATGATGATGTTATGGTACATGTGTTGGTTGTACACAGACCACCAGCATGATGATGTTATGGAACATGTGTTGATTGTACACAGACCACCAGCGTCATGATGTATGGAACATGTGTTGATTGTACACAGACCACCAGCATGATGATGTTATGGTACATGTGTTGGTTGTACACAGGCCACCAGCATGATGATGTTATGGAACATGTGTTGATTGTACACAGGCCACCAGCATGATGATGTTATGGTACATGTGTTGGTTGTACACAGGCCACCAGCATGATGATGTTATGGAACATGTGTTGGTTGTACACAGGCCACCAGCATGATGATGTTATGGAACATGTGTTGATTGTACACAGGCCACCAGCATCATGATGTTATGGAACATGTGTTGGTTGTACACAGGCCACCAGCATGATGATGTTATGGTACATGTGTTGGTTGTACACAGGCCACCAGCATGATGATGTTATGAAACATGTGTTTGTTGTGCACAGGCCACTAACACCCTGGTGCTGTGGGCGGCCCTGACCAGCCGCTACAAGCTGGCCAAGGTGTTGTGGAAGCACACGGAGGACCCCATGGCTGTGGCCCTGATTGTCAGCATGATCCTGCACAGGCTGGGCACATATTGGTGCAAGAAGGACATGGACATGCGCAATCGGGTCAAAAACGCTGCAGCGTGAGTGCAGAATTGTCTTTCCCTTTTTTTTTTTTTAGATTTCATTTTCAGTAGAATTGAGATAAATGGCATATGTCTATGTGTGTGTGTGTGTGTGTGTGTGTCCATAACTAATATGCAGAGGTGAACACGGCCATATACAAACCTGAAGTTACTCAGTTGAGAGCTGGGTTTTGTTTGCTTGCTCCTTTGTTATTCCACAGTTGGTTTAATCAGAACTTTTGGCATCATATACTATAGCATGTCAGACCATAGCATTCAACGGCAGTTAGCTTTGAAAGGCCAAATCTTTTGTGGCTAATGCAGTGATAAGACAGTCACATGATGCCCACCCTACTTCCACCATAGGAAGAAAGCCTGTGTCTGCTTCCTGTTCTTCATTCACCCACAGCCTTCAACCTAACAAGGACAGGTTTTTGTGCTCTGTCTCGCTTATATTTCTGCTTTGTGTAAAGATTGCTTGTGTGTTTTGCCTTCTTTACTTGATCTGTTGTGGCTTGCGCTAAACCCTGGGTACTATTGCCACGTGAGGCTTACGGTTGGCGTGGCGTTATTTTTTTATTCACTCTCTCTCGGCGTGACGGCTCGCGCGACTTCTCTTTTCAGTGGCCTTTTTTTCCCTCTATTCAACACTTACTCGCTCGGTGTAGGAACGTGTTTACTCTTGTAGGAACGCGTCCACTCCTCATCCTTAATTCTCTTCCACCTGTTTGCCTTCAGCCCATGATTCGTCGATCTCTGCGCATTAGTTTATTTACTTTTGCACTCTGTTTCTGTAAATACACTTCGGCGATTGAACTCTTGCTGGTCACTCGAGCCGCCATCTTTATTCACTCCATGCCGGTCGACCTTTCTACCATATTGCCTCACCGTGTGATCGTCCACGTTCGATCGTACCAGAGTTTAGTGGTACGGAGGTTTCCCCTTCCATGTTTATTAGCACCTTATTTTCCAGTAGTACTAGTACAGGTTGATTGAGTTTTCTTTACGATCTCTCGATCTAGTAGTAGCTTATTTTCATTATTATTAGTACAGGTCGACCGAGTTTTCCTTACGATCTCTCTATCTACTGTTATCATTGTTATTTGTACAAGGTCGGTTGAGTTTTCCTTACGATCTCTCATTTGGCGTCGTATACTATACCATGTCAGACCATAGCATTAAACGGCTGTCAGTCAGCTCTGTCAGGCCGAAGTCTTGTGGCGAATGCAGTCATAAGATAGTCACGTAACGCCCACCCTACTTCCGCTTACGGAAGATGCCAATGTTCGTTTACTGTACGTCATTCTACTTCGGCCTGTCGCCCAAGCAAGATAAGTCTTGTGCTCTGTCTCGCCTATACTTTGCCCTTTGTGTAAAGATTGCTGTGTTCGTATTCTGAACTCATTTATCTGTGGCTTGCGCTTATCTCTCAGAGTAATCTTGACGTGTGAGGTTATCGGTGGGCTAGCATTCTAACCTTTATTTACAGAATTATTCTCGCGATCGTGGTGCTCCCAGTTCTTGCCTTTTCGCGTAACCGGTTCAAGGTTGATCGGCATTTTCCATCGCCACGTTCATCGCATTTTCTGTGCCTCCTTTTGTCCATCGGCCTTGCATTTTCAATTGCCTTTTCGCCCCTAAATTCTGATTTCTAATCTCGCCGTCACTTGTACCACGATCCCACAACCTCCTGTGCGACGATCGCGGGCCGGTCTCGTCGCCATCTCGTTTGCGCCGGCCTCCTTCACTTGTCGCACCAGCTTTCTAGCCCACGCTATTACACATGGTTTGTCGTCCAGAATTTGCTTCCTACATTTGGTTTACACTCCTCCCATTCATTTGCCACATTTTCTCGCTCGGCTTTGTGTGCGTAGGGATCGCGATCGACCTTCGTCATTGTATTTACACGTGGCGTTACTCAGCACTTTTGGTTCACGCCACGGTCGTTTCTCAGGCACGGTTTCGCTCATCTCTGCTGCGTGTTTTTGTCACTGTGCGGGCTTGTTTACCTTTATATTTCTATTGTGTGCGTCGTTTACCTTTATATTTCTATTGTGTGCGCACGGTCGATCGACCTGAATACCCTCCTCGATCAACCGTCGTGTCTCCCGTTTACGATCGTGTGCTCTGGTTTTGCTTGGCACCATTGCCCAAATGGTGAAGGACTCGGTTGGGCCAAGCAACTCTGACGTTCAGAGTTCGCTCACTTTCCCGGAGGACCCACGAGTTGATTCCAACCCCGAGCAAACTGTTCTTTCCTTGGGAGAACGGACGGCGCGCGGTAGATGGAGACAACCTTCCCACGGAGGGGACGCGGGACTCTCCCTCCTCTATCCGACCGCAGATGCACGACCGTTGCGTTCGAAAGCTACAAGGCAAGCGGCTGCTATTTCCAATGCTTATCGTTCGACCTGCCCAGAAAATCAAAGGGCAAGGCCCCCCTTAAGGGACCCACTCAAGCCAAACATCCAAGCGGGATTCCGCTTCTCCACCAGCCACCCTGCCTTCTAGCTTTACTGCGCATAGTCAGACATCAATTTACTATGCCGAGTCACTCGACCCCCGGCCCCCGGGGACCTTTGCCGGGGCGCGGACAGGCACGGGTGACGGCTTTGGGCAGGAACCACCACCCGTCACTCGCCTTTATGAGACGCGGGGGTCCACTTCTCCCCCCATCTGGACTCGCCGTCTCACGACGCTCTTCCCCCACCGTGCACAGGTGCAGCCAACACCCCTGCATGAGGAGCGTCCCGTTATCTCCGGACGCAGTTTTATGGCCACGTCATGGCACGACCATGCACATGACCATAACTCTGGGCGTATGGCCACACCGAGTGCTTCCACCGGTTGTGAAACATACACAAAGACGGCGGACAAACCCGCTCGCCCGTCGCAGGTTCCCCTAGGGGTTCAGGACGTTGGGGGTCCGACCTACTTGGCCCCCCCTTTTGGGCAACGTCCTCGGTCCCGTTCCTCTGGGGGGAGGATCTACCAGCAGGACCACAGGTAACCTGCCCTATTCCCCTGGGGCCCGGCACGCTCCCGGGGGGGGGGGGGGGGGGGCGACATACCATGGTCGAACACTATCCCCCCCCTGCTGCTCAAGGTTACCCCGGTCTCCGCCCCGGGGAGTCCCTGCACAGTACTCTGGGCCGCCACAGCCCGCTTATCTCCCCGGAGACCAGTGGCTCTATGCCCCCGAGAGAGACCAGTGGCTTAATACCCACTCCCAACCAGAACACTATATGGTCGCTTGTGGCACCCAACCTCGTATACCTGGGTCGACCTTGGTCTCCCCACCTCGGGCGCTGTCCGATCGGCAGACCGGGCTCTCCCACCCTAGCCTGTCTGCCGAGCACAGAGCCCTCCCCCCTGCCACCACCCAACGAGGGCAGGACCCTCACGCACCCGCGCAGATGCCCCCTGAGGAAGACCAACCTTCCCAGGAATTCAACTCTCCACAGCCTGAGGACGACGACGATGAGGACCTCTTCTCATCCCTTTACGATATTCGCACCATTGAACGGTTTCGACCGGACTTGGTGTCGAGGGACGCCCCTCCCTCTGCCGATATCTTGGCCTTCCCTGAGATCGTTGGCCCGCCCCCAGCCCAACGCTCCAGACTCAGGATCGTCGCACCTCAGTCCCTCACATCGCTGTGGGAGAGTCCGGCAAAACGCGCTAGGGGTGCAGATGCCATCCCCCCGCCGGGTCAAGACCTTCCCCCGGTGCCCAATGCGGCCCCCTTCGGCTCCCTCCTCGGGGCCCACAGAAGCATCCAGTTACCTCCCTCTTTGCAGACAATCCGGCAACCAGGGAGTGGGCCATCTCCCAGTTGGATTGTCGCCTGATACCCAACCGGGCCCCCCCTACTTCTGGCACCATCTCCTTTAAAGCGTTAAAGGACTGGGACCGAGTAGCCCGGATGGGCATCTTACACACCACTGCAGGCATGCCTACCTTAGCATGCTCTTGCAGAGGGCGGAGGTACTCTGGCCTGGGGATGACGGCGCCGTCCCAGTGCCTTCGGATACGAGCTCCGAACCACACCATGAGGACGAATTTCGCTTATTCAGCGATCCCTTTATGCGACACCTGGTTAACAGGATATCGCATCACTTGTCGGTTGCGGCAGACAGCGCAGCAACAAGCCACTTCAATTGCCTGCTAGTGGCTAGAGACGCGGTGCTTGCACGCTCCTCACTCTCCCCGGCACTCAGGGCATCCCTACGGTGTGTACCGAGTCCCTCTACAATTACCGATGGGAGAGATGGGTCACGTGGTGCACGGCTAACTCGGTCCCCTACCTCCACCCCTCCAACATCCAGATAGGCAATTTCCTATCCCACCTTTCGTCTTCTCGAAAGCTCTCTGCTAGTTCCATTCAGGGCTACAGATCGGCCGTATGCACCACCATCCGACAGCTTGGCGGCCCATCTTTCGACAATGACTTTCTCCTCAGAGAACTATCTCGGGGGGTTGCCCTACGGGAGCTCAGTCCCCTAGGCGCGCTCCCATGTGGGACCTCTTTCTGGTACTTGACGCCCTCAGAAAACCCCTTTCGAGCCCCTCCGCTCCCTTCTCTTTGACCTTCTCTCCTTCAAGACCACCTTCCTTCTCTCCCTGGCCTCAGCCAGGAGGCGAAGTGAGATTCATGCCCTCAGCGGGGACCCTCGGGACATCGCCTTTCACAGAGACGGCTCGGTCTCGCTTAAGTTCCTGCCTGAGTTCTTAGCAAAGAACCAGGAACTGGGCACGGCCTCGGCCTCTCCTTCCCTTGTTATCCGCTCCCTAGCGGATATCTTAGGCAGCGAGTGTGGCGGGGACTGTGCCCCTCTAGGTGCCTCAGATACTACTGGGAGCGTTCCCGCCCCAGGCGTTCCTCGCAGAGACGCCTTCTTATTTCCATCAACCCCAACAACAAGAATGACATCTCGCAGGCACTATCTCTAGGTGGCTATCCAATACTATCAGATCTGCCTATGCCCAGGCGTACAAAGACCTCCCAGCCCTTTCCCTCGAGCCAATGAGGTCAGAGCGCTGGCCACGTCCACAGCGTTCCAGCACTCTGTCCCCGTGCGCCATCTCCTGGAGGCAGCCTACTGGCGTTCGGAGAACCCTTTCATAAACTTTTATCTAAGGGACATCCGCATGACCAGGGCTGATGGTTCTAAAGGGATTTCATTTGTGGCGGCCAATGCAGCCATATCGGTTTACCCCAGGAACCATTAGGGCGCTCGGGCCCTCCTCCTATTCCTTTAAATTCTGCTATGGTCTGACATGGTATAGTATACGACGCCAAAATGGGGAGTTTGTATTATACTCCCTGTTTGGCTAAGTATACTTACCATGTCAGACTCTAATGCCCGCCCTACCTTCCCCTCTAGCGCCAAGGTTCCCTGGGGGTTGCCTTGCGCGCAGGCCTCGTTGAATGACGTACAGTAAACGAACATCGGCATCTTCCGTAGGCGGAAGTAGGGTGGGCGTCACGTGACTATCTTATGACTGCATTCGCCACAAAAACTTCGGCCTGACAGAGCTGACTGACAGCCGTTTAATGCTATGGTCTGACATGGTAAGTATACTTAGCCAAACAGGGAGTATAATACAAACTCCCCATATCTACCAACTTCTCTTCACTTTGTGGTTGTGTGCTCCGTGTTTGCTCTGCCACCGTAGCCCAAGATTGTGAAGGGCACTGATGAGTTGAGCCACATCACCTTCCAGAAGTCGCTCTTTGCCCCGGAGGACCTGTGTGTCAATTCCTCAGAGCAAACCGTTCTTGCTACGGAAGAACGTACAGCCAGTGTAGAGGGGAGTTCCGCAGAGGGGACGTGCGACCATCAATTTGATACCTCCTCTAACCGACCGCCGGATAAACGATCACTGCGTCCGAAGTGCAAAAGGCAAGCTGCCACCATTTCAAAATGCCTTTCTTTCAATATTCCACCTTACCAGACCCTAACCCTATCCCAAGCAGGCCCCACCTCGCACCGCACGGCCTGCCAAGTGCTCTATCCCCACTCTTGGCCCAAAGACTAAACTTCCCCTGCAGAATTTTCGGTTTCGGCCAGCAGTGACGGCCCGGAGGTGACTGATCCTTCCCACTCGCCTCCCCCCACCCTGGCCCCTCGGCCCCTCTGGTGGGCAGCTTATCCCAGCATGCCCACCAGTGGAGATGTATGGCCTCAGCCTATGGATAGTGGTGGTTTTACAAGAGGGTTCCGCCTGCCATGGGCCCACAAACGCCCTCCTCTGATGCGTTCTCCCCCTCCCTCCCCCAGCAAGCCCTCCCCGGGCCAAGCGGAGGCGCTTCGCCTGGAAGTCGCAGAACTCTTCCAAAAGGGGGCCATCACGGAGATCTCCCATCTCCCTCCCAACCCAGCCCCTGGAACTCTACACAGATGCCCCCAACTCGGGCTGGGGTGCACACTTGAGAACCCTTCATGCCTCGGGAGTGTGGGACGCACAGACTGCCCGTCTCCACATCAATGTCCTGGAATTGGAATCGGTCAGGCTTGCCCTCCTCCGCTTCCAACCCCAGGTCTCGTTTCAACTTGTTCTGCTCACAGACAACGCTTCGTTGGCTTGCTATGTCAACAAGGGGGGGTGGTGGGGGAGGGGCTCACTCCCTCAGCCTCTCCCCCCCGAACAGAGGCCCTCCTCCGCTGGTGCCACGCACGGGGAATCACCCTCCACGCGAGAGACGCACAGCAGGGACCCGCAATATCCTGGCAGACATCCTCAGCCGGTCCAAGTCCCTCCTTCACACGGAATGGACCCTCACAGGCTAACCCTCAGCTTGGTGTGGGAAACATTGGTTCAGGCCCATGGTCAACCTCTTTGCCACCCGATTCAACCATGGTCTGCCAGTGTATGTCTCTCTCCTGTCCCCAATCCCAAGTGTATGCAATTGATGCTCTTTCCCTTCCCTGGTCGGGCCTCATAGCATATGCCTTCCCTCCCTTCCCGATCCTCGACAAGGTGATCAGGAAGGCAAGACTGGAAAGACCCAGGCTCATCCTCATCACCCCGTGGTGGCCGACCCAGTCCTTGTTTCCGTACCTCAGGTCCCTCTCCCATGTTCCCCCTCTCCAGTTGGGACATGCTCAGACAGCCTCACTCGGGCCGCCCCCACTCCAACCCACAGATGCTCTGCCTGCATGCCTGGCTCCTGTGCCAACCCATTTGCGAGCATCTGCCCCTCCCTCGCAGACGGATAGATCCCAGTCTGTCCTAGACTTACTCGCTGGGGCAGGGGCCTCACAAGACATATGGGATTTAGTGATGGCCTCGCGCAGAGCCAGCACTGAGTCCATCTATAATTACCGATGGGAGAGATGGGTCTCCTGGTGCTCAGACAACTCTGTTGCCCAGGATCGCCCTTGCAGTATCCAGATAGGCAACTTCCAATCTCACCTATCCTCTTTGTTAAGGCTCTCTGATAGCACCATTCAGGGCTATAGGTCAGCCATCTGTACCACTATTCGCCAATTCGGTGGACCCTCCTTTGAGAATGACTTCCTTCTCAGAGAGATTTTTTGGGAGGTGGCTCTACATGAGTCCCAGTCCCCTAGGCACATCCCCCTTTGGGACTCTTCATTGTCTTTGATGCTCTCAGAAAATCCCCTTTCAAGTCTATCGCCACCATTCCCTTTGACCTTCTTTCTCCCAAAACCACATTTCTCCTCTCCCTGGCTTCGGCCAGAAGGCGCAGCGAAATTCATGCCCTCAGCAGGGACCCCAGAGACATTGCCTTCCACAGGGACGGTTTCTGTCTCTCTAAAGTTTCTCCCCAAATTCTTAGCTAAGAATCAGGAACCGGGCACGGCCTCTCCCTCCCTCATCATCCACTCACTGGTGGATATCTTGGGAAGAGGGGAAAGCGGGGAGAGACATGGACCTGTGCCCCTCTAGGTGTCTGAGATACTACTGGGAACACTCCTGCCCCAGGCGCTCCTTCCAGAGATGTCTCCTCATTTTGATCAACCCCAGTAATAATAAAGACATCTCGACTGGCACTATCTCTAGGTGGCTTTCCAAGACGGTCAGATCTGCCTACGCCCAGGCGTATAAGGATCTCCCCGTCTTATCTCCCCGGGCTCATGAGGTCAGAGTGCTGGCCACTTTTGCAGCAGTCTGTCCCCTTGCGCCACATACTGGAGGCAGCCTACTGGCGTTCGGAAAATCCCTTTATAAACTTTTATTTAAGGGATATCCGCATGACCAGGGCAGATGGTTCTAAAGGGATCTCTTTTGTGTGGCGGCTGATGCAGCTATATATCGGTTCCACCCTCAAACCCCAAGAACCATTAGGACGCTCGGCCCTCCTCCAATTCTTTAAATTCTGCTATGGTTTGACATGGTATAGTATATGACACCAAAATTGGGAATTTTTATTATGCTCCCTGTTTGGCTAGTTTACTTACCATATCAGACTCTAATGCCTGCCCTACCTTCCCCTCAAGCACCATGGTTCTCAGGGTTACCTTGCACACAGGCCTCGCTGAATAAGGAACAGGACACAGATACCGGCTTTCTTCCTACGGCGGAAGTAGGGTGGGCATCACGTGACTGTCTTATCACTGCATTAGCCACAAAAAATTCAGCCTTTCAGAGCTAACTAACTGCTGTTGAATGCTATGGTCTGACATGGTAAGTATACTAGCCAAACAGGGAGTATAATATAAACTCCCCATTTTTGTTTTGATTTCATAAATGGTATTTGAATGGCAGGAGTTGACAGTACTGATGACTTAAGCTCATAGTCTTTGGTCGCATACTGAAATAGGCTGTGGCGCCATTAAAAAGAATTTAATCTTCACTTTCACAGTACTTCTCAATCTTAGTGTTTTAAGTACTGTAGAGTGCATTTTTCTGAAGTGAGGAACACATTGCAATCCATTATTATGTAAGATTCAGCTTTCAGTAAGACACAACAGTTCACATCTAGAGTTCAGGATGGAGCAAAATCATCCGTTCCAAGAAAATTTGAGAAAAATAAATCTTGAAGAATTCTTGACATCTCATCTTCCCTGTGGTGAAAGGCAAAGATTGTACACGTAAAGGTTTTGTGCTTTTTAACATAGAGGTTGCCAGCTGGTTAGCAAAACTTCTAGCAGCACCTGACTGTAGCCTCAGTATCCTATGAAGCATGTATACACTCAGAAGTCCACTCAATGGAATGTACCCAAGAACTGTAAAAGCTTACAGTACAAAACCAGACACTCATATCTATGCAAAGCACCGCAGGTGCAAATTGTATGCAGCCTACAGATTGGAAATGAATTGGGTGCCAACATTCAGCTTGGCTGCATCTCTCTTTGTGGTTGACAATGAATGTATACTTTGAAAAGCTATATGAAAAAGTCATGATATAAAAGCGTGCCCTCTTCCTTTAATCACAGTTTTGGATTTGTCTTTTTCCGGTCGTTTTGCTTATCTGAATGCCTCTCACGCATGGGTCTGTCTGGATGAGGTTATAGGCAGCCTTCCTCAACCCTGTGGATAAAACAGAGAGGTATCAGGCTGAACTAAGCCATGACCAAATGCCTTTCCCACTCTTCATCCTTGTCAAGTTCACAGGTATCATTTCTTTCTGTAGTCGGTATGAATTTTATCAGGAATTTAAAGTAACAACAAACAAATTACTAGACAAAACACAATGCACACCGACCTTTTAGGTCTTCTTCAGGCAAGATAACACTCAGAACAGTGAAAACAAAGAATGGACAATCACTTATTTTCTCAAATTCGGCTCAAGATGGGTGTCGGGCTGTAGTCTAGTCAATATGTTTTGGGTTCCCAGCCGTGTGAACATTTGAAGCAACGAGCTGGTTATCAACTTGCCAGGAGGGCCACAAAGAAAGTATTGAGCAGATTGTCTATCCCTCTCACTGATCTGAAACCCAGTGCCCAGTTTATGTCAAAGACCTTTGGCTGGAGGAGTGGAACTTGCAGACGGATAACAAAACTGTTCAAAATCCGTCCCAACCGAGGCAGCCATAAGGAAGAAACAGTCTTGTGCCATTTGCATACAGGCTACTGACCTCCGTTTACACCCATTTTTATCTTTCTAAAGGTGAAGAAGCTCTGTGGTGTATTCCATGTCATGTACTATTCACTGTGAAGCATATTCTTGTAGAGTGTTGGGACTTGCATTAAGTGAAACATAACATTTTACAGCAGACTCCATGAAAAGCTTGTTCAGAGATGTCCCACTTGATATGATCTTTGAATTTCTGAAAGAGATCAACATTTTTCATCTTGGATTTTACGGAAGAAAGATTTTTAACAAAATTTCCAGTGTGTTTTAGGTGTTTTTAAGGTTTGCGTGAATATGTGTGTGTGTGTGTGTGTGTGTGTGTGTGTGTGTGTGTGTGTGTGTGTGTGTGTGTGTGTGTGTGTGTGTGTGTGTGAGTGAGTGTGTGTGTAAGTTATAACTCCCAGTGTCATTACAGATTATTCTGTTAGGATTTTGGGTAGTTCTTTCTGTCTACAGGTGTTTTTGTTTCATCTGTCACAGTGGTAATGTGTTTAATGACTTGCGAGTTGAATTCAGGGTGGTGACAGCCCTGATATGGCCCTCTCAGGTCGGCTGGGCTGTAAGCAACATTGTTTTACCCTAGTCCATATGTTAAAACTGAACATTTATAGTACGTATGCCTTTAGGGAGTTTGGCAAGCTGGCGGTGACGATGCTGCGTCTGAGCTACAAGGAATCCAGCGTATACACCTTCATGGCACTGAGCAAGCAGCTGGAGGACTTCAACAACCGCAACGTGGTGGAGCTGGCCAAGCTGGGGGAGAACAAGTACTTCATCGCCCACGCCTGCTGCCAGAAGTGGCTCACCCAGCGCTGGTACGGCAACATCCACATCCGCGAGCTGGACTGGGGTGGGGAGTTAAAACTGCCCGACTGGCTGAAGGTGGGTGCTCAGAGTAGAGGAATGAAGGATGATTATCATAGTGTTGCTTCTACATCTGTCGTGTGCGTCACCTGGAATTCTGTCGTTTTTGTCCTGTTTGCCATCTTTCAGAGAATGCAACTCAAACCATGATCTGTGCTTTTGATTGTTCATGGCTAAATTACTGAAATTCTCTCCTTGATGGATGTCAGAAAGATCTCATTTATCAAGTCTTTTCTTTTGTCTTTTTTTTTCTGTTTCAGATTTACTTGAGTGTGTTCTTCGTGTTTCCCATGTTCCTGTGGATTTCCTTTCATGCTGTAGAAGCTAAGACCAGCGCTGAAGAAGGTACAGGATATGTGACAGACTTACATTCACACAGACACACATACACACACACACTCTCTCTCTCTCTCTCTTAAAGAGAAGGAGCAAATTCCAGTTTTTCTTGACTTTCATCTGCTCTCTGTGTGTAGTCATATCTGCTAATCGATTTGGTGTCAAAAGCAGCATTTGTTTGGAGTCATGGGCCAGTAATTATGTCATCATGGGAGCAAGAGTTACCCAACTTGTGTGCTATGTAATCAGTCACATGGGTAATTTAACCCTTTCACCGCCAGTAGTCTGTTTTGCATGAATCCCCATCGCCAACCATTTTTTGAGAAAAACTATAATTTCATACGAGCATGTTTGAAATGCAGATATCTCAGGAACGAATCGATTAATTTTTTTTTTTTTTTTTTCTTCTGATGGAGGAGAAAAACTATTTTTGTAATGTTATAACATGTAAGTAATGGTTGTCAGAACAATTTGAAATTTTGTTGTATTTGAAGTAAAAAGAAAATGCAAAATAAAATGTTAATGTTATCTTTCATTTCAACATGAAAAAAGAAGTAAGCATGCCAACAAACTCTGAAAAAGGAAGGAAAAATACTCCACTCAACAAGTGAAGGCCATAAAGTATGTAATACCCATCAGAAGAATATAAAATATAGCCTCAAAACCACATACTCCAGATCACATCACCAGCCATTTGTTGAGAAAAACTATGATTTCATATCAGCATGTTTGAAACGCAGATATCTCAGGAACTAATCCATGAATTTTCATTCTGGTTTTTTTTTTAAGTGGAGGAGAAAATCTGTATTTTTGTAATATAATATATAAGTAATGGTTAGTCAGGAACAATTTCAAAATTTTTTAGTAATTTGGAGTAAAAGAAAATGCAAAATAAAATTTTGAATGTTCTTTCATCTCAAAATAAAAAAGAGAAGTAAGTATGCCAACAAACTCTGAAGAAAGAAGGAAAAATACTCCGCTCGCCAAATGAAGACCAGACAGTATGTAATATCCTTCAGAAGAATGAAAAATACAGCCTCAAAACCACATACTCCAAATCAGAAAACTGGTGATGGCAGTGCACAATAGACAGGCAAGTATCAAGTTTGTGAGTGTGTGTCCAGGGTTCAGTTTTCAGACAGAATGAAAAAAAAAAAATTCTACTGCTACAAATGACACTATTTCTACTGTCTGTACTGTACACATGCTGACTGGGCCAAGGCATTAGTCCAGCCTATGGATCAGCTGACCGGCGGCCTTCCGGAAATCTTGTTGTGTATGATACAGTTCAAAACACAAAGTCGGGCACATAGGCAGCTCACAGTTTCTGCATTTGAACCTGGTCTGCACTCTCTTCCACCCTCTCTGTGTCCTGGGGCTACAGACTGTGCAGTCAGGGCGGCTGCCATCCTCAATTTTTTCCAAAAAATGTCGCTCTGTCAAGCGTGCTGGTCTGGGCGTCTCCCTCTGGCCTCTGGTCTGAAACTACAGGCCTGTAGTTTTCCAGCAGCCCATCAATGACCTCCTGAAAACCTGGCTGGAAGGTGAGGTCTGGGAGTTGTCTTTTTGTCCCCGAAAGCTGGTCTGTCAGGTCTACACCACCCATGTTCTGATTGTAATCCACTGAAATGACCGGCTTCTCAAGCCAACGGAATCCACCAGTATGTTTCCCAGACTTCATCCTCTTGTCAATGGTGTTGTCTGAGTGCACTGAGGAAAAGGATGACGACGAATTTTACATCACACCATGCACAGGCCACGATGTCAGTGGTAGATGACTTCATAAACACTGGGCCATCCCCCTTCTGAAATTGCATGTCATGGCTTTTGAAGTGTGGTGGCATGTTCTTGCGGCCTGGCCTCACAGTTCCACAATGACCGATGTTGAGGGTCTTTAGCTGTCCAACAACATTTGGTGATGTGTAAAAAGAATCTGTGTACACAGTATGGCTAGTGTCAGACAGGCTGTCCATGAGTTTTAGAACCACCTGTTCTGTGACGGTAAAGTCCCCAGCATTGAAGTTGTCGAAGTTGAACGTCTCCCTCCCTGTATAAATCAAAAACTTTAGGGCATAGCCACTTGAAGCCTCTGAGAGACACAACTGCTTGATGCCAGAGCGAATTGGCTTTTCAGGCAGAAACTGTATGAAGAAAAGACACCCCTTGAATTGATCATACTCTCATCAATGCTCAAGTTTTGCTTACGGCAGTAAGCTGCCTCATACGGTGGGTTGGTGATTTGTAGAAGTGGACGGATCTTGAAGAGAGGATCATATCCCTCTCACCTCTCTGCTTCTGCTGATGGTTGTCATTGAAATGAATTAAACGGTTTAGTAAATCATATCTATTCCTAGACATAACAGACCCAAACTGTATTTTGGTCAGCCAGTAGGTTCGCCAGTAGTCCTCCAAGTCCGGCTTGCTGCACAACCCCATTGCAATCTACAGGGCTGTGTAGGCCTTCATCTCCTCCACTTTGTCTCCCTGGCAGCCTGCAGTTGGGAGTATGGGTTCAACTCGGTGATCCCACTCAGGAGCTCTTCTGCATACAAGTTGGACTGTGTTGTCATCAGCTGGAATACAGCATCAGGGAAGAAGAGCTGGAAATAGTCCACAGGTTGAAAGCCATCTGTGTTCACCAGCACTCCTGAAACAACAATCATAGGAATAATTACTGATATGACCTATGAAGTGATGCGGAAAAAAAAATCACACACACACACACACACACACACACACACACACACACACACACACACAAAACATCAAACACACATGCTTTACTCACACACACACACACACACACACACACACACACACACACACGCACTCACCACAACATGCTCACATACACACACATACCACACTTCTTACACAAAAAGGGAATAGCGTGGGCGTGCACAGACACAGACACACACACACACACACACACACACACACACACACACTCACTCACTCACTCACTCTTATGTCCCACAGATGTTTTGATATGGTTCTTTCGGTCAGAGACCCCACAATCCAATGACATCAATCGACCACAGTTCATTGCATTCTGGCGTAAAGTAATTAATGAAGAAACATAGCACCCTATTTCCTACACACTGTCAGCCAGACAGCTAGTATCACATTACGCATAGGGAGGAAAGCTTGTGTGAGGTTAGCGCAAGGAAGCTGGCAGCTGTCGGCTGCAGTGTGCTGATTAATCAAAGTGCGGCCGTCTCCATCCCTTCCTCTGGCCCTTTCCTCGATGACCAATAAGCGGGCAGGGGTTATTGCCCTTGTCTTCAACTAAGTATTCCTCTGCGGACAAGCGTGCTCAGTGACTGTTGACCTTTGATTTAGGTTTCCTTTCTAAACGTAACAATTACACCACCAAATTAGTTTTTAACAGCGCAAAAAGAGTACCAAATTGTATCAGATTTAATGATGGTTTTTTCACAACATGTCCCACTAAACAGTGACTCGTCCCTGTTGTGGTGTGCTCTGTGCGTGCATGCAACCAGTACCAAAGCGTTATTTTAGCATTTAATGTTTCCTAACATAACTGAGCAACCAGTTGGTATATATCAACAGAAAAGGCAAATCTTTGTTTGGCTTTTACCATACTTCTCAGTACGTCTAAGATACTGTGAGAATGCTGGTGTGATGGAAATGACATGACATAAATGTAAGAAAAAACACTTTTATTTACATTTGTGTGTTGTGACTTACCAATTTGTAAACTACAGTTTGGTTGGAGTGGGGGGAAACTTTGTAATTACCTCCCTTTACATAGGAATCATGACAAGCGCTGGTGATTATGTCAGGTCAGCTGATTTTGAAGTGTGGATTCATCAGGTAGCATGTCTTGTCATATGCCTGACCCAAACATACTCAATTTTGCATTGAAGCTCTTTGTACCTGTGTGAGGAAGGGGGTTTGGATTGTTGCGCTGGTTCTGAGGAATGCTGGAGTTTTGTTGTTGGTGTCGTATTTTTGCTTTCTTTCTTTCTCTCTTTTTTTTTTCTTACCCTTGTATTCCAGATGGCTTTCTTCACTGGCCAAAAGTTCTTTGAAAAAAAGTTTTATTTTTTTATTTTGTACTCAGTTCTTTATTTTCTTTCGTTTTTCTTTCTTTTTTTCTTATAGTATTATGTTGCACTATTCATAGGCAGTTGTGTTGGCGTTTCTGTGGCAGATGATGATGAAGCTCACGAGGATGCTCAGGAGTTGCGGATGCTGCTTCATATGACATCCATCGAGGACAAGATGGTAAGAACACAGCTAAGTTTGTCTTTGCCACAGACCTCATTTTGACCTGGCCTCCCCCAACCCCAATCCCCACCTCAAATCACCTCCACTCACCCACACACCCTCCCATCCACCCTCTCCTAATCTTTTTTTTATTTTTTTTTTCAATTTTCAAAACGTTTCTTCATAGGATAATTGAGAGTTTATCTTGGACTTTTTTCCTTTCTCTCTCAAATTAATAATCTGCATAGCTAATACAAAGATGAGAAAGATGAGGGGAGAAAATTTGGGGGGGGGGGGGGGGGGGGGGGGGGGGGAGGGAAGGGAGGGAGGTTTTTCAACAGACTGATCCATCTACATTCTCCTTTAATTTTGTTTGTGATGAGTTTGTGTGTGTGTGTGTGTGTGTGTGTGTGTGTGTGTGTGTGTGTGTGTACACATCCACTTGTACATGAGTGTATATGTGTGTATGTATGTGTGTCTGTGTGCATTGTAAAAATGATTATGATGTGTGTGTATGTATGTGTGTCTGTGCGCATTGTGAAAATATGAACCTATATGAGAACCCTGACATGCGTGTAGTTTAGACCTAAGAATATGTTAAATCTTGAGATGATTTGTGACATGAAAAATTTATTAGAATTTTTTTTTTTTTAATGAACTCTGTAATCTCTCTCTCTCTCTCTCTCTCTCTCTCTCTCTCTCTCTCTCTCTCTCTCTCTCTCTGTGTCTGTCTGTCTGTCTCTGTGTCCTTTTTTTAAGAATTCATTATTTCAGTTATTTATGTTTTCCTTCTACAGAATAGTTTACCACTGATTTTTTTTGTTTTGTTTTCAAAGCTCCCTATGACGAGGAAGCCAGTCAAACATAAAGTATCAGGCACAAATTTTATGTTTTACAGATTTTGTTCTGTTGCCTTGATGAAGTTGTGGCGCTGAACGAGTGTCAATATATTGAAAAAGTGAACAGTCGTTGATCAGTTGAAGATCAGACAGGCCTAAATTGAGGCCCAGTTTCCATTTGAAATGACTATTTCAAAGAAAAAAAAAGAAAAGGGAAAAAAAAAGGATATTACGTAATACTGCGCATGTACAGAGCAGGTCCAGACATCTTTCGTAACATAACTTCAGGTTGAGGCGGGAAGGGGGGCAAGGGTGAGGGGGATGGTCACTGATGTCGGGAGAGAGCCTGGTATATGAGTAACAATTTTCAGAGGTCTTCGATTCATGACTTTTCCTGTGCGTCAAAGGGAGGCAAATTAGGCTTGCCTTCTGTTTCAAGTTCGATTGAGAACAAGGATGGAAGCAGTTGGTTGTAAAGTTTCAGTTTATTGCTAGAAGTCTGTGTATGTGTTGGCCCAAAACTATCCAGCTGAAATCATTTGTTGGCTACAAAGTATTGTTGTGGAGGGGTTCAGGTGACCACTTAAAACTTCTACCCTTCCTCACCTATACTTTGTTCTCTAGTTCATGAGGAACTTGGAAGTGTGATGGATTTAAAGTGTTTTAAACGTATCTTATACATTACAACTAGTTCTGGTTGTAGTATTTTTAAATTCAGATCAGCTCAGCCAGTAGTGAAGATGCGACCAAAGATCAAAATGTTTAGGTAATCAACTTTACAAAATTACTGAAATTTTATTGTATGAATGCATTTTAATTAAAGGAAAAGTTATTGTTAAATGTAAAAGTATTCAGTTATATTGTTGAAGAAAGTAAATATGCTAGAGTTCATTTTGGGGCCCTCTTAAAAAAAAAAAAAAAAAAAAAAAAAAAAAAAAAAAAAAAAAAATTTGATTCTTGTAGCTTTACACACTTTGAAGTAATGAATGTTATTTGATTTTGGCTTTGTTTGGGTTCTTTGGTCAACACAGTCTACATTGTTGTTTCCGATTGACTCTTTCATATGCCAGAGTATGAAAAAAGAATGATTTTCCTTGATTCATTATGGGTACCACACATGACTTGATAAATATTTTTTTCTCTCTCTAAAATATTCCCCCAGTCCTGTGCTGCCAGTGGCGCCAAGATGCCAGCATGTGACGTATCTGGTGTTTGTTTGTTTTCTTGTAGTCCGGAAATAAATGGTGCTTTCCACCTGTATAGATACCTCACAATCTCATCTCCAGGTGAACTGTGATAGCCAAATGAGACATGGTGGTGTAGGTATGTGCATGTGAGTGTGCATGTACATGGGCGCAAGTGCGTGTGCATATGCACACTAGTTACTCTGCGTCCCTCTGTGATGTATTCAAAAAAACATTATGCTTATTGAAACAAAAATACTACTAATTTTTTCAAATCATCATGGCTGTGAGCAACTGGCTTGGTGTTATATTGGTACTTTTTTGTGCCCCCCCTACCCCCTCCAAAAAAATGAATATGGGTAGGATATCGAGCAGACTGCCCAGTGCAAATTTCTGGAATTCAGCAGGTATGACTGTACTGAATTAGTTTAAAAGGTGGTGTTTATACCCCGACTCCAAGTTAGATGTCGTTTCAGAAACACCTTGAATATGGTGACAAGTTGAAATTGTTCACTTTTCATGGGTGCGTTTTGTTTCTGTTTTTTTTTTTTTTTTGTTTTGGTTTTTTTTGTTCAAGCCTTTTTGTTTGTTTGTTTGCTTGGGTTCTGGAAGGACCTGATTTTTTTAGTTGCTTTTTTCTGTTCTTGTTTTGTTTTTTTTCAAGGTTTTACATAACTTTTTAAGTGTTTTGTTATTTTAGAATTGAAAATGAATTCACATGAATGTTTAATGGTATCTAAACCTGTATGCAGCAAAATAGGAATGGTAGAAGGGAGAGGAAAAGAAAAATACGACCAAGGACCCTTGTAAGCAGTTCTGTGTTTATGAAGTTCTCAGCTTGGGAGAATGTGGTTTGGCAGTGATCTAAACTGCGTGCAGCCATTTTTTTTTAGTTGGTATTGACTAAGCTCAACTAATGGCAACCTTTGCTGGCCAGTTTGCCAAGTAGACAGGTCCACCAGCCACAGCTGTCTCTTCCTTTTCTTTTCACCATGCTTAACTGACATGCCACTCATCATGCATGGGCTTCTTGCAGGTTGAGACTACCACTCAACAAGTGGAGGTCATGATGCAAAACACTAAACCATTCGTCTTCTAAACAGTATGCGATTTTGTCCTGTGGTGCTTATGAAAGCAAGTGCACTGTAAAGGGATGGGTTTTCTCATGCCAGTCACAGTTTGGAGTGAAAAGGGAAGATGAAAGAATACAGAGGTTTGGATGGACTTCAGCGTGTTGGCAAGGTTCATTTCATCTCGTTGCTTCACACACAAAGTATATTCATATGAGGAGAAGTAATGGCAGGGACAGTTAACATGCATATACAATACAGTGTGTGAGACAGTAGATGTGGAAGCAGACCTTGCACACTCCAAAACAGGATCTGTTTGAGAAAATCGTCCCTACAGATAGATTCCACAGTGGTAACCAAAGTTACACAGTTTGTTATGCACTATGCCAGCATGCGTGTGTGTGTGAAAAACAGGTTTTGAGAATTTGTTCCATACAAGTTCCACTTTGACAATGAGCTCGTTCAAGAAACAATGATACATGAAAAGTTTCAGGGAGGTAGGTAAGAGAGAGGAGGAGGAGGGAGATTATACAATGAATTGTGGGACAAAAATGGCAGAATTATCTTTTGACAGTTATCTTGAAAATAAAGAGATGACGTTTCCTGTAATACCCATCTGTGTTGAGCTGAAAATGCTGATCGCTCAAGACAGTTTCATGGACGAGAGGAGGAAAGATTAAGATTAAAGATAGAAAAGAGAACAAAAACAAACAAACAGACATAAAAGAAAACCTTCTCCAAATGGGGAGGGAATGAAATGGCAACCTACTTGCTGAGAGTAAGAGAAAGATGGGGCATAGAACGATAAAGAGCAGAAGAGAATCAGAAAGGTAGAGGTGAGGAGAAAATGTAAAGAAGAAAAGATTGCATGGTAAACAGAGAGAAGGAATAGGGGCAGGGTGTGGGGATGAGGTAGGAGCAAAAAAAAAAAAAAGAGACGACAGAGGAAAGAAGAGCAATGAGTGGGGTGGGGGTTCACAGGGCTGCTGGAAAGTCTCAGAAAGGTTTCAGTCTACATCAATGAACTGATTTTTAAAAAAAAAAGCTGGGGATGGAGAGGGATAGGGGAATGGGACTGAGGTTGGGATGGTGGTGGTGGTGATAAGTATTAGTCCTATGCTATTAGATTTTTTTTTTTTTTTTTTTTTGTAAATGAGCCAAAAAAAAAAAAAAAAAAGACCTTTACAAACACCACAAATGTCAAGATCACCCAGTCCTTATAGACAGGCATTTGGGGAAAAAAGCACAGAATTTGTAACAAAAAAAAAATGATAAAGAAAATGGAAAATACCGGTGTTGATAACAATTTCTTAAACATGTTCAACTGGAATCAAAAGTTCAGTCAAAATGTTTGGGTTTGTGGGGGAGGAGTGGAGGCAGAACACTTGGATATTACCCCTTACCGTTGCTGTTTGTCTTATAGCCCTTGTTCCACACTCATGAGAGGCAAGTTCTGTGTCTTTTCCTCTCTTGGAGTGCGTTTCTTGTGTTTTTCATCTTGGATGAAAAAGTAATACAGTACTGCAGTGGACCAGTCACACCGACAGTCTTAATCAGTGTCAACTGGTCTGCTTTCGTGACGGTTCAGCCATCATGGGAAATCGCCTTGTCCATCACCAGTAGATTATATTCTGTTTTGTTCTTCAGGTTTGCCCATGATCTAACCTGATCATAACATTCACAGGTTTCTGTTTTGTCTGTCTTTTTTTTTTTGTGTGCTCCTTAAAGAACATCACTGGGAAGGAGGTAGGTGGACACTGTGAAACTTGCATGCTCTGTGCATCAGACATAGGTATTCTGTGGTAGAAGACAATCACTTTTTATCATGTGTACACGAACCTTTCATGTTTTCAGTTTCCTGTATAGAAAGGTCTGAAGGTCATAGATCCTGGCTGCATGGGTAGAATGCACCTTGCTGTAACTGTTCCAAATTTGAAAGGGTACATGTCTGTTGTTGGAGTGTGTTTGCACATCCGTGTGTTAGTGTTTGTGTATACTGTGAATAACAAGTGAAGATAAAAGATGTTCAACAAGTATATATCATCATGATCATTGTAAGTAAAAGCTTACTTTTGTCCTCACTCAGGTGAGGATAAACACAGCATGCAAACATGCATGCATGCATGCACACATGTGCGCACACACACACGCCTGCATGTGTGCTCACACACATACATGTGCGCATACACACACACACACACACACACACACACACACACATGCATGCACGCACGTACACACTTTCTCTCTCTCTCTCTCTCTTTCTCTGACATAGATGTCAAAATATTATTTGATGAGAATTGTGACATCTTCAGAAAAAACTTAGTGCATTAGAGATTAACAAATTTGTAATTAGAAATGTGTGATCACCTGATCAGATTTTGTATGCTACTTTTTTGTTTGTTTGACTTTTTCTCCTTTTTGTCTTTTTTTTTTTCTTTCCTTGCCTTCCAGTCAGTGTCACTGGCCCAGGTTCAGGGTCAGTTAAATTGTCAACCTTCTGTGTATGTGTATGTAATAAGTACATGTAAAACATTCTTATGTGCATGTAATAAGTATATATAATAAAAACATTCTTTATGGTATGATTTTGTACTGTTATCCCATAACTTCAGTTCTGAACCTTTCACCATGGCTGTGTGGACATGAAAGCTTGCCAGTGTATTTTTGACTCTGCTGCATCTTCCTCTTCTTTTTTGTCTGTCAGTAGGAGATCAGTGTGGTCAGTCAGCCTGGCATGGAGCAGTGGCTTATTGTCAGCATGGTCATCCAGTAGTCACTCTCTTGTCTTTATGTTACGATCTTTCTGTACACTTTGCCTGGATTATCGGAGCTACCAGCTTACTGCGGATTGTTCATATTTTACTATTGAATTCGTTGTGTCCTGTTGAAATACTCTTGGTCAGAATCACCATAGAAATTTTTTTTTAAATGTAATATCATCTTCATTGTGTAGCACCTGAAAATGGCGGAGCAGTCTACTAAGTTACATGTTCCCATGGAGATGTGGGGGGGGGGACGGGGGGGAGCTTTGTCAGTCAGCGCAAACAGCTTCTTGTCTTCTGAAAGTTTTCTGATGTAACTTCCTCTCTTCTGTAACTCTTTTTGACTTGGCCATTGTTCTGGAAACTCATGTACTCTTCTTTTTCCTCACAATTGACGCCATGCCAGCTTGTTTGTGGACACTGACTATCCCCTCTGCAGTGTCTGTTTGCTGCCATGGCTCTTTAGATATTTAGATGGGTTTTTTTTATTACTTTCTGAGTTTTTCAGTCATTGTTTACATTTTTGTTCAGAGCTGAACATTTTTGTTCAGAGTTTGGAAAATCAAGCTTGTTTATTTGTAGTGGTACAGCTACCATGTCATGAGTTGGCTATGGTATTTGTCACTCTTTTTCAGGATGTCATCTTTTATAGGATCTGAATTGTTCACAATTAACCTTTTTTGCCTATAAGGCTTGGACAACCCTGAAAAGGCTCAGGGTTTGGCGGGAGGGGGGTTAGTCAGCTGGGCTGTAATGATGAAAACTGAACTGTATTGTTTTCTGAGTACCTGTGTCATTGATCTTGAAGCAGCAAGTACAGCCAGGTAAATTTTGTGTGTGTGTGTTTGTGTGTGTGCTGTTTTAGTCTGCCAGTCATCAAAGCAGGAAAAAAAGTTTCCAATGGTTTTAAGGTGTTCAAGGGGAAAAAGTTCGAAAGCAAAAACACAGTGCCAAGGGAGAGGAGACCGCTCCAAAGAATCAGTCAAACCAGTTTTGAACAGAGTGCTGGAAGTGTCCATGCATCACAGCTTTGATCATTAGTAAGAGCCGTGCACAGTGCAGTGTTCACCTTGACCATTTTTCTGTGTGTGTGTGTGTGTGAGAGAGAGAGAGAGAGAGAGAGAGAGAGAGACTTTCAGTGGCGTGGTACTACCAAAATTGCTAACAAACTACTGAAGTTAGCAGTAGCAGTTACTGATATTCTTAAGGTGAGGTAGCGGCTGTGGGTTCTGTCTAGTGCATTAAGTATAAACTTTGACATCTCTATTTAGAAGATAAATAGAGGAACAAGAGTGACTGTGTAAACATGTATGACCATACATGTATGACCATACAAGAACTGGACCAGCCGCTGTGGCGAAGTGGTTAGCATCGCGGACTCCTGGCTGGGAGGTCGTGGGTTCGAATCCCATTAGAGTCATGTGGGTTTTTTCTGCCCCGACCGGCTCCTACCCAGAGTTGAGTTTGCTGCGGACTCAGTTGGGAAGACTGGGACCACACAGTCAAGTTTTTCATCCACTTAATGGATGCGTTTCTGAGAGTGTTGCTCAAATTTCCTGACCAACACTGCAGGTGCCTGTATCTCTCGGGCCTGGTTGACGCCGGGATATATTATGAAAGAAGCGTAGAGTACAGCCCTGTCATGAAGTCTCAGACCGAAATGGAAATCCGTAGCATCATCTTAATCATCATCATTCTCATCGATCAGCATAAAAAAAAAAATGTCTCAGGTTCTGTGGCCCTTCATGCCCTGCTCTCATGGTGACCTCAGTTTCGATGTCCTCTCCACGTCTGTGGCCTTGGTTTGGTTCTTTCGAGGTCACCGGTATCGGCGAATCCATGGGGGCTGTCGTTGGACGGACGTGGTGGCACCCTCCGGAGGGAGAGCTCACTCACGCCGGCTCTGTGACTAAGCAGTTATTGTCGTCAGTAGGGGGCTTAGTAGGTGGTGTCCTGCATATGTTAGATCAGAACAGGCGCCACTGAACACCACCGAAGTGTGACTCGGCAGCAGCGCAGTGTCTCCTCCGGTGGGTTGCCTCTTGACGACTTGACATTGACCGTTCCCTGTGGATTGCCGGGGCTGCAGCGGGACCAGCCGGGCTGCGGCTGTGGACGGGGTGTCGGAATGAGCGGCGTGGGTGCACTGCCTCTGAGGTGGCGCAGAAGTTGGGACAGCAAAAAAAAAAAAAAAAAAAAAAGAACACATGCTGGAGTGCATATGGGTGTGTGCACTCCACGCCCACCCAAATTCACACACACACACACACACACACACACACACACACACACACACACACACACACACACACACACACACACACACACACACGCATGCATGCATGCATGTACACATGCATGCATATGCATGCACCTTAATTTTGGTGTACATACATATGCTCACCCACACAGACTGCAAGCAACACAAAACTGTACAATAGACGAAAACATTGAAAGAGTATAATTAGTTCGTTGATAACAATCTTGACAGAAAAAATCAGGAGTGGTTAAAACTACACGAAAAAGTTTAGGAGTAGGAAAAAGAAGATTGTATATTGGCCTTGAATTTTACAGAATCTTTATCTACAGGTGAGTGAAACACGATGGCTCGTTTTCCACCATTCTTCACTGATCTCACACATGATGGGCAGGGAGAGTATTTTGCTAACAAGATTATTTGAAGGATCAGCATAACATGCACGTTTTTCTTTAGAACTTGGAGAATTAACAATTTTGTTTCACTGACTACTTTTTAGTCCTCTGATTTGTAATCTTCCTTGTTTTTGAAAATGTTCTGTGTAATATAATACTAATGTGACTGAAATACCCAGTTCAGCAAGTTTGCTTAGTAAATATACAAGGGTAGCTTTCTTGGTGGGTGGGGGGGGGGGGGGGGGGGGGGAAGGAATTCTCCAAGAATAAAGCATTTTGGAATGCAGGGGGTACCTACCATTTTCAAATGCAGGAAGTATGCTGCATTTTGGAAAGCAGGGAGTACATGTCTTTTTCGAATGCAGGGAGTACCCACCATTTGGAATGAGGGAGTAGCTATTATTCTGGAATGCAGGAAGCATCTGTTTTGCAAGTGTCTAAGAGCACGTAACTCTGCTTACTTAAAGCTTCAGTTTTCGCTGTTTATTTGTCAGACCAGTCTTTATGTTTCCACTCTGCGTAGAGTTCACATGAATACTATACCTCATTCTGGAAATTACTCCAGGCATTCTCTGGATCAGCTTCACTTGTGAAGGTCTTCACCTGATCCTTGATGTTGGTCATGACGGTTTGTTTTGTGTCAGGATCAGGAAGTTTCTGCGCATCCCACTGTTTCTTGATACTCCCCTCTCTGAGGTCTGTCTGCTGGCTTTATAAAAAGGTAGCCTTGATTTCGGCAGCCAGTTGTTGGTCCAGCTGTCAGCTCCCCTCATTGTCTCATTTTCCTTCTTCATGCATGTCACAGTGCCTGGTCATGGCGTAGTCAGTCAGGTGTTAGGGTTTTGAGCAGGGGTGCATCTAGGTGGTCCTGTGGATGTCTGGTAAGCTGATGTAAGTGTGAATGATGGTCAGACCCTGTTTGATGCTGTATGAAAGGAGCAGCTGTCCACTTGAATTCTCCCGTCCTTTTCCTTGGGATCCGATGACCTCCATCCAAGACCGAAGAAGTCTCTGCTGACCAGGCATTAAAATCCCCCAGCAGCAGGAGCTGTTTGTCTCCTGGGACTGAATGTAACAGGATTGAGAGGCTCTGACTAAACGGTTCATTTTGGTCAGGGGTGTAACACATAGAGAGGATGTGCCAACTGATGAATTCTTTCCTTTTGGGGGCAGTGTCAGCATGATCAGGTGATCACTGGTTCCCTTTGGGTAAGACTCCAGGTTTCTGACAAATGTGTTCAGACGGCAAAGCCACCCCCTGTCTCTCTGGACTCCTCCAGTGACTGTGCTGACCAAAAGAACGTGTACCCAGCCCCATGCTCAGTAAACTCTACAGACTCAGCCAGGCATGTCTCGCTGGAAGCAGCAATGTCTGAAGTTCATGCCCTGATAGTTTTGGTTGACATTCTGGTCTGGTACTCTTGTAGACAGATGGTGTTGGAAGTAAACAGGCTTAAAAAATGCATTGAAAACATTGAAATTTGATGCTGTAATGTTGCGGTATCCCAATTCACACACTGTTTATACCACTAACATTCACTCCCACTATTTTACTTGCCAGTCCAGGAGCCCACAACATTAACTAACTCGGCTCACAATTACGCTATCTGACTCCCAGAAATTAATACTCAAAAGACCCAATTAATTCACCACCACAATTTTCTAATTTTCAAACAACACATCACATCACATTCATCCTTCCTAGCAAAACCACAACTTCACCGTAGTCACAGTTCAATGGCTTTCATTACAGTTGGAGATAGTGGTGAGATGTAAATGCATCTAGTCTATCATCACAGACTTAACATTCTCCTGATATCAGATCGTCCCAAACTGCCCATGCCTGATGAATCCTTTCCGTGTTGGATATCAGACTATTGTTCAAGTGCAAGTCAATACAGATAGATATACAGAAAAGATCCAGTGGTCAACTTACTGGACCTGGCAGGAAAAGAACCAAGGCAGGCAGTTTGAATGTCTCCTGAAGTTGAAACTCTCCAAGTCAGTCTCAATCCGTACCAAACCACACACAAAAATATTATACATTTGGCAGTCACATGAACTCCTCCCCTGGTGTGTATGATCTTCTGACATTTTGAATTCAGTTCACAGCGCAGTAGCAGGCACTGTACAGTCCAACACACCTCCTTCAGCTCGTCGTGAAATTTCACCACTCAACACAGCTGATAAAGTAATGATTCAAAAAGATGACACCGCTTGTCACAACACGGCTGGACCCAAACTAGTAAACACAAGTTCAGTTATCATATAAAAACATGTTCTTTTTCTCTTGAAAGACTAAGATTTCATCCACTGTATTCTGGTTGTCAGCTGACAAAACTCCATCTCCTTCGTAGTTCCTCCTCAGATGTCCTAAAAGAAATTCGTCATCAAGCCTATTTTGACGTCATTTCATTTTGCTACGTAATTCTGCGTTCACCTCATGAACCATTTATTTTCCTTTCACCTTAACTCTGTCTGGTTTATACATCATGCATTCCCATCACATGACAGATGGACTCTCGAGATTTTGCGGCAGTGCTGTTTTCAAATGGAGTTGAAATGACATCAGGTCATGAACCTGGAAGTGAATCCACACTGCCTGAGTGACCATAAACCATGCACACGATGACACTGAGAACAAGCTGAGCAGTCCACAGGACTGCAAGCTGACAGTTTTTCTTTATCTTTTGGTGGTTTTGTTTTGTTGCACTTGGATCGTTAATCACATTGTTTGTTTTTGTTATTTGCTGGTAGAATTGTGAAGTTCTCGTGAATATTCGTGAGGAGTAAATGAACTGGCAATTCTGTAGATGCTTGTCTCTCACAGCTGAGCTAAAAGAGAAAAAAATGATGTTTTATTATGGTTAACACTTACTGTTTTCAGAATATCATTTATACATACAAATTTGCTCATTGTTATGAACAGCATTGTGACATCTTTGAAGAGAGAGGAAACTAACAAATACGCTTCTTCACAACAGCAACAGCAGCAAGAAAACATGAAAAACAAATCAACAAAAAAAACACAAATGAAACAAGAAATTTCTTAGAAATTCCATGTCATGTGTCTAAATGTCAAAGTCACTCCTTTCTCTAAGATATATATTTAGAAGAAGAATTAAAATAGATGCTTAATAGCATGCAAACTCTCTCTCTCTCTGTCTCTCTCTCTCTGTCTCTCTCTCTCTCTCTCTCTCCACACATGCTCTCTCTCTCTACACTTTTCCCCTCTACTACTGTCTCTGTCTGTCCGTCTGGCTGAATATCTCTCTCTGCTCTCCTCTCATACCACCATCCTCTGCTCCTGCCCCACTCTCCCGCTCCCTCTCTCTCCGTCTTTTGCTGTGACAAACATACACACATACATACACAAAATTGCTTGCACATATCTGTGCACTCCGTAGGGAACAACATTGGTAACAATCAGAGTGAACAAAAATGTTGATAGGTTTGGAGAATGAACCAAGTGGAATGTGGGGTGGAATAGCTCATTGTAGAGCACCAGACTTGTAATCTTGGTGATCCTGGGGTTGCAGGTTCGAATCTCCGCTGGGCCATTTCGGTACAGGGGGATTTTTCCCTCGAGTTAACATTGGTTCTGAGTCCATTTCCCATACAGTACTCCGAATGAGACTATGAACCGAGGTTCCGTGTGTGAACGCACGCATAACATCTTGCACATGTAAAATCCTATCACCAACTTTCGGAAGAGAAGGCCAGTTTGGCCGTCAGTATGGATGACACGTTACACATAGCATGTACCCTGCATGAAAAATGGAAATAATAAAAGAAGTAAGGAAACTGAGAGAACGATATTGACTGGATGACTCAGGAAACGACTGAATAAAATGCCAGCTGGCAGCTCTTCAGTCTCTGCAGTACCCAGGTAGGCTGCCTGTTGTGTAAACAAGTGTGGATTGTAAAGTGCTTAGAACTTGGTCTCTAGCTGAAGATAGGCACTTTATAAGTATTCATAAATAATGATAATAATAATGTTAGACAAAGTCAAGTCAAGTCAAGTCAAGTCAAGTAAACTTTATTATCTCAATTTGAGAAATTAATTTGTGGTCACACACATTCACAGCAAATAAACAATAATTTAGTCACATTACCCATTTTCTCACATATGACATACATTCATATAAAGGAATTTGGATTTCAATTAAACATCTCTCGGTTCATAAAATCAATGGACAGGGGAATAAAACTTTGTTTAAATCTGACACTTCTGCATTAACCAATCGATATCTTCGTCCTGACTGAAGAAGGTCATACTGATTTGCAAGAACGTGGGTCTGGTCACACGCAATCTTCTTCGCTTTACAAACAACACGGCACCTGTACAGCTCACTCAGACTTCTTTGTCTCTCACCAACGATTTTTCTTCCCACGTTCACCACTTTCTCAAGCACATTTCTACTCTTCACAGTCAACCCACCATACCAACACATAAATGAGAAAGTTAAAACAGATTCCAAGAAGCATGAATAAAATGTCCGAAGAATGTCAGTATTCACATGAAATGATCGCAGCTTGCGAAGACAATATAATCTGGTTTGACATTTTTTGTGGACATACTCAACATGGGATTTAAAATTCAGCTTATTATCTATAAAAGTTCCTAAATATTTGTATGATTCAACACGTTCTACTTCAGCACCTTTGATAAAAAGTGGTGGTACAGCTTTTGGATTCTTTCTAAAATCAATCAACATTTCTTTCGTTTTTGTTACATTAAGATCAAGATAGTTATGATCGCACCAGTCAACAAATCTTTGAACCTCCTTGAAGTAAACAGAATCAGAGTTGGAGAGATCCACAAGTGCTGAGTCATCTGAATATTTAATGTACAAAGTTGAATCACTTCCTGAACAATCATTTGTGTACAGAGTAAAAAGCACTGGTGATAAAACAGTACCCTGGGGTGCGCCAGTTGAAATGACTCTGGAAGACGAAACCACACTTTGATATCGAATAGACTGTGTCCTCTGTGTAAGAAAATAAATTATCCAAAGATGACAACCAATGCCATTCTCTCAGTCCCCACCACTTGGAAACCAAAGCTGGTCCCCATTTTCACAAGCCAGTAGAGCAATGAATTAACACCTCTGGCAGTAAGTAGGCTGCTATTATAGCAGCAAAACCACTGACCATGAATTACTTCCCTTGCCAGAACATAGCAGCCAAAAATTCTTGATCCTGTCAGCGATACCAGCGTGCTAGAGGACAGGGTACCACGTTTGTGGGACTGTGCACCAATGTTCACTGCACCGACAAATGTTGGAGTGCAGTTTTTCATTTGTTTATGATTTGTGTCTTCTGCAAACAGGCATTATGGCATTTCGTTAAGGTTATACTAAAGCTGTCCATCTATCTAATACGGGTATATTTGTACGTTTTCAGGCTGTTCTGATACCTGAAGTCATACCTATACTGATTAAAAGATGAACATATCCCAGTGAATGCTGTACCTGCTCAGATTGTACCTACCGGGATGTGAGTGAACCAAGGTGTTGGTACTTCGAATGATGCAAACCACTTGGGTCATACTGAATTTGTAGTGAAGACCAAACAATGAGACTTAGTAAAGATGACTTCAAAGCATGATGTTGTCTCATCAAACCATTCCTGGCAGTCAAAATGACTTCAAAGTAACATTGTCTCATCTAATTTCTGGCAGTCAAGATGACTTCAAAGCATAACGTTGTCTTATCAAACCATTTCTGGCAGTCAAGATGACTTCCAAGCATAATGTTGTCTCATCAAACCATTTCTGGCAGTCAAGATGACTTCCAAGCATAGCGTTGTCTCATCAAACCATTTCTGGCAGTCAAGATGACTTCCAAGCATAGCGTTGTCTCATCAAACCATTTCTGGCAGTCAAGATGACTTCCAAGCATAGCGTTGTGTCATCAAACCATTTCTGACAGTCAAGATGACTTCAAAACACAACGATGTCTCATCAAACCATTTCTGACAGTCAAGGTGACTTCAAAGCATAACTTTGTCTCTCATTATACCGTTTCCGACAGTCAAGGTGACTTAGAGCAAAATGTTGTCTTATCAAATCATTTCTGGCAGTCAAGATGACTTCAAAGCATAAAATTGTCTCATGTGACAATTCTGGCAGTCAAGATGACTTCAAAGCATAACGTTGTCTCATGTGACCAATTCTGGCAGTCAAGATGACTTCAAGGCATAACGTTTTCTCATCTCACCTTTTCTGGCTGGTTGATTTGTCCCCAAACTTGAAGACATTCTGGGTATTTTTGCTGTTGCTGTTGTCAGATTTATCATTCATGTAATGAATGAATTTGATTGTTTTGTCTGTTTTTCGGAGTTCTTTGCTTCTGGTGTTCTCTTTCACATATTACATTAATAAAAGACTGACATGGAGGCAAGATGGGGCTGGTATGTTGTTAACATGAAAATGTGCACATAACTGCTGGTGTTTTACTTGTAACGTGGCCACCTAACTTTTTCTTCATCACACTCTTTAAGAAAGACATGTAATTTACTAACATTTCTTTCACATTTCAGTGCAAAAATGACATCTTTTGGATGTAAAGAAATTTTACTGGGTAGTTTTCACAGGCTATTTACTGGTAGATATTAATGTCATGGTTGATATTTGACAGGTGGTGTTTATGACCTGTGTAGGCATGTGTCAGAAAGTGTGGCATGTGTGTGTGCATACATCTGCTTGGTTTGAGTTTGTGGCTTTATGTGTCTGTAGCATATGTGGGGCATATGTATGAATGTATGGCATTTATATTGATATGTATATATATATATATATATATATATATATATATATATATATATGGGGGGGGGGGGAGGGGTATGTGTTTTTCTCACAGAGAATAACAGATCAATTTTTGGCTATGTTATGCCTGCATATTTCTTCGACAAGATCCTTTTCCTTTTTTTGTGGTATCAGCTAAAATCCAGTAATTTTGGGTGTTTTTTTTATCAAAAGACAGCAGCCTTCCTATATGTAGAGCTTGATTTGTAACTGGATTTTTTTTTTTTTTTTTAATTCATTGCACACATTTTGTGTTTCAGTTCATTTGCAGGTAATCTGCAGTTGGATGGAATCGATAGGAAAAGTCAGTGTTTGTTCCATGTTCAAACAGTGAACCAAGTTGATCATTTCTGTAACAGGCTCATCTGTTTCCCTGTTCATAAAGTATTTTAGTGCTTGTAAACACAGAAGAGACACAGCGTAGCATGTGAAACATAAAAACAGGGAATACTAAGTATATAGCTCAAAGCCGTGAACTTAAAAGGAAAATTAGTGTTCCACCGGACAAAAAGGAAACAAATGTTATAAGACAGAAACATGACGCATTTTGACCTGTTTGATTTTCTTCATACAAGATAAACATTTCAGGACATTGAAAACAAAGAACGAGTAATCACTTATCTATTGAAGTTTGATAAATGATTGCCTGAAGAAGACCCAAAAATGAAACGCGTTGTGTTTTGTCTTATAATTTGGTTGTCCCTATTGTCAGGCGGAATAGTTATTTTTCTTTTAAGTTTTTTTTTTTTTTTTCAATTTCTGCTTGCAGTCACTTCACTTTGAAACTAATGAAAGCCATCAGTTCAGTTGTCAATGTCCAGGGGTACTTTACAGGGTGATGATCTCTCTCCAGCTTCTGTTTAGTGACCTGCTGTGATGATCTGTTTAGCGAGTTGTACTAGTGATGTTTAACCACCAGTCATGACAGTGCTGTTTAGCTCCCTAATATGGTGATGCTGTTTAGTGCACTGTTGTAATAGTACTGATTAGCCAGCTTTTAGTAGCAGTACTGACACTGCCGTAGAGTGATATACTGTTTGATAAACAGTTACAACAGTTTTGTTTCATTAAACTTTTACGACAGTGTTATTCATTTAGCTACCATCCGCAGTGCTGTTCAAATGGTAGTTGTTGTTGTTGTTGTCATATCCTGGCTAAAAGACTCCAGGGATCCATGTCAGGGCTGTTTGCTTAGCTGTTATAGTAGTACTTTTTAGCTGTTGTCATCATGCTGATTAGCTGGCAACATTGATGGTGTTTTGTTGGTGTTTTGATAGTGCTGTTAGTCACCAATCATGATAATACTTTTTACTTTTAAGCCGTTATGGTAGTACTCTTTAGTTGTCTGCCAAAATAGTATTGCGGCTAATTGCCAGGGTAGTATTGTTTTGTAAGCAGTTACAATTGTGCTTTAAGTAGCTGTTATACTATTACCTTATTCAAAGTTAACCTTTTTTGCCTCGTATGAACTGAGTGCAGAATACTGTTTAAGGTTTTTCTTTTTTTGTTTTGTTTTGAGCTTTTTTTTTTGGTTCGTTTGTGTATGTGTGTATTGCCTAAAGGGTTTACTTTTTGTTTGTTTATTTGTTCAGGTATGTGTGTATTAGACGAGTTGGATTTTTTTTTTTTTTTATTGATTAGCATCTTATTGCTTTAAGAAAGAAAGATGAGGTGTGACTGTATATTTTGGCCTGCAGCACAAATCCAAGAAGAAGCGTCGGGTGCGAGTGACCTTCCAGAACATCTGGAACGCCCATGAAGGGGCGTTGAAACTGCCAGTGTGGAAACAGATCAATTACCTGTGGTCGGCGCCCGTCACCAAGTTCTGGCTGAGTCAGGTAAACCTTGTTTCGTCCACACCTTATGGACAGATAGTGAGGAGCAAGCTGGCGCCAGCCTCCAGAGACACTGGGCCAGCAGCTGTGCGTTCAGAAGTGTATTTGGCTTCTGTCCCCTGATATTGCGTTATTTGTATTCTTGCTTTTCCTGAGGTAGTCTCCTGATGCAAAATTGACTGTATCCTATTGGGTGTGTGTGTGTGTGTGCGTGTGTGCGTGTTGTTGTTTGTTTTTCTTCTTTCTCATATACAGGGTACTCCCCCCCTCTTCAGTCATTTTTATGAAGGGGGTTTCAGGTGTTGGACCATTTTTACCCCACCATGTAGGGACTATATTGTGAGGTTTTGGAATAGTGCTTGCAGACTGTGTTGGTATTTCCATACCATATATATAGTTCTCACCAAGTTTTGCAGAGCCTCATGTTAGCCTCAAGTAAGGTGTCACAATAGCAGCAACTGGATGTGACGGTTTTGTTTAACAATGATTGGTTGCCTGATTGATATTGGGGTTATATTATATAAAAGTAAACAGAAAGTACACCTCTGTCATGCTGTCTGATACCAGTTTGGAACTCCATAGCATCATATTCATCATCAAGGAAAATGATAATAATGATAATGAGGAGGACAGTTTCTATAGCACCCATCCTAACAGTGTAGGCCACAGGGCGCTTTGTAAGTTTAAGCAAATCGATATTTAAGATATAGGCAAGATGAACACGTGGACACGCAAGTGTGCTGGCACACACAAGCATACACACACACATCTTCATTCGTGAGTCATAAACATATGCACACATTCACCCGCACTGACTCTCTCGCGCGCGTGTGTGGGCACGCACACACACACACACACACACACACACACACACACACACACACACACACACACACACACACACACACACATGCTCACATACACACGCACACACGCACGCACACACACATGCACGCACACATGCACGCACTCACACAGGAACGCACACACACACATGCACGTGCATGCGCGCGCGCGCGCGCACACACACGCACAAACACACACACACACACACACACACACATTAGTAGCATTTCAGGTGGTATTCTGCAACTGGCATTTAAACAGATAAGGTTTTAAGTGCAGACTTGAAAGTCGCAAAGGAGGGAGTTGGAAAGGTAGTGAAGTCCAGAGTATCGCCACAGAAAATGAGAAAAAAAAAAGTATACAGACATGGTAGCACCCTCCGGAAAGGGGAACGGGGGATGGGCACTGACTCGCACTGGCTCGGCGACTAAGTGATTATTGTCATCAGTAAGAGCCTTAGCATGTGTCCTGTGTATGCTGGATCAGAACAGGCACCACTGAAATGCACCAAGGTGACTCAACACCAGTGCAGCGACTTCTCTGGTGGGTTGCTTCATGACAGTTTGACATTGACTCTACTCGTGTATGGCATCAGGTATAGGATAATAGAAAGTCTCTTAGTGTGTGTGTGTTATCAGATTTTTGTTCTTGTTCTTAAACGTGTGTGTGGCCAGTACAGTGTACAGAAGAAATGTAATCCGGTGAATGTGATTTTTTTTTTTTAAAGATTTTTTTTTTTGTATTTATGTATGTGTGCGAGTGCATGATACATTAAGGATTTATTCCACCAAAGGTTTTTTTTGTTTCTTTTTGTTTTATTAGTATGCAGCCAGTGCAAATTTCTGTCATGATTTACTCCCGTATGTTTGATATTTTTTATGTTTGTTTGTGTCTTGTATGTGTATGATCTGTGCATGTAACAGTAGTGATTTATTCCAATGAATGTGTTTACATATTTTTTTTGTCTTATGTGTGTGGTCGGTGTACATTACACTGGTGATTTATTCCAATAAGATTTTTTTTGTTTATTTTAGTTTTTTTTTTTTTTACTTGCTTACTTGGACTTCTTCAGTGGTCATTTTTTTTGGTTGCATCAGATCTCCAATTCTGTTGCAATGATGAATCCCGCTGTCTTCTCCAGGTCTTGGCTGCCTCAATGCTGCATCTGCAGCTCTGCATCCCTTAGCCAGGTTTGATGCCACAGAACATCATCGGCTGGACAGTGTTAGAGAATGTGTTCTGTGGTCTTAGATACAGTGCCACATGGACATTCGTCTGTGTGGGCAATCTTAATTTTTCTTAATGGCTCAGCAGTCGGACGTGGCCAGTTCTCAGTCTGGAGAGGATTGTTCGCTGGTATCTCTGGAGCTGATGGATTGGATCAGCACCACTGTCTGCACTGGGCCTTCTGTTTCACTGGTTTGGTATTGGTTCTGTGCTTACTTTGACAGTTTCATACAGAGCAGTTTGGCCAGACTGTATGCATCATAGAGGAACCGGCAGTCATGCACCATGGAGGATGCTTACTTCTCTTTCTGTCATTTTTGTTGTTGTTGTTCTTTTTTGACACTTATGATCATTCATTTGCAGTTCTTTTGACCGGCTATCAGCAGGGATAGAAAATCAGGTTTGAAATGTGTCCACACTATTTTGCAGTTGCTGTACTTTCTGTACCTGATGCTGATGAGTTTGGCCCTTCTGTTGCCCGGGTGTGTGGGAACGTGGTGGTCAACTTGGCCGTGCTGGTATGGACCACCACCCTCTGGGTGGAACTGGTCCGTCGCACCATCAAGAAGAAGAAGGTGAGTGGTGTCCCCTGTTGCCACGGAAATATGGTGATATACAATATGGACAAGGTTATTCGTCAGATAGCATGGACCTTTCTTTTTTTTTTTTCTTGTTCCTTGTTCTCCATGTATTTCTGTCTCATTCTGTTTCACTAAGTTTGATATGATTTGCCCCGATTGGTTTGTCCTCCACAGAAGTTGCCCAGGCTGGAATTTTGAAGTGTTGAAATTCTCTGAAGTTGGAGTATGGCTGCCGATACGGCGGGATAAAAATCGGTCACACACACAAAACTCCACTTCCTTTGTTGGGTAGATGGGATTGATCCTTGCCTTTCTATACAGGGGATGTCTGCAGGAGTATCGGCCTGCGTACGCAGAAGTGTTGAAAGGGTTAGCACTGTACCCAGAAGTGCTGCTGTCATGAACGTAACACTGGTTGGAAGGAAACAACATTTAGATACTGACCACCCGTGGACCTGTTTACCCATACGATTTCAACGTATTTGTACACGTTTGGCAAAAATGTGAGGAAGTAATAGAAATACATCAGAAAATAATAATTCTAGAGATTAAGTTTTTGAGCTGTAGTTGCATGTACAAAGATTAAACATAACAGGGCTTTGACCGAAGAGTGATAACTCTTGCTGACTTTGTGCACAAAATTGCCTGGGCTTTCTGTTTCTTTGACAATGTGCCCTGAAACATCAGAAAAACCTGCGAGAGAGTATGAGTTTGCAACAAAGTATACTGATGAGTGTGGAAGTAATTTTGTGTTAAATAGAACCCATTTTTACTGCAGTTAATGCAAGATGAGGAAGTCAGTACCTGGAAGAGGCCTTTGCAGTGTGATGGCAGGCACAAATGAGTGTCCTTTCCCCCCTCACCTCCTCCATCACTTTCCAAAGATTTAGAATTACCCTCATTTTGGGTTGAAGAGTGCACCAACAGCAGTTTTAGGGAAAACAGGACTGCACCCCTCTTTGCTGACTGTGTGCAGTTGTACCCGGAGGTGCCGCTGACGTGGCCGATGATGGAGATCATGATGGTGTCGATGTTCATCCTGCTGATGCTGGTGCTGCGCATCCTGCCACACTTTGTGGGACTACATCAGCTTCATGACCACCAAGTTCCTGCTCAGCGTCTTCCTCCTCTTCTTCTACTTTCGCTTCATGGTCATGTCCGTGCCCGTCAGCCCTACCCTTGGGCCCATGCTCGTCAGCATCATCATCATGGTACGATGGATGACACTAGTCTGTCTGTCTGTTTCCTGTGTCAGTGTGTTCTGGTCAGATTGTTTGGTAGAGTGAGGTCAGGAAAGGAGTGATTTTGAATGTCCATTGCCTGTACTCTGAGCTGGTGGGATGGCATTTCACAGAAACCAGCTGCAGAGAAAGGTAAAAGAAAGATGTTAGAATTTCCTGACCAGCTGCAGGTGCCCATGGCTCTGAGGTCAGAGAAAGAAAAGAAAAAAGAAAAGCAAAAAATGCTTGTGATGAACAAGTTGGGTAACTCTTTCTCCCATAGTGAAAATAATTCCACATCCATAGCACCAAACGAATGCTGTTTGCGAGCAAATCGCCTAGCAGAAATGCCAACACAGAGCACACAGAACAAACAAATGACATCCCAGAGAGGGTATCTCTTTTTGTTTGTGTGCTCAGTGTTGGCATTTTAGCTAGGTGATTTCATGTTTTAAGCAGCATTTATACAGAGCTATGGGTGTGTAATTAATTTCATAATGAGAGAAAAGAGTTACCCTACCTGTTCCTCATTTACTGGTTGCTATTCCCTCCCTCACTGAATATTTCCTTTAAACAAAAATGTTTGACAAAATTAACAGTTCTACTGAGAAAGTTTGATAGTCATCCAAGACTGAATGAGAACAGCATCAAGTGTTAGATAATGGAAGACAGTCATCCAACTGTGTTGGCAGCTCCTGAAACATAACTCTGTCTTGGTTCCAGACGAAGAAGGATTTCAGTGACTGGATGCGGCTGTTCTTCATGGTGCTGGTGTCAGGTGCAGTGACCATTCAGGCCGTCATCTATCCCAGCTTCCCTCTAGGCGCTGATTCGCTGCGGCAGGCCTTCTCCCGGGCCATCTTTGGCCTCTTCCTGACCAAGATTGACGATTTAGATGGTGAGAAGCGAGAAGACAGCGCCTCTGTATGTGTGTGTGTTGTGTGTTTGTGTGTATGTAGTGTGTGTGTGTGCTCTGTGTGTGTGTGTGTGTGGGTATGTAGTGTGTGTGTGTGTGTGTGTGTGTGTGTGTGTGTGTGTGTGTATGTGCATGACTCGAGACTCGTTTATTGTCTATGTCGGGACTTTGTTTAATCATTGTTTGTTTATTGAGTTTTAAATCATGTAGTGTTTGTTTATTTTTGTTTTGTGAAATGGCGAGTAAAATGATATTGTTTGTGTATGCTGGTGCAGTTAGTTAAAAGATAGTATTGTTTGTAGTTAGACTCAGTATATGAATTGTATGCAGTTTATCTGGTATCTGTATATATGCTCAGTGTATGATTGTGTGCAGTTAAAATTGGTATTGTCTGTACCTATGCTCAGTGTTTAACAGTGTGCAGTTAAAGTAGTATTGTTTGTATACATGCTGAGTGTATTAACCCCTTCACTGCCACAGTATAATAGCACATTTGAATAACTGTGTGCCAAGGTAAAATTTTGCTTTTTTGGGTAGGTTCAGTAAAGTGGTCACTGCTCACTTATTTCTCGACAAATCTTTCGGATTTTTTGGCATGTTTTGTTGTTATGCATTGATCTATAATGTCCTGTCAAAATCACTTGATTATGTTGATAATTAGTGTAGCAGAAATTGACATAATTATAAAAATGTTACCAAAAATAACAGTTTTTGAGTATACACAAACACATTGCGCCAAATGAAATGAGTCAAAACACTGGAAAAGTGGTCTTACTATTTATTCAACATCAGCACTAACACAGGACAGTCATGTAATTCACAAGGAATCTTGTTCTTGATGATAATCTGCTCATAATTGGGGGTACTATTTTTTTAGGTAAAAAGGGGCTTAATCATGCTTTTCACGTATGTTCACTAACATGTACATTGCTCGTCCATTTATTGACTTATTTTTTATTTTTTTTTTGTGAATTACTTCCGTATACCCTTGTTTACAATTTCACTTCATTCTAATTGGATTTTTTGGTAATGATGATGGTTCACACTAGTAAGATGTGATAAAACAGTTTTTGTTTTGTTTTCAGTTTGATAGTTTTAGAAGAATTCAGCACATAAAAGCCCACTAAACACAGCAGCAATACCTTTTGGTGTTTGCTCAATAACATTACAAACACCTGGGATTTATATTGTAGTCAGTAAATGTCCTGTGTAACAATGTGTATGTTACTGGGGGTACCCCAATTCTGCTAGAAAGGGGCATAATTTTACTATTTGGGGTAGGTTCAGTACCTCAATCACTGCTTATTTATTTGTTGATATATGACTTAGAGACGAATTTATGGCTTCTCTTTCCCTGTACCCCAAGCTTGATGCTATGTAACAAAAATCTAATTTTGTTGGCCATTAAGGGATGGACAGGGATATAATGAATGGTGGTTTTACAAAAAAAGAACAGTTTTCAAGTATACAAAAACAAATTGCATCATATAAAAATCAGTGAAAACAATGAAAAAGTGGTGTGTCTAATTATTCAACATCAGCACTAAAACATGACAGTCATATAAATCCCAAGGAATGTTGTTCTTGATGATAATCTGCTCATAATTGGGGGGGGTACTATTTTTTAGGTGAAAAGGGGCTTAATGATGCTTTTCATGGTATGTTCCCTAACATGTACATTACTTATCCATTATTGAGTTATTTGTTAGATTTTTTGTGAATTACTTCCTTATACCCTTGTTTACAATTTCACTTCATTCTAATTGGATTTTTTTTTTTTGGTAATGATGATGGTTCACACTAGTAACATGTGATGAAACAGTTTTTTGTTTTGTTTTCAATTTGAGAGTTTTAGAAGAATTCAGCACATAAAGCCCACTAATACCTTTTGGTGTTTGCTCAACAACATTACAAATACATGGGATTCATATTGTTGTCAGTAAATGTCGCTCTGTGTAACAATCTGTATGTTACTGGGGGTACCCCAATTCTACTAGAAAGGGGCATAGTTTTAGTATTTGGGGTAGGTTCAATACCTCAGTCACTGCTTATCTATTTGTTGACATATGACTTAGATTTTATGGGCTTCTCTTTCCTTTTACCCCAAGCTATGATGCTATATAATATAATCTAGTTTTGTTGGCCATTAGGGGATGACACAGGGATGTAACAAATGGTGGTTTTACAAAAAAGAATTTTTCTGAACATATACACATGTTACAACACATAAAACCTGTAAAACACTGACAAAAACTTCTGTTAGTGTTTATTCAGCATCACTGTAAGTATACAGTGTGGTCCAAATTGTTATAGTATAATACTTATTGGTAAATGTTCAAAATGACAACCATGGAAAAAAAAAAAAGTCTGAAGAAAAAAAAAAACAATTGTCTGTTGAAAAGAAAAAAGAAACACACACAAACACAATTGCTATGACACAAAACACTGTAGGATGTGTTAGAGTGACAAAGAAGTACTTACATTACTGCCATGCTGTTCTATATAGGAATCCATCACTTGCCGTACAAAGTCTTGGACAATCCTCCTCAGGTTGTCTGCATTCCCTGCTTTATAATTTTAGGGGACGGTGCTCGTCTTTTTTTTTTTTTTTTTATGTCTGTCCAAATTGTGGTTCAAAGAAACACACACTGAGATTCCTCCTGTACTCCACTTGGTCTTCTTTCACTGATGGCACTCGGTCTGGTCACAGCATTGACAAAATCATGAACACACGCACAGGTGAGAAAAAAAAAAAAAACAACTGTAGAATGGAAAAATAAACTTCCCAGAACTTTTTCATGCAGATGATCCAGAATGGGTCAGATCTTGTAGAGCCAGTTGTACCCTGGATCCCCTTTGACTGGCATAGCTGCATTGTCGTTGAAATGCAGAAACTGAAGAAGAATCTGAAATACAGAATAAAAGTTTCAAGATAAGTAAGCAGACCAGACCTACAATTGGGCACACACACACACACACACACACACACACACACACACACACACACACACACACACACACACACACACACACACACCACACACACACACACACCAAACACACAGTAAGCAGACCCACAGTTGGGCACACACACACACACACACACACACACACACACACACACACACACACACACACACACACACACACACACACACACACACACACACACACATATGCACAAACACACACTAACAGTATCACACACACATGAATGTAAAAACCCCACAATGGCACAAAAAAAAAAAAACTGCTGTGGATGAGTGCTTCTGTGTTTTACAAAATGAACAAACTTATATGGAAAACTTGCATACAGAAATAAACAATGCTTAGGCACACATGTGCTCACACACACACACACACACACACACACACACACACACACACACACACACACACACAGATCCCACCTACCCATACAGTCATTATTAGCCATAATTATGGATTTCGGTAGGAAATATGGCAAAGAAGAGAAATACAGAATATGAATAGTGGAGGAATGAAGAATCAAGTAGTAACAAACAAAAAAGAAAAGAAAAAGAAAAACAGAGCTACTTGCCTGAATCTGGTTTCTGGTCATGAAGGAACTGAAGACTGGAGCGCTGTACAGCCTAAAATTGGCACAGTTGACTTTCAGACCAGGATTCCCAATGAAAACACCACCAAGGCTGGGACTGATCATGCATGCCCCATGCCACCCCCCCCCCCCCCTACCCCCCCCCCCCCCCCCCCCCCCCCCCCCCCCCCCCCCCCCCCCCCCCCCCCCCCCCCCGCCGCTTCCACAGGACCCTCGCCGTTGTCCTGAGCCCCTACCACGTCCACGACCCTCTCTGGTCTTGACAGAAGGGGTGCAGTGCTTGTTGATGGCACAGGTTCGGCTATTTCCGCTTTGTCACCCTCGCTAACGGCGTTTTATTCACTGCTGTCATGTGCAACTAACAAAGCCACGTCATCACCAGCACTTATCTCTGATAAAAGTGGATGGTGCTGATTCCCATCCGTCTCCTCCTTATCACTAGTATCATGATCAGATCCTCAAAGGTCTTCTCCACCAGTTGTCTTTATTGTTTAGAACCTCATCTAAAACATCAAGTGCAGTGTAACGCTTGAAAACGGGACATGTCGATGAAGTGCTAGGTTGAGCAGCCATCTTGAATATGCTTATCAGTTGTAACCTCTCAACTTGCAAATTGCATAACATATGGTCAGCTAGCTGCTCGCATGAAGGTAAAGGGGCCGTTCCTTGACACCAGTAGAAGAGTGAGAACATTTTGCACAGTCATCTCCCAAGTAGATTTTTCTGCTTTCCGTGATGAAGTTACAGCGAGAGACACTCGTCCCGGGCGTAGCGATTTTCGGTTTTCACAACGAGCGTTACACGTCTCAGGCAGGGAACGGGTTAATTGTATGCATTAAAGAAAAATGGAATTGTCTGTATATATGCTCAGGGTATTATAGTGTGCAGTTGAAAAATGGTATTGTCTGTATCAATTCTCTGTGTGTAATTGTGCGCAGTTAAACATTGGTGTTTTAGTACATATGCTCAGTGTATGATTGTGTGCAGTGAAAATTGGTGTTGTCCGTATATTTACCCTGTGTTTAATTGTGTGCAGGTCAAGAGTGTTCCGCTGACTTTTATGATGAGGAATTCAAATTCTGTCGTGGTAAGTGATTGCAATTGGCAAGTATGCGTACGTGTGCATATTTTCTTCAATTCAACATCTTTTCACCATTGGTGATATTAGACGGAGGTAAAAAATAAAAATTAGAATAGGACGGGAGTGGGGATGGCAGGGAGTGGGAAAGTGTGTGTGTGTGTGTGTGTGTGTGTGTGTGTGGAGCGGGCTAGGGGTGGAGAGCTGGGGAGTTGAGCAGTCATTTATGGATGAGGGTGTATATGTATAAGTGGAATTAGTGTTTGTGGCTATTCAGTTAGTATATAACTGAATGAAAAGTAATTCAGGAGTCCTAATTAATGTATCAACTTACAGTATGTAAATTCTATAGAATAGTACTAATATCATATAGGGGCCTACTAGCAAGCATGTCAGATATATCACAATAATGAAACATAAAGTAACACAAAAAATCAAAGAAAGTTACCAACTGGACTGGAATTCAAAACTTTAGAGAAATCGTGAAGTAACTGATAATTATTTAAAATGTCCTCTGTGGACAGTGAATTATTAAATGCAATTCAACCAACCAATGATTGAGGAACTAACTAATTTATTACTGGGTACTGAAAAAATAAATGGTTTACGGTAATTTGTTTCCCACATGTGCGTAATATATTTTTAGAATATTTTGTGCGAAATGCATTTAATGGTAACCTGTACATTAAACTTGTAATTGGTTTAGAATTAAAAATGGGTGCATTATTTAAAAAGGGTTTAGGATCAGTTCTTTTCATTCCTTTAACACACTGCTGATAACGCTGACTATTTGAATTTATCAGAAAATCATTAAATCGATCCCTCGACACTCTCTCTGAACATTTGTAATACTTAGAAAGGTCTAGTTTGATGATTAGTGGGACTGAACCTTCTGTGTTGTGCGTTGCTCTCCTAGCAGCCTGATCTACCCACTCATTCGAAAATATTCTGCAGTGTGAAGGCACCCTTACATAGGTAGTGTGTGTGTGTGTGTGTGTGTGCGTGTTTATGAATGTTTTGAATGACAGTACATATGTACGTTTGAATGTACTGTTGAGTACGTTCATTTTTGAAAATTGTATTGAAATGATATAACATTTACATGTATAATTGCCACACTGTCTGCCTTTTTTTTTTTTTTTTAACGAAAGGTATGAAGGTCACTGAGCTGAATGTCAGTGTCACTGTGGGTTAGTTAGTGTACAAATGGCTCATGCTGGGCACAGTATCTGAGAGACCATGGTAGAACAGAGGGGTTAAGTCGTTGCCTGTTCCATGATGGGCGGACAGTCTTCCACTTCCATGAAAGACCCCCTTCTACAGGATGTCTGTTCCACTCTGCAACTTCATATTCTTCCTGCTAGAGGTGTCTTGTATGCCCGCGGCACTGAAAGGATTACAGAGGCTGTATCCTAATGGCAGTGCAGTGTCCAGTCTTGCATCACAAGGTCTGAAATGTTCACACTTTTTCTGTCAGTAAAGGTCATTTCTGATCATCCTAATGTGTGTTTGTTGCAAGCCTTTTTTTTTTTTTTTTTTTTTTTTTTTTTTTTTTAGTTGTTGTTCATTTTGCTGGTTTTGTTTGTTTGGTGGTTCAAGGCATATTGTTAAAGACGTTGTTTTGATTTTTTTTTCAGGTGATAAGTACATAAATGGTAAGTTAAGATTGTGGACATTTGTGTGTGTGTATGTGTGCATGTGAGGTTGCGCATGCATGTGCGTGTGTGCACACATGCACATATGTGGTGTTGGGCATGTGTGTTTATGTGGTATGTACATGCAAAAAAATAACATATGTGAAAACCTTGATGTGTGTTTGTGTGTGTGTGTGTTTTACATGTGAAATTTACGTGCATGAAAACCACACATAAAGTTACTGTCAGCCTTAGGTATTCTGAGAAAATGATGAAAAGAAGGACTAAAATAGTGTGCTCCAAGGCAAGTTTACCTGCTGTGACTGAAGTGTAAGGTATGGTCAGTGAGTAGTTTTAGGTTGTGTGCTGAGAGAGTGTTGCTATAACATACTAGCTGTTGCTATTTGCTTCAAAAGTCAGCATGATAACAATGTCTTTGGAGGTAAAAAATAATCTGCTGTCAAAATCACCCGCGCTTCGTCTTTACCTCCTGCAACCTGAAAATAGCCATGGTTTGTTGTTTCCTCCTCCTCAAAGAAGCCATTGAGGTCAGCTGCTGTTGGTTAGCTATCCATGTCACTCGACATGTAAAGATCTTAATGTGTATCCTCATAACTCTGATTGAGAATCTCCTGGAATATCGTCACTGTCATTTTGTAATATGTCCCGTTGGATTAATTTCAGCTAGCATCGTTGAGTGTGGAAGGCAGCGTTCATTTAGAGTTACAGGCATGTTACTGATTTTATCCTTGCAGGAAGATTTACCCGTCTTGACGGTTATTTATGCTGAAAACGTTGCCATGCTGGGGGGAAAGTATGATACTGTACAAAACTTCCAGCTTCAAAGGAAATTAGAGGCTCCAGGGAGGAAATCTACGCAATTGTTTAGATGTGTATGCCTTTTCTCTGTCTCTTTTATGTTTATGACTTCCATAACTTCGTCTCCGAAGACTGAGGGATTGATCACTACATTGTTGTTTAGTTTACACACACACACACACACACACACACACACACACACACACACACACACACACACACAACAACAACAACACAACAACAACAACAACAACAACAACAACAACAACAACAACATAGTTATTAGTGCAACAGATTATGTTAATGAGCATGATCTAAGATCAAAGCAAAGAAAAAAAAAAATGTCAGCTCTTGTCACATTGTAGTTTTGAACTAATAGTGCACTGGTAAAGTGGACCAGTGTGTGAGCCATGTGGCCCCCATGGTCAGTGTTGTGCTTGTTGTGACAGACACCTATCAGGAGCGCCTCGCCAGGTGTCCCCATGGCAGCATCTTCAACTACATCATCGTCATTCCATACCTGCTGAACGCCAAGCTCATCTTCATCACCCTGCTATATGCCATGTTCGCGTAAGTGTAAGACTCTTCGCCATGTTTGTGTAAGTGTAAGACTTTCTGTCATGTTTGTGTAAGTGTAAGACTCTCTGCCATGTTTGTGTAAGACTCTTCACCATGTTTGTGTAAGACTCTCTGCCATGTTTGTGTAAGACTCTACACCATGTTTGTGTAAGTGTAAGACTGCCATGTTTTATGTAAGAGTGAGACTCTTTGCTGTGTTCACAAGTGTAAGACTCTTTGGCATATTTGTGTAAGTGTGAGACTTTGTGCCATCTTTGTGTAAGTATGCAACTCTTTGCCATGTTCACACTTAAGTGTAAGACTCTTTGCCATCTCTGTGTAAGTGTGAGACTCTGCCATCTTTGTGTAAGTGTGAGACTCTTTGCCCATGTTCACTTAAGTGTAAGACTCTCTGCCATCTTTGTGTAAGTGTAAGACTCTTTGCCATGTTCACTTAAGTGTAAGACTCTCTGCCATGTTTGTGTAAGTGTAAGACTCTTTGCCATGTTCACTTAAGTGTAAGACTCTTTGCCATGTTCACTTAAGTGTAAGACTCTTTGCCATGTTTGTGTAAGTGTAAAACTCTCTGCCATGTTTGTGTAAGACTCTTGCCATGTTCACTTGAGTGTATGACTCTTGGCCATGTTTGTGTAAATGTAAGACTCCCTGCCATGTTTGTGTAAGTGTAGGGACTCTTTGCCATGTTCTTTTTTCTTTTTTTTGATGAACATTTGTAATATCAAATCATTTTCCAAACACATGCATTACAAATTAATTACATTTGATTACAAAAGAAAAAAAAAAAACAAAAAGAAGAAAAAAAAACACACACACACACACACACAACAAAAAAGGCCATTGAACAATCAAACATCCTTGTACACAAAATAAAAGGGGGATCGGGGGCCGAGAGAGAGAGAGAGAGAGGGGTGGGGGGGAAGTTGAGGGTAAGGGATTGGGGAGGTCCATTAACATTTTCATATGAAACACAAATCAAACATGATTATATACAAATATTCAATCATTTTCGAAAACACACAATTGAATTGAAGTAGATCTTGATGAATGTGGTGGTTTGCAGATGAAGTACATATATTCTGTTTTGAATTCTAACTAATCAAGAACTGAATTGTACAAAAGCCCAGTTTGTTCAAACTGTACACAATTTCCATTTATAATTGCCATGTAACATTCTAAGTAATATCTGTCTCTCAGTAAATATAACAACAAAGGTTTGTACATTTGGCTGTGCATTGAGCAGTTTACATTTGTAGATGTAAAATTTTACAAATAAAATGATGAATTCAAGAGTGTCTGTCTGTGTATACTGCTTGACACCAAACAATATTAGTTCCTTGTCAATCATAAAATCATGACAAGGTGGATATTTTTGAGTCAGCAACTGTTGAAAATTCGTCCCAAAATCGGTGTGTAATAATATGACAGTCAAACAGCATATCGGAAAATGTCTGCTCTTCTTGCTCACAAAATTACATTAAGAGTTTACTAAACGACGAAGGAACTCTGGTGACTAATCCCTCCCATACTATCCTTGGGACAAAAGAATGGTCGAAAGTTCCAAAGAACAGCAGGAGGACCAGCCAGCAAGGGTCACATCAATACCTTAGAATGGAACCTTCCACTCTAGGAAGAGCCATCCAAGGTGAAAATTTAAAAAAAAAAAAAAAAAAAAAAAAAAAGAGGTAACAGGCTGAACACAGGATATTCCATTCATTCCATTTCATTCAATCTAAAGGTAAGCATCATCCCAAATACAAATATGGATATCCACACACCCAAATATTCACATTGGATACATAGATCTCGTTCTCCCCCCCCCCCCCCCCCCCCCCCCCCCCCCCCCCCCCCCCCCCCCCCCCCCCAAGCTCCTGCCATGCACACTCATATGAAATTATTTGCAGACACATGGCCAGAGCCGGCCAGCGACGACACGCATGCATGTACACCTATGCCTTAGCTCTTTTACACTCAAGTCATACTCATCCTACTGAGACCATGACATTTATGTATGCCTCATATATTATGGCAAATACCTCCATACTGCGTAAGCGTATTTTCAAAGAAGATGAAGCTGTTCTTTCCCTGATATACCTCCCCTCAAATGTGACACATATGTCACTTAAAAGAATTTAAATCCTTCAGAATTAGTAGTTATCACAATGACAGTAATATTCGTGGGAATCGAGATGAGCAATCAACGTACAGTGTATTTGAAATGGTAGACAATTCTTTTCACTTTCAAAGTTGTAACTACACCATTCACAGATCATTTACTAAAAGGATGAACAAACTGTATTCCATTACTCATGTGAATCTTCAAATAAAGGTTTATAATGAATCCAGTTATTTTTTTAAGTTTTTGAAGTTCAGAGTTCACTGTTACTACGTACCTTTCTATTTGATACTGTGCCTTAAGTATTTTTTATGAATACTGAAGTGAGGATCTGGCACTTTGTCATCTTGCATCTGTGTATATAATTTTTAGCCAAAAGAATTATCAGATCAACAACAGTATCAGTGTTGAAGTTAAAATCTGTTCCAAATAGTGCTATATTTTCTGTGAAATATAAATTATCTACATTTGAACATTTCTCTTTCAGAAGATTTTCCAGTGTTTTCCAAAATTCATGTACGTATTTGCCTTTCCAAAAGATATGTTCTGTAGTCTCTTTCTCATTGCTGCAGAAATTGCTGTTTTGATTTTGTACAACTCCTATTTCTTTCAGCACCATGGTAGTTCCTATTATTCTGTGTACTATCTATATCTGTAACCATTTTAAGTTTTATATCTTTAATCTGCTGAATCTTTGAGAAACACAGTTTCCAAGGTATGTCTCGGTTGAGCTTTTCAAACCATTTTGTGATGCATTTCGGTTCCAGTTTATACTTAATTAATGTTTTATAATATGTCTGGGTGCCTTTTGATATAGAGCATATCCTTTCTAAAGCTACGTTATGCTCTGCCATATTGTGATCTTGAACAGTAAGTCCAACTTTTCTTAGATAATTCTTTTTTAATGCTATACATCCCATGTATGACAAAAGTTTATCTGTATGTTGTATCTTGCTCTGAATTCATTAAATATGAGTATTTCTCCATTATTCTTTGTTAAATCAGATATTCTGTTTACTTTACTTTTTTTTTCATACCACCCATTAAACTTAATGGTTTTATTCCCCATTCTAATGTTATCTTTATAAGAATTGGTTTGGCTAGTACTTCCTGAGTGGTTTCTGGTTTTACTTTATAAAAAAATTGTTTTTAGGAGGTGAATACATGTTGCCAAAACATGTTTTCTTAATTTCTAATACACAGGTAGTTTGGAGAGTACTCTTCAGTGTGTTCAATAGCGAACAATTATGCACCAACAGTTCTTTCCATCTGTGCCATGTTCAGTTAAGTGTAAGACTCTTTGCCATGTTCACTTAAGTGAAAGACTCTTTGCCATCTTCATTATAGTGTGAGATTCCGTCATGTTCGCATAAGTGTAAGACTCTTTGCCATGTTTGCGTAAGTGTAAGACTCTTTGCCATGTTCCCATAAGTGTCAGATTCTTTGCCATGATCCGCATAAGTGAAAGACTCTTTGCCATGTCCATGTTAGTGTGAGACTCTGCCATGTTCGCATAAGTGTAAGACTCATTGTCATGTTTGCATAAGTGTAAGACTTTTGCCATGTTTGCATAAGTGTAAGACTTTTTGCCATGTTTGCATAAGTGTAAAACTCGTTGCCATGTTTGCATAAGTGTAAGACTCTTTGCCATGTCCGCATAAGTGTAAAACTCATTGCCATGTTCGCATAAGTGTAAGATTCTTTGCCATGTTCACATAAGTGTAAGACTCTTTGCCATGTTTGCATAAGTGTAAGACATTTGCCGTGTTTGCATAAATTTAAAACTCATTGCCATGTTTGCATAAGTGTAAGACTCTTTGCCATGTTTGCATAAGTGTAAGACTCTTTGCCGTGTTCCCATAAGTGTAAGACTCATTGCCATGTTCGCATACATGTAAGACTTTTTGCCATGTTTGCATTAGTGTAAGACTCTTTGTCATGTTTGCATAAGTGTAAAACTCATTGCCATATTCGCATAAGTGTATGACTCTTTGCCATGTTCACATAAGTGTAAAACTCATTGCCATGTTTGCATAAGTGTAAGACTGTTTGCCATGTTTGCATAAGTGTAAAACTCATTGCCATGTTTGCATAAGTGTAAGATTCTTTGCCATGTTCACATAAGTGTAAGATTCTTTGCCATGTTTGCATAAGTATAAGACATTTGCCATGTTCACATAAGTTTAAAACTCATTGCCATGTTCACATAAGTGTAAGACTCTTTGCCATGTTCGCATAAGTGTAAGATCTTTTGCCATGTTCCCATAAGTGTAAGACTCATTGCCATGTTGGCATGCATGTAAGACTCTTTGCCATGTTCGCATAAGTGTAAGACTCTTTGCCATGTTTGCATAAGTGTAAGACTCATTGCCATGTTCGCATACGTGTAAGACTCTTTGCCATGTTTGCATTAGTGTAAGACTCTTTGCCATGTTTGCATAAGTGTAAAACTCATTGCCATGTTCACATAAGTGTAAGACTCTTTGCCATGTTCGCATAAGTGTAAGACTCATTACCATGTTTCCATTAGTGTAAGACTCTTTGCCATGTTTGCATAAGTGTAAAACTCACTGCCATGTTCGCATAAATGTAAGACTCTTTGCCATGTTCACTTAAGTGTAAGACTCTTTGCCAGGTTTGCATTAGTGTAAGACAGTTTGCCATGTTTGCATTAGTTTAAGACCCATTGCCAGGTTTGCATAAGTGTAAGACATTTGCCGTGTTCTCATAAGTGTAAAACTCATGCCATGTTCGTATAAGTGTAAGATTCTTTGCCATGTTTGTATAAGTGTAAGAATCTTTGCCATGTTTATATAAGTGTAAGACTCTTTGCCATGTTTGTGTAAGTGTAAGACTCTTTGCCATGTTTGCATTAGTGTAAGACTCTTTGCCTTGTTTGCATTAGTGTAAGACTCTTCGCCATGTTTGTATTAGTGTAAGACTCTTTGCCATATTTGCATTAGTGTAAGACTCTTTGCCATGTTTGTATTAGTGTAAAACTTTTTGCCATGTTTGCATTAGTGTAAGACTTTTTGCCATGTTTGTATTAGTGTAAGACTTTGCCATGTTTGCATTAGTGTAAGACTTTTTGCCATGTTTGTATTAGTGTAAGACTCTTTGCCATGTTTGTATTAGTGTAAGACTCTTTGCCATGTTTGTATTAGTGTAAGACTCTCTGCCATGTTTGTATTAGTGTAAGACTCTTTGCCATGTTTGCATAAGAGTGAGACTCACTGCTGTGTTTGTGTTAAGTGTAAGACTCATAGCCATTTTCTTATAAGTGAAAAACTCATTGCATGTTCGCATAAGTGTATGTTTTCATAGAAATAGCAGTACGCCATTGACTCAAATCAGAAAGTGAGAACAGAAGAGTGTGAACATGTTCAGAAATATAATCAAGAGATATCAACGCCTTGACCTGTTGAATTAAGAAGCTGGAAGCAAAAAGATGATGTGTGCTTGAAAATACTTTTCTGATGGAATATGCCAATTCTTGAATTAAATTGTGAAGACCTTTACTAGGGAACAAAACTAACCCTTTCCCCCCTTCCCACCCCACACACCCTCCCTTCCCCTAAACTTTTATTCAGAGACATGACAACCTGTTCCGTTTGTTTGATTACATGCTTTGAAGTGGTATACTTTTCTTCAGGGAATCAAGTATTTCACAAAAATGTCTTGCAGGTGACAATTCCATGCATACCCATGAGATTTTTCAGGTTCTTGTCAGTGTGTTAGGAAATATATGTTTACTGTCTCTGATGATTTCAGCTGTAAAGTGAGTGGCACATGTCTGAGTGTTCATTT